>SJYF01000349.1:2387140-2404881 GCA_006410515.1 Procapra przewalskii
CTTTGGCATTGGATTGGACCATCTATAAAGCTGAGGATACAAAATGGAAAATGATGCTTCTGTTTGCAGACACCTTTCCATTATTCACAGATCCAGCTCCTTCTCACCATTCAAATTCAAACCTGGACATGCTGGGACTTTCTTGGTGGTCCCTTGGCTAAGATATCACACTCCCAATGCAGGGGGCCTGGGTTCAATTCCTGGTCAGGGAACTAGATCATACCTGCCACAACCAAAGACCCTGCATGCTACAAAAGAGTCTGCATGCCTTAACTAAAGACCCTGCATGCTACAAAAGAGTTTGCATGCCACAACCAAAGACCCTGCATATTACAACTAAGACGTGGTACAGTCAAATAAATAAATACATATTAAAAAAAAAAAGTGGATACATTGACTACCACCCCACCCAGCTCTTCTCTTATGTCCGAGTGACTGCCAGCTTGCTGCCTGCAGTTCCTGAAATGTCCATCTAACTGTGGGGTGACATGCTGACTTCATGGGGAGAGCTCAGGCTCTTAGAAGCAATTCAGTTCTGTCCGTAAGATCCTGAACACCAAAGCCACGGGCAGAAGGGCTCTGCGGGGAATGTGAAGTCCAGAGTGAACATTTCAAACAGAAGATGAAATAGCGACAGTGATGTAAAAAACCCACAAGATGGTCCAAACACCTGTCTCCTTTGCCATCATGGACTTTTTTTTTTTTTCTCTCATCCATGACTTTTCTACTCAACATAATGTGGCTATATGTACATTTTAAAGCAAACATGCTTCACCCATCTGTGAAAGGGAGAGTAATAATAATAGCAATAGTAATAATAAAAATAATAATAGCAGCTAGCATTTATTGAGTGCTTGTTGCATACCCGGCATTGTGCTGACTCGTCTAAGTATGTGACCTCATTTCATCTGATAATTCAACTCATTCAAGCAGGTGTTAGCACATCACAGAGGAGGGTTTTTTTTTTTTTTAATGTTTTTTAACTGAATTTGTTACACTGTTGCTTCTGACAGTTTGGTGCTTTGGCCTCCAGGCCTGTGTGATCCTGGCACCCAGACCAGGGATTGAACCCCTACCAGGGGCATTGGAAGGCAAAAATCTCAACCACAGAAACGCCCCCAGGGGAAGTCCACATTCATGGGAATTACCGCTTTTGACTTTTTGACAAGCACTAATTGGGGGTCACTACTCAAAAGCAACAAGTATTCAGATCTGCTCCTCACCCCTAATTTTGATCTCACCATTCAAATATAGGTTAAGGTTAGGCTTCCCTGGTGGCTCAGAGGTTAAAGCATCTGACTCCAATGTGGGAGATCTGGGTTCAATCCCTGGGCTGGGAAGATCCCCTGGAGAAGGAAATGGCAATCCACTCCAGTACTCTTGCCTGGAGAATCCCATGGACAGAGAAGCCTGGTAGGCTACAGTCCATGGGGTCGCAAAGAGTCAGACACGACTGAGCGACTTCATTCACTGTTCAAATATAGACACTGGTCCTCCATGGAATACCATTTAAACACTGCTTTAACTCCATCTCTCAAATCCTAATTTGTCTTTTCTTGCTATGCCTAGATATATTTAATTAGCAGATTAAATGCACTAATCAGAAGAGGCTGAAGGAGAAGGCAGTGTTATACAAAACACTCCCGAGATACCCAACATGGACATACTTTTGTTTTCTGCATCTGCTTAATTTTTCCTTTTCTTTTTTTGTTTTTCAGTTGTAAGATAATTGCTTTACAGTGTTGTTGTACAGGTTTCGGATGCACAACAAAGTAAATGAGCCATATGTAAACACATCCCCCCTCCCTGTTAGTCTCCCCCGGACGCCCCCATCCCAACTCTCCAGGTCATCACAGACCTCCAGGTGCTGGACACCAGCTTCCACCCAGCTCCCCGTCTTACACACAGTCATGTACAGACGTCAGGGCTGCTCTCTCAAATTGTCCCACCCTCTCCTCCCCGTCACATCCACATGTCTGTCTCCTACATCTCTTGTCTCTGTTCCTGCCCTAGAAATAGGCTCATCAGCATCATTTCCCTAAATTCCATATATGTGTGTGTGTGACAGTTGCTCTTTGCTCTCCTCTTGCTGACTTCTTTCACTCTGTACGACGGACTGTAGGTCCATCCACAGCCCTACAATGGACTCCAATCCTTTTCCTTTTCATGGCTGAGTAATATTCCACTCTCTATACACACCACAACTTCTTTATCCATTCATCTGTCCATGGACATCGAGGTCGCCTCCATGACCTGGATACTACAAGCAATATATCTCTAGAGGCTGTGAGACAAAGTCAAGAATGCCGGGATGGATGAACTCCTAGGATACGGGAACTGGAGGAAAATCGTTGGAGGCCACTGGTCCAAAGAGTCTTATAGATAAGCCGCAGCTGGAGAAGAGACAATGTCTACTTTCTCAATTAATTCAACAAACTAGAAACCTTTTGTGGCTTCAGAGAAGCAGTGAAGCCTAGTGGCGCCTGGGCAGTCTTACACAAGTCCCTGAGCCTCTCCAAACTTCACCTCCTCACCCACAAGGGTGATACAAATCTCTTAGAACACCATTGTGAGGCCACCACTAAACTATCCATGTGAGACGTTAGATAAGTGGCTGCTGCTGCTGCTAAGTCGCTCCAGTCGTGTCCGACTCTGTGTGACCCCATAGACGGCAGCCCGCCAGGCTCCCCCGTCCCTGGGATTCTCCAGGCAAGAACGCTGGAGTGGGTTGCCATTTCCTTCTCCAATGCATGAAAGGGAAAAGGGAAAGTGAAGTTGCTCAGTCGTGTCTAGCATATACCAATTTCAGATTTTAGCTACTGTGAGGCAGTAAGCATTCTTGTTGTGATAGCTGTTGTGGTTCTGCAGCCAGAAATTTTATTAATCCTGTTTGACTCAATTAGGCAACTTGATTCCTCGATAACTGATGTTGTTATCTTCTTTAGGGAAATGATTTTGTGGAAGAGTGTGAAAACATACTCATTTTAATTTGAGATGTAAATTCACGGTAAAATAATATCCATCCTGGGCTCAAGAACATAAAAATTAAGCTTCGGGCTTTGAAAAAAAAAATGGTAACATGATCACAGAGTTTATGAAACCCAGAGGTTAACAATTTATAGGATAAATTAATTTGGAGAATGAAAATCAATATTCTACATAGTGAAGTTCTAACTACACCTTATGGCCAAAGTCTGGATGAACAGACTTCAACGTTTCCTGTCCCAGGGCTCTCTCCCCATCCTAACTGCCTGACTCTGCACTGTCTGCACGTCTAACCTGAGGCTGCAAAAACTGATTTTTCTGCAGAAGATTACTATCTTGTCACAAACACTGGAAACTCACACAGGAAGGGAAGATAATCTAAAAACATGTATAAATTTTGTATATAAAACTTATGTTTTACAGATAGACATAATATATATTACATATATCATTATTATATTATATTATATTATATTATATTATATTATGTAATATATATATGTGTGTGCTTGCTTGCATGCATGCTAAGTTGCTTCAGTTGTGTCTGAGTCTTTGTGACCCTATCAACTGTAGCCCACCAGGCTCCTCTGTCTATGGGATTCTCCAGGCAGGACTATTGGAGTGGGTTGCCATTCCCTTCTCCATGGGATCTTTCCAACCCAGTGACTGAACCTGTGTCTCTTACACCTTCTGCGCTGGCAGGTGGGTTCTTTATCACTCGTGCCACCTGGGAAGCATATAGATCTCCAGGGGTCATGTATGGATATGAGAGCTGGACTATAAAGAAAGCTGAGCGCCAAACAATGGATGCTTTTGAACTGTGGTGTTGGAGAAGACTCTTGAGAGTCCCTTGGACTGCAAGGAGATCCAACCAGTCCATTCTGAAGGAGATCAGTCCTGGGTGTTCTTTGGAAAGACTGATGCTGAAGCTGAAACTCCAATACTTTGGCCACCTCATGTGAAGAGCTGACTCATTGGAAAAGACCCTGATGCTGGGAGGGATTGGGGGCAGGAGGAGAAGGGGACGACAGAGGGTGAGATGGTTGGATGGCATCACTGACTCAATGGACATGAGTTTGGGTGGATTCCGGGAGCTGGTGATGGACAGGGAGGCCTGGTGTGGGGTTGCAAACAGTCGGACATGACTAAGTGACTGAACTGATATGTGTTTTATATATATACACACACACACACACACACACACATGCAGGTACATTTTGCTCCTGTATTATTTGATATCCTAATTTATATGAAGCTTTCCAGACGTGCATCTCTCACAGACATATAAAATCAAGACTAGATTAACAAGAGAAAAATTCCGCTTTGGCAGATAAAGATTCATTTGAAAAAGCAAAGCTTTGAAAATTAATGTCATTGATACAGATGGCCAAGAGGCTCAGGAAAAGATGCTCAACATCACTAATTATCACAGAAGCACAGATCAAAAGTCTTAACGACGTATCACCTCACACTGGCCACCGTCAGGAAGTCCACACGTATTAAACGCCGGAGGCAGTGTGGAGTAGAGAACGCTCCCACACTGCTGGTGGGGATGTAAATTGGTACAGTCACCATGCAGAACAGTATGGCTGTTCCTTAAAGAACCTAACATACGGCTCCTGCTTGACCCCGCAATCCCACTGCTGGGGGGATGTATCCAGAGAAAACCACAATCTGAAAAGACACATACCGCCCAGCGGTCATTTTTTTTTTTTTTTTTTTAGTGGCTCCCTCGAGTCCGACTCTTTGCGACCCCACGGACTGTAGCCCGCCAGGCTCCTCTGTCCCTGGAATTTTTCTAGACAAGAAGCAGTATTTACAATAGCTAGGAGTGTGTGCTAAGTCACTTCAGTCGTGTCCAGCTCTGTGCGACCCTACCGACTGTAGCCCCCCGCGGGGCTCCTCTGTCCGTGGGAGTCTCCAGGCAAGAATACTGGAGTGGGTTGCCACGCCCTCCTCCAGGGGATCTTCCCCACCCAGGGATCAAACCCACGTCGCCCGAGTCTCTTGCACTGGCAGGCAGGTTCTTTGTCACTAGCTGCGACACGGAAGCTACCCCAATGTCCATCGACAGATGAGCGGACAAACACAGCAAGATGTCACTCAGCCATAAAAAAAAAAAAAAAAGACTGAAAGAATGCCATCTGCAGCAACGTGGATGGCCCTAGAGACTCACACACTAGGTAAGTCGGACAGACAAATATCATTCGATATCACTTGTATGTGAGGTCAGACAGAGAAAGACAAGTATCTTATGATATCACTTTTACATGAAATCTACAAAAATGACGCAAATGAACATGTCTAGAAGACAGAAACAGACTCACTGAAATAGAGAACAGACTTCTGGTTGCCAAGGGGGAGGAGGGTCAGGGGAAGGAAGGGACTAGGAGTTTGGGATTGGCCAAAGCAAAGTATTTCACATAAGACGGGGAAACAAGAAGGCCCCAGTGTACAACCCAGGGAACTGTATTCAGTATCCTGTGACAAACCAAAATGAGAGAAGACACGAAAAAAGAACACACACACACACACACACACACACACACACACATATATGCAAGTATCACTGCATCAAGCTGCTGTACAGCAGAAATTAACCCAACACTGTAAATCAATCATACTTCAATAAATAAATCAGGAAAGAGTCAAATACAATGTACGGAGAAGGACTTTATGGAAATATGTTCCCTGATGACCCGGCTTGGCCCATTCTCCCATTGCTTGGGAACAAAGAAAATGTCTGAGAGTCAGTCCCCGGTGAAGAGACTTTCCTTCCCAAACGCATGATTTGTAGTTCTGTGCATGCACGCTCAGGCACACACAGGTGAGTGTGCATTCTACCCTAGAGTCATCACCATCCACAACACCTCTGTTGGTCGCAACTGCATGTATACGGCCCTGCTCACAGGTTCCCTCTCCTTCATCCCAGTGGAAGCGATCGCCCCCTCCTTGATCAGTGATGCCTGGTGCAGCCTGGCTCCTGAGTGCAAGAACAGTTTTTTTGGGATTTTTTGCACATAAGCATTGCTGTGTAGGGTGAGGGATCAAAGAGCAGAAACATCTACTCTTTTGCCACCCAGAGGCACTCTCTCTATTCCAGAGTCGACAGCAATGCCCTTTCTGCAACTCTCCTCTCTACCCACCGCCCACCCCCCGCATCCTGCCCTTGGCTTAATTACAAAGCAACACAGAGCAAAACGCAAAGGCCATGTCGCTGAGACAAGGCAAAATGACTTTTCTCAAAGTCAGCGCTCGAAGCTTCCGAGATCCTCAGAGACGCTGATTTCTTGTAGCTTTCTCTCTTCCGAGCGCACGGCTTATTTATGTGCTGAAAATCAGATGCATAAATGCGTAAATAAGGCGGTTGTTACCGATGAGATCTGGCAGGCGGGTAATGGGGTGTCGACGGAGGTAGCTGATGGGCAATTCTGCTTTCAAATGATGAAATTTAAAAGGCTTAAAATGCCGTAACGCTGTCATTTTCGCACTTTTCTCTGGCTATTGTCTTATTTTCGAGTGGAAAAATATATATATATATTATGACAGCAGTGTTCCTTCTCTAACGGTCCCGTGCGAACTGGAAAAGTGAACGTGCTGCCCAAATCACTGTCTGTCACGGCCGACTCCAAGAAGAGCGTGCAGTTGAATGCCACTGAGCGTGCGTTTTAAAATCGAAGTAACTGATAAAGTCGGCAAACGTCTCCTTAGAGTCGACAGCTGGGTCTGATGTTAGTGACCTTATTGCATGGAATTTCATATAAAGTGCAGCAGCACTCGACGATCTCCAGAAACAACAGGGTTTTATTTCGTTTGAGTTTTCTGCATCACTCAATTCTGAGGTACCTGATGGACAAGATCCATTTTGGATGGAGAGGGGGTTTGTTTATGGGAGTAAGCTACTTGAAGACCTCACCTCTCTTTTCTTCTACTGCTTGGGGGCAAATAAAGTGACTTACACAGTCCTCTGTAAAGAGACTTTGCTCCCAGATGCTTCCATGCTAACTGAAGAGCATAAAGTCAGGGGCTTCTCTGGTGCTCCAGTGGTCAAGATTCTCTGCGCTTTCAACGCCAGGGGTACCAGTTCAAAGTCTGGTTGGAGAACTAAGATCCCACATGCCGTGAGGTGTGATAAAAAATGGTTGTTGTTCAGTAGCTCAGTCGTGTCTGACTCTTTTCCACCCCATGGACTGCATCACGCCAGGCTTCCCTGTCCTTGTCTGAGTGGGCACATACGTGTGTGTGTGTGTGTGTGTGTGTCTGTGTGTGTGTCTGGGTGTGCATGTACAGCTGAGTCACTTTGCTTTATAGCAGAAATTAACACAACGTTGTAAATCAGCTACGTGGTGGTTTAGTGGCTAAGTCGTGTCCAATTCTTGCGACTTCATAGACTGTATGTAGCCGGCCAGGTTCCTCTGTCCATGGGATTCTCCGGGCAAGAATACTGGAGTGGGTTGCCATTTCCTTCCACTTCAATAAAATTAAAATAAAGAAAGGTATCCTCTAGTAACAATATCCCATGTACTATTTTCCAGAAGCCGTGCGTTTCCAAATCTCACAGTAAGCTTTCCCAAATGTCCTAACGGCACGTTTCCTTAAGTTTCTTTCACACACGTCCTGAAGCTTAGTCTCTGTGTTTGGCAACAGGGCAGGGGAATCTTTCTTTAAACCTGTCTTTTTATTCCATATATTTGACAGCCGTGGAAAGAAAACTGGACAGAGGTGGGTCTGTATTAGTCATTTTGTTACTGGGCACAGGTTGCCATTGCTTCCTATATGTTTTCTTGAAGTTCTGAAACCTTGTTATGTATCTCGCAATTGGGGTAAACAGTGGTCTGTAATGGAAAACAGGTTCATCTCTGTCCTGTCTAGATCTGCTTGAATAAAAAGCCTGCTCATTAGGGCCGAGGGTTCTGTAACGCTAGAGCCTGTCAAAAGGGCCGGCGAGGATGCTTTCTGCAGCCTCCGTTTCCTGATTACCTGGGTAACCAGAGATTACGGCAACTGCACCAGAGGTCATATTATATCTGTCACAGAGCTAAGCTGCCATTCTGAGCATATATCCAAGATTTGATACTCTGGAATCAGCTGACGCATTTCTTTAAAAAAAAAAATTCAGTTTCTACTTTGGGTATTTAGAATCCCAGGGAACTTACTGAATTAAAAGCAAATTTTTACAAACTCAGGTATTTTTTTTAAGGTGTGTTACTAAGGATGCCCTGGAAGAGAAACTTTATGCAAAAGTACAAGTGTAAATACATACCTCTCTCTCTTCCCCCCAGAGAACTTAAAAGTCTTTCGAAAATTCCAAAAGGGAATTTTTCAATAAAGGAAACTATCAGTGAGGAAATGAGGTCCGATTTGCTGCTTGAGTTGAGTTTTAATGACCATGTCGTTGGTGGCTTGAGAGACAGAAAGAAACAGTGTTTGCTGAATATTTAAAATAGGTTTTGTAAGCTAATCTTAGAGGTATGATTAGCACAGGAGAACTAGTGAAAAATTCAGCTGCTGTCGTTCCTTACTACAGGAGAACGGGGCTTGTGAAATGCTCTGACTCCACTTGATAAATAACAGGTTTTGTTTCTTTGTTTAATTAAAAAAAAAAATTAAAGGAAACTGTCTGACCTCTTTAGGAATCAACCTGTGCGTGCACGCTAAGTCACCTCAGTCGTGTCCAACTCTTTGCGACCCCATGGACTGTAGCCCTCCGGGCTCCTCTGTCCGTGGGATTCTGTAGGCAAGAATAGTGAGTGGGTTGCCATGCCCTTCTCCAGGGGATCTTCCCAACCCAGGGATCGAATCCGTGCCTCTTACGTCTCCAGCATTGTCAGGCGGGGTCTTTACCACTAGCGCCACCTGGGAAGCCCTAGGAATCAACACAGTAACTTTCCAAAAAAAGATGCCTTCTTTCAGTATAAACTACCGTGCACAAAGTTAAGTTATAAAGATTTGTATATCGTACATCACGGGGAATGTATGAAATAGTTCATAATAACTGTAAGTGGAGTATAACCTCTCAAAGCTGTGAATGATGATTACCTAGTACACTTGTAACTGATACTGTATATCAACTACATTTCAATACAAAATTAAATTAAAAATTAAAAAAAAAATAGTTACCCTCTTTCACCCATCCCAGCAACATTTTATCCACTTGTTCCTACCCCAAAGCTTTGCTGCTGGGGGATTAACTGGGGTTGAAAATCAGACTTGGTTGAAAATCAGACCACAACTGCTCAAAGGCTTCCTTGGAAAGTGGGCGTCCTGCTGAAACGCTGAAGCAGGCCACTGGCCACATATGGGCACTAGTCCCTTTCTGAAAGCTCTCCAGACTCATCTGCACCTCCTTCCAGACATTCATTCATTCCTCCTTCTTCTGGGTTATTTCAAAATCACTTGGAAGAATCTTAACTCCCTGGCTGCTGTTTCTCAGTAGCTCAGTCATGTCCAGCTCTGTGCGACCCCATGGACTGCAGCACGCCAGGCCTCCCTGTCCATCACCAACTCCCGGAGCTTGCTCAGATTCACGTCCATCGGGTCGGTGATGCCATCCAACCATCTCATCCTCTGTCGTCCCCTTCTCCTCCCACCTTCAATCCTTCCCAGAATCAGGGTCTTTTCAAGTGAGTCAGCTCTTTGCATCAGGTGGCCAAAGTATTGGAGCTTCAGCATCAGTCCATCCAATGAATATTCAGGACTGATTTCCTTTAGGATGGACTGGTTGGATCTCCTTGCAGTCCAAGGGACTCTCAAGAGTCTTCACCACAGTTTAAAAGCATCGAGTCTTCTGTGCTCAGCCTTCTTTACGGTGCAACTCTCACATCTGTACATGACTACTGGAAAAACCACAGCTTAAGACGGTACAGCCCTTAACTCCCTTAGGAACTCATGCATTGCCTTAAGCCAAGGTCTTACCATACAGTAGGCACACAGTGGCATGTATTAAAGGTGATGACCGTTTCCCTGTGACTTGCTGTGGACTTCACACTCTTCTGATGGAAAAGGAGCACCGCCCAGAACAGTGGCATCACAAAGGGAGGGGACATGTGTGAAGGCAAGACCAGCTGTAGGGCGCGCCCTTCGCAGGCAGTGACTGTGGTCAGTAGAGCACGGCCCACCTCTCAAACTTCACAGCGGTGTTAGAGTTTCAGGATTCCGGCCACCCTTGGGGATTTTTACTGCCAGCTGTCTCACGTGTGGGCTTCCCCGGGGGCTTAGTGATACAGGACCCACCTGCTGTAAGAGATGTGGGTTCCATCCCCGGGGCAGGAAGATCCCCTGGAGGAGGACAGGGCAGTCCGCTCCAGGATTCTTGCCTGGAGAATCCCACGGACAGAGGAGCCTGGTGGGCTACAGTCCATGGGGTGGCAAAGAGTCCGACAAAGACTTAGCAACAACAACCTGTTGTGTAGAGCTTACATCGTATCTCTGCGGTCCGTCCTTTCTGTGTGATAACGATACAAGCAACAGCGATCACACAGCCAAGAATAAAGCTGTCCAAGCTCCACAAGGTGGGGTGAGACGGGCTGTGGCGGACAATTAAATAAGAAAGGATCCTTTATGAATATGCTTTTACGGGTATGGAGACACCCGCAGTGCAGAAAGTTATGCTCTGGATAGCCATGCTGTCTCCAAACATTTAGAAAGAAAACGCCCTAAACTTTAGAGCATTTTAGAGTATAAAGGACGGAGCTACTGCCTGTCTGCCTGAGGGCTTGTAGCTCAGTCTCCCATGGTGCTTGAGGTGGTTCTTTTCAGCAGATACCTCTGTGTCATTTTATCACACTTTTACCCAGAGTCCCCTTCTTGGTGACAGGGAAAGGGTCTTGCCTGGAAAGAAGCCATATTCTTCGAAATGCTCAGAGGTATTGAGTTTGTAAAACAACAGAAACATCCTGAGCTATGGATGTAATGGCTTAAGGGGAGGATTTTATTTGGGGCAAAAAAAATGGAAGAACACAACCACCTATTAATATGATACCAGAGTCTACTGTAGACCTCAAAGTTTCAAAAAAAATGCTCTGTTTTACTCACGAGGGGTGAGTAGCAGAAACACACTGGAAGTTAGATTTGTTTTTGATGAGTGAGGGTAGGAAGATGCGATGATCTAATTAAATAAAAAGTAATCAATACGTGTACTCATACTAGCAAAAGCCTCCTTGCCAGCCAAGACACATCAGAGAGCTGGATACAAAATTGGCTACATTAATATACAACACTCATTAAAGAGATAAAATATTCTACTGATTCACACTACGGAGGACTAGTCTACTGATTTACACTACTAAGGTGTGGAAAATGTAAGCTAATTTACATGCAACATTTTAAGAAGCAGAAATGAAAGAAGGCGGGCTTGTACGAAGCTGTACGCCAAAGCCCTGAGTATAATGAATCCTTCTTACCGACCTCATTAGGCGGAGTGTTCTGGCCGCCTTTGTTTTTCCTAGTACGTGTTCATCATTTGACTGACTGGTGTGGCATTACAGAGAAGGTTAGAAACTCAGAAGTTGCTTCATCTAAACTCATCAGTCACAGAGATTTAAGACGTCTGTCAAAATCACGCAGATAGTTAGGCAAACAGCTAGAAGCGATCACCTTGTCCAAAAGACGATGCTCCTCCCAAGGTTTAAATGAAATGAAACAAACGTTATTCTTATCATCACCATGGTCGGTGACCCTTGTCAGGTTCAATGTGCTCTTAACACAAACCAACAAAGAAAACTCTACGGCCACGTTCAAGGATCTCCTAAACACCTCGCTGAGAAAAACGCTGAGTTCAGGGAACCACAAGGGAAGGAAGTACGAGAGAAGGGGCAAAAGTGAAAAAAAAAAAAAAGGAAATACGGCAAAAATCTTGACTCACTTTTGTCCAATTTTGTGCAGAAGGAGACTACGACCTTGGCACCAGAGACAGCACCGGAGAACACAGGAAGTGAATGGGAAGTTCAGAACTCAGGGATTTTTCGATCCCTCTGTTTTACCCAAACACTCTAGCTTCCCCTGCACTCTGCAGGAAAAAAAAAAAACCCTGAGGCTGAGAAGCAGTGCAAGAGAAAGCGCAGGCGTGCACAGTCAGTTATGTCCCTGAGTTGTGTCCAACTCTGCAACCCTTTGGACTGCAGCCCGCCAGGCTCCTCTGCCCACGGGATTTCCCAGGCAAGAATACTGGAGAGCGCTACCATTTTCCGCTCCCGGAGGTCTTCCGGCTCTAGGGATCAAACCCGTGTCTCCTATGTCTGCCAGCATTGCAGGCGGATTCTTCACCCGCTGAGCCATCAGGAAAAGTCCCAAGAGGAAGCGCAGTCACCATGATTTCACGTGGATGTGCAATGCAGTTTACACAGTAACACCTCAGGGACTTCCCTGGTGTTCCAGCGGTAAAGAATCTGCCTTCCGATGCGGGGGACGCGCAGGTCTCGATCCCCGCTTGGGGAAGTAAGATCCCACATGCCAAGGGGCAACTGAGGCCGCTCACCGCAATTACAGAGTCCTCACATCCACAACTAGAAAATCCAAGCGCTACAACAACAACAACAGCAAATTCCAGATGACACACACACGCAAGTCCCAGACGACACAACTGAGATAGCAAGCGTCACAAGTCAGACTGCACGGAGCCAAGTGAAATGCACATTAAAAAAGTATCTTCTAGAAAGGAAAAAATTCACTAAGAAGTCTTTCGGGTTCCTCCAAAAAACATGCCACGTCTCTCAGGAAATAGGGTAACCCGCTTAGGGAGGAGGGGCGCAGGGAGCAAGGGAACCCCTGCCATCCGCGCAGATGTAGCAAGAAGCACTCAGGCTGGAGGAGAAGGAGACACAGCGAGCGTTAGCAGGATCCACAGAAGAAGAAGACCTCAAGGTTCCTGCAGCGAGACTGTCCACAGCTGTAACCGCCGGGCGAGTCTTCTGTCTCCCAAACCTGCCCTGTACCCAACTGTGCCAGAGACAGGGGGCTGCTGATTCTACTGCTAAGAGTCAGTGGTGGGGATACCCTGGCGGTCCAGGGATTGAGAATCTGCCTTCCCGTGCAGGGGACTCGGGTTCAATCCCTGGCCGGGGAATTAAGATGCCACGTGCCACGGAGCAACGAAGCAGGCATGTACACACCTTGCCCTGAAAGTTTACTGAAGGCACCCCAGTGAGAAGCCCGAGACCCTCAGTTAGGGAGCAGACCTCACTCGCCGCAACTAGAGAAAGTCCACGCACAGCAATGAGAACCCGGAGCAGCCAAAAATTAAAATAAATACATAAAGAAAGCATAACGGGAGGAAAGAATAAATGCTTGGCTCTTTTTCCTGCGTTCATCTCTTTGATCAGCAGCTCACAGACCCAGACTCCCTGGTGCTGTATCCATCGGTGACCTCAACCGCACCTGTGGTTAAGATGCTTCCAATATGCTGCTTACCTGTTGTTTGATCCCTGACTTGGGAAGATGCCCTGGAGGAGGAAATGGCTACCCACTCCAGTATTCCTGCCTAGGGAATCCCATGGGCAGAGGAGCCTGGCGGGCTACAGTCCACAGAGTCACAAAGTCAGACATGACTGAGCAAGTAACACTTTCACTTTACCTGCCATGCTTAGCGTTTGTCTGGTGACTTTTCTTTGGAACACAAACAAAAACAAACAAAAATCTCTGATGGTGTCAGACACACAAGCAGAAACTCAGAAGAAATCAGCTAGGAGGCAGGAAAAGTTGCAGCCACTTGTGAAGTTTGGACTGAAGACTTGCTGCTTCGTAGATAAGTCATGCCTGACTGTTTGTGACTTCATGGACCATAGCCCGGCAGGCTCCTCTGTCCATGCGATTCCCTAGGCAAGAATACTGGAGTGGGTTGCCGTTCCCTTCTCCAGAGGATCTTCCCCACCCAGCGACCGAATCTGCGTCTCTTGCATTGGCAGGCAGATTCTTAACCACAGAGACACCTGGGAAGCCCGCAGACCAAAGATACAGGGATACATACCAACGCTCCAGTCCATCTCCTCAGCGGCATCCCCGTAGGAGCCGTGTTGACTTTTGCCGGCAAAGTCCTTCGAAGAGAAGAGAGCCGTGTGCACGTGCAGGTAAGACAGGACAAGCAGGAAAGGGGTCTCAGCATTCCTGAAAAAAAAGAAAAATCCAAGGGCAAAATAAGCATGTTGGATGCCGTTTGTTGTTGCTGTTTAATTCTGAAAGTGAAAACGCTTATTCCCTGGGTTTAAAAAAAAAGGAGGGAAATATCCAGCTTGCAAAAATAAAATCAAACTGTGAGGATTTATCCCCTTGGTTAAAAAAAAAAAAAAAGAAGGGGAATATCTAGCTTGCAAAAATAAAATCAAACTGCAAGGATTTCCCCCCGGGAAATAGAGATATCATCAGTGGAGCCCTAGGAATGTAGGCTGGACGGATTGGTCATTCTGCCCTTCTCACATCCTTGGGTGTGATGGACAGCTTGCTCTTTGGGATGAACAAAGATCCCCTGGACAAGGGAAAGGCAACCCACTCCAGTATTCTTGCCTGGAGAATCCCATGGACAGAGGAGCCTGGCGGGCTGCAGTCCATCGGTTTGCAAGAGTCGGACACGATTGAGCAACTAAATCACCCACTCCAGTACTCTGGTCTGGAGAATTCCATAGACTGTAGAGTCCATGGGCCTGCAAAGAGGTGGACACGACTCAGCAACCTGCACTTTCTTTTAGGAACCTATGCTCAGCTGTCCTTCCAGAGAGATGGCAGGAAAAGACCCTCACAGTCCCATCTCTCTTCCTCTCTATGACCTTGAAAACTAAAGGAACACTTGAGCAAGCTGGCAGGAGGGAGATCTCCCCACAACAGCTTCACTGCATTTTTTTATTTTCGTTTAGCTAAAGCACTTCAGTAAACAATTTTGAAAATTTACTGCGTCCAGCCTCTCAGGCTGTGTGAAGAGATAGAAGTATCTGTCTGCTCCACGCCTACTCTCTATTTGTTAGAAATACAGAAGGCGGCTCTCCGCACCTTGCCAGCAAACCGTGATCATGCCAATCTCAGAATCACAAAGATTTATATCTTGTCCTCCACTGGGAGTGAAAGCCAGGCAGGAAGACAGCTACAATGTAATTCTTCTCCTGCCTGTCAAGAAGGTCTTGCATACTATATTCCTCTTCTGAGAAAGTGTCAATCCTGTCCAACTCTTTGCGACCTCATGGACTATAGCCCGCCAGACTCCTCTGTCCATGGGATTCTCCAGGCAAGAACACTGGAGCAGGTTGCCATTCCTTCTCCAGGGGATCTTCCTGACCTCGGGATCAAACTCAGCTCTCCTGCACTGCAGGCAGATTGCTTACCCGCTGAGTCATCCAGCTGAAATTTGTTGACATAGTTACTGAGTCATGTCAGACTCTTTGAACTCCAAGGACTGTAGCCCTCCAGGCTCCTCCGTCCACGGGGTGCTCCAGGCAAGAATACTGGAGTGGGTTGGCATTCCCTTCTCCAGGGGATCTTCCTGACCCCGGGATTGAACCTGGGTCTCCCGCATTGCAGGCAGTTTCTTTACTGTCTGAGCCCTCAAGCAGAGCCTCTTCTTCTGAGAATCTGAGCTTTATCTGAGCGTTCCCATTTGCGTCAGCATCGGGAATAATCGGAATGCAAATACAGATGGCTATGGATGGCTTCCGAAGGCCCTCGGAAGCTGGCAATTGGACTAAGGTATAAACCAAGAGATGGTGAAGGACAGGGAAGCCTGGCGTGCTGCAGTCCATGGGGTCTCAGAAAGTCGGGCAGAACTGAGCAACTGAACACAACCAGAAACCAGACAGCTGTAATAGCCAGCCAGCCGGAGTTCAGCTGACCAACACTCTGCACTCACAGGCGGACACGTCCGGTGGTTCATTTCATCCGCCGAAGCCTCTCGCAAGTACTCTTGCCCACACGGCACCAGGCACTCAGAATATAAAGCCAGGATGGAGCACGCCCTGCCATCCAGCCACCCAGAGTTCAGAGGAGACCATTCAGACCTGGCTAGTCTGAGCTGCTTAAAGTGCTGCGACCCAATGTATCAGAGGATGGATACAGACAAGGAGCGTGATACAGACAGGAGCGTGGGCGGCGGTCAGAACCTGCTCCTGGAGAGAGCGTGCAAAGATCCTGCCGTGAGTCAGTGTGTGTGAGTGCTTTCCACAACTGTGTCAGGGTCTAAGCCACTATCCCTCCAGTCACACAAGAGGATGACGGTGGAGATATAACCTGAGCTCTTAAAAGCATGGCTTCATGGCACGTGGCCCCAGGCTCTTCCTTCGAACACACTTCAGAAAACACTTTTAATTTTTTCACAGATTTTTTTTTTGATGTGGATGTAACTTTTAAAGTCTTTATTGACTTTGCTACAACATTGCTTCTGTTTTATGTTGTGTGTGTGTGTGTGTGTGTGTGTGTGTGTGTGTGTGTGTGTCATGAGGCATATTACCTCCCTGACCAGGGACCACACCCTTCAATACTGCAATACTGTTTCTCTTTTACGTTGTGTTATTATTATCTCTCTTTTTTTTGGGGGGGGGGGTTATGAGGCATTTGGGATCTGACCTTCCTGACCAGGGATCACACCTCACACCCCTTGGCTTGGAAGGCAAAGTCTTAACCACTGGACCCCTGGAAAAGTGTTGAGTTTTTAAAACCAAAAAATTATCTATATAGATTTTTACAGTGACTGAAAGGTATCACTAATGGGGGCTTCCCAGTGACACAGTGGTCAAGAATCCGCCTGCAGTGCAGGAGACCTCAGTTCGATCCCTGGGTCTGGAAGATGCCCTGGAGGAGGGCATGGCAGCCCACTCCAGTGTTCTTGCCTGGAGAATCCCATGGACAGGGGAGACTGGTGGGCTGCAGTCCATGGGGTCACAGAGTCAGACACGACTGAGCTTTCTGGGAGACCCTAAAAGAACACTTTTATAAAACACAAGACATTTCTGGAAATGAGCTTCAGTGAAAATGGTTAGTATACATTTTCCTTCTTACTATACACTTTAAAGATATATATATATATATATATAGAAAATCAATGAAAATGGTTAGCATGTCTTTTACTTCTCATTATACACTTTAAATATATATATATAATCAATGAAAATGGTTAGTATGTATTTTACTTCTGATTATATATATATATATATCTTCAAAGTATATAGCGAGAAATAAAATATATACCAACTGTTTTCACTGAAGCTCATTTTCGGATATGTCTTGTGTTTCATAAAACAGATATGAAAAGAGACAGATATATAGACATTTCTATATATAGATATATCAGAGATATTTACATGTCTGAGATTTCTATCTGAGAGATTATTTATATCTGTCCATATATAGACATCTGTGCTATGCTATGCTAAGTTGCTTCAGTTCTGTCCAACTCTGCAACCCCATGGACTGTAGCCCACCAGGCTCCTCTGTCCATGGGATTCTCCAGGCAAGAACACTGGAGTGGGTTGCCATGCCCTCCTCCAGGGGATCTTCCCGACCCAGGCATCGAACCTGCAAACTCCTACATCTGCTGCACTGGCAGGCAGGTTTTTTTTTACCAGTAGCGCCACCTGGGAGACCCTAAGGACTGTACTATAGACATGAGCTTATCTAAGAATTCCCAGGTATGTTCCCCTTTGTGGGACTGGAAGCTGGCCTCATACATTTGGAGCAGGGGTGTTGAACTCCCTAACCTTCTTCCAAATAATCCACACTCAAACCTGGTTGGAAACTCTGCAGCCAGTGCAGAAGCGGAGAAGGCATCAAGCTTGTTACAGGCC
>SJYF01000349.1:2425149-2444742 GCA_006410515.1 Procapra przewalskii
GCATTGGAGAAGGAAATGGCAACCCACTCCAGTGTTCTTGCCGGGAGAATCCCAGGGATGGGGGAGCCTGGTGGGCTGCCATCTATGGGGTTGCACAGAGTCAGAGACGACTGAAGCGACTTAGCAGTAGCTAAGTTACTTTTCTGAATAAAAATACAACTCCTGAATAATGCAGAAAAATCAATCAGCAGCTCTTAAAAATGTGCCTCCTTTTTGTGAGGGAACAGGTGTCATTTTTAATAAAAATGTTAAGCTATGAAAATGGATTACAGGAAAAGAATATGAATTTGCTTGCCAAAGCCACACCGATGAATTATCCTCTCTGATAACTCAATACATCTGCATCGTAGATCAGATAATAAGTACATTCACAACATTTTTCAGCCTAATTCTGGTTAGTTCTTCAACTTAGAATTGATATTCTACTCAACAGAGAGACACCCTTGCCTTTTCTTTAGTGCTCGTGGATTTTGTGTTTCCTTGCAGTGGAAAAGAAAAGCTTGAATGACCGATAAATGGGACAAGATGCTTTAATCACTGTATTAGGATGAGACATTTGCAATAGCCATTTTTATTCAAATGATGGACCAGCACTTCCTTGGTGCTCCAGCAGTTAAGAACCTGCCGTCCAGGGGCTTCCTGGGTGGCTCGGTGGTAAGGAATCTGACAGCCCAGGCAGGAGACACAGGGCTCAAACCTTGGTCTGGGAGGATCCCACTTGACTCGGAGCAACTAAGCCACCACTACCGTAAGCAACATGCCCTAGAGCCGATGCTCGGCCCCAAGAGACGCCACGACAACAAGAAGCCCCCGCAAGACAAGGAAGAGTAGTCCCTGGTCACCAACACTAGCCAAAGCCCACACACAGCAGAGACGACTCGGCGCAGCCAAAAGCAAAATCAGTTCAGTTCAGCCGCTCAGTCGTGTCTGACTCTTTGCGACCCCATGGACTGCAGCACGCCAGGCCTCCCTGTCCATCACCAGCTCCAGGAGACCACCCAAACCCATGTCCATCAAGTCGGTGATGCCATCCAACCATCTCATCCTGTCGTCCCCTTCTCCTCCTGCCCTCAATCTTTCCCAGCATCAGGGTCTTTTCCAGTGAGTCAGCTCTTCACATCAGGTGGCCAAGTACTGGAGTTTCAGCTTCAGCACCAGTCCTTTCAATGAACACCCAGGACTGATTTCCTTTAGGATGGACTGGTTGGATCTCCTTGCAGTGCAAGGGACTCTCAAGCGCCTTCTCCAATAGCACAGTTCTAAAGCATCACTTCTTATGTGCTCAGCTTTCTTTATAGTCCAGCTCTCACGTCCATACATGACCACTGGAAAAACCATAGCTTTGACTAGACGGACCTTTGTTGGCAAAGTAATGTTTCTGCTTTTTAAGATGCTGTCTAGGTTGATCATAGCTTTCCTTCCAAGGAGCAAGCGTCTTTTACTTTCAAAATAAATAAAATTCTGTTAAAAGATGGGCCATCAGCAATATCACACGACTCAATGGGTGCCAGGGCCTAACAGCAAATATAAAGTTAGAAGCGAGACTTCTAACTGGCAACTTCCCTGGTGGCTCAATGGCTAAGACTCTGTGCTCCCGATGCAGGGGACCCTGGTTTGATCCCTGGTCTGGGAACTAGAGCCCACGTGGTGCTAGTAATGATCCTGCATATTTCAGCAAAGTGCCTGGGGGGGAAGATGCCCTAGAGGAGAGAAGGGCAACCTACTCCAGGCTTCCTTTGACAGAGGAGCCTGGCGGGCTCCAGTCCACAGGGTTGCAAAGAGGCGGACATGACTGAAGAGACTTTAAGCATGTAGGGTAACAAACAAAAAGAAAAGAAGGAAGACTCAACTGGGCACAGCCTCTACCATAACACATTACTTGTGAAATTCTGGGGAAATTTCCAAATCACCCTTGGTGTTTACGTTCTCATCACAGGATAACATTGCTGTTCGGCAGAGAAGCTGAGAGCCAATGAGAGCGTGAGGGCAAAAGGGCAGGGGAGTCTCCTACAGTGCATCAGTCGTGTCTGATCACCACCTACACATCCAGTGAGGAAATCTTCCGGTTCAGTTCAGTTCAGTCGCTCAGTCGTGTCCGACTCTTTTCCACCCCATGAACTGCAGCACGCCAGGGCTCCCTGTCCATCACCAACTCCTGGAGTTCACTCAGACTCACGTCCATTGAGTCAGTGATGCCATCCAGCCATCTCATCCTCTGTCGTCCCCTTCTCCTCCTGTCCCCAATCCCTCCCAGCATCAAGGTCTTTTCCAATGAGTCAGCTCTTCGCATGAGGTGGCCAGACTACTGCAGCTTCAGCTTCAGCATCATTCCTTCCAAAGAAATCCCAGGGCTGATCTCCTTTAGAATGGACTGGTTGGATCTCCTTGCAGTACGGGGGACTCTCAAGAGTCTTCCTCAACACCATGGTTCAAAAGCATCAATTCTTCAGCGCTCTGCCTTCTTCACAGTCCAACTGTCACATCCATACATGACAACTGGAAAAACGATACCTTGACTAGACGGACCTTAGTCAGCAAAGTAATGTCTCTGCTTTTGAATATGCTATCTAGGTTGGTCATAACTTTTCTTCCAAGGAGTAAGCATCTTTTAATTACATGGCTGCAGTCACCATCTGCAGTGATTTTGGAGCCCCCCACAATAAAGTCTGACACTGTTTCCACTGTTTCCCCATCTATTGCCCATGAAGTGATGGGACCAGATGCCATGATCTTCATTTTCTGAATGTTGAGCTTTAAGCTGACTTTTTCGCTCTCCTCTTTCACTTTCATCAAGAGGCTTTTTAGCTCCTCTTCATTGTCTGCCATAAGGGTGGTGTCAGCTGCATATCTGAGGTGATTGATATTTCTCCTGGCATTCTTGATTCTAGCCTGTGCTTCTTCCAGCCCAGCATTTCTCATGATGTACTCTGCATAGAAGTTACATAAGCAGGGTGACAATATACAGCTTTGATGTACTCCTTTTCCTATTTGGAATCAGTCTGTTGTTCCATGTCCAGTTCTAACTGTTGCTTCCTGACCTGCATACACATTTCTCAAGAGGCAGGTCAGGTGGTCTGGTATTCCCATCTTTTTCAGATTTTTCCACAGTTTATTGTGATCCACACAGTCAAAGGCTTTGGCATAGTCAATCAAGCAGAAATACATGTTTTTCTGGATCTCTCTTGCTTTTTTCATGATCCAGCGGATGTTGGCAATTTGATCTCTGGTTCCTCTGCCTTTTCTAAAACCAGCTTGAACATCAGGAAGTTCACGGTTCACGTATTGCTGAAGCCTGGCTTGGAGAATTTTGAGCATTACTTTACTAGCGTGTGAGAGGAAATCTTTACAGTCTATTAACCGGCCCAGACAAAGGCAGGCAGAGAGCAGACGAGAGCAGAAGGAGGAATTTGCACAGGTCTTTATCTCTTTGGACAGTGGCAACTACATACTGGAAGGACCATACAGAAGGGTTTCCCTGGTGGCCCAGCTGGTAAAGAATCTGCCTGCAATGCAGGAGCTCGGGTTCGATCCCTGGGTTGGGAAGATCCCCTAAAGGAAGGAATGGCTACCCACTCCAGTATTCTTGGCTGGAGACTCCCATGGACTGTATAGTCTGTGAAGTGACAAAGAGTTGGATACGACTGAGCGACTGAGTTTCACTTTCGTCCAGAAGCGGCTGAATCCTGAGTGCATGTCACTCAGGAAGTCTGAACTTGAGATAGTGTGAGACATCCTGACCCACAGAGTTTCTTCTTGTGGCAGGCCTTGATCCTCTACGAGACAGGATTCATCTCTGAGGGAAATGGATGGTCCCAGATGACAGATACTGACACCTAGACGCCAGGGATGGGATGGACCACCGGTCAACATGCAGGACCTACAAGCTAGAATTCCAACTGCCTCAGCGTGGCAGAATCTCTCCTCTGGACTACAAACAGGGGCTAAGAACCAGAATGCCTTTGAAGGGCATCGGCAGCAGAAAGAAATGGAATAAAAAGACTTAAAAAAAATAATCAACCAAGCAACCATCAAACAACCAATCAGCTATGCAATCAACAATGCTTCACAAAACATACATTTGGAGAACAAAACAGAAACTGTGAGAACACATCCTATGTTAGACAATTCAGCCGAATGGTGGGAAGGTGGGTTGAGGGCATCTCAAAGGCAAACGGATCCAAGAGGCCAAATGACTCAACTGATTGATAACAGGGGAGAAAAGAGGCAAACAGGGATATCAACAAGCAGGAGTATAATTTTCAGCTAGCAGATAGTTCAGACGAAGAGACACAGGAAAAGCATGTTGGGAATTGGAAAAGACTCTGATGCTGGGAGGGATTGGGGGCAGGAGGAGAAGGGGACAACCGAGGATGAGATGGCTGGATGGCATCACGGTCTCGATGGACGTGAGTCTGAGTGAACTCCGAGAGATAGTAATGAACAGGGAGGCCTGGCGTGCTGCGATTCATGGGGTCGCAAAGAGTCGGACACAAGTGAGCTACTGAACTGAACTGAACAGCATTCTTGGTGAGCGCCCTGGTGGCTCAGATGGTAAAGAATCTGCCTGCAATGCAGGAGACTCGGGTTCGATCGGGTTGGGAAGATTCCCTGGAGAAGGGCATGACCACCCACTCCAGTGTTCTGGCCTGGAGAATTCCACAGACTGTATAGTCCATGGGGCCACAGAGTTGGACACGACCGAGTCACTTTCACTTTCCCCAGTGTTCTTGCCTGGAGAATCCCACGGACAGAGGAGCATGGTGGGCCACAGTGCCTGGGGTTACAAAGAGGAATGAGCGTCTAAACAACAGCAGGAAACACGACATAGATTCAGTAGTCAAGGGCATGTATCTCCATATGGAACAGACCATGCCGGTCCAAAATGGTAAATGAAAACAGACCTTTCATGGAATCATTGTACCCTGAGTGTCAATAAATCCCAAGCACATGGTGAGTGGTGGGGGGAATGATAAACACACGTATACTCAGTTGTGTCCAACTCAGAGACCCCATGGACTGTAGCTCGCCTGGCTCCTCCATCCATGGGATTCTCCAAGCAAGAATACTGGAGTGGGTTGCCATTTCCTTCTCCAGGGGACCTTCCCCACCCAGGGACTGAGTCCACATCTCCTGCGTCCCCTGTGTTGCAGTCTGATTTTTGCCCACTGAACCATCAGGGAAGCAAAAGGATAAATCAGCTTACTTAGTTCAGTTGCTCAGTCGTGTCCGACTCTTTGCGACCCCATGGACTGCAGCACGCCAGGCCTCCCTGTCCGTCGCCAACTCCCGGAGTCTACCCAAACTCACGTCCATCAAGTCAACGATGCCATCTAACCATCTCATCCTCATGATAGATTTTATCTGCTATTCTAGAGCAATGTGAAGTCAGAGGTATTAAACCCAGAGAGGGATCTTTAAAAAGAAGCTATTCCATAAATGGTAAACTGGGGGGCAAGTTTGAAGGCCCAAAGAAAGTCCAGGCTGTCCACATTTTACTTTATTTCCAATGCTCCGTGAGCTTCTGCCTACAATGAAGTGAGTCAGCCATGTGCATACATGTGTCCCTTCCCTCTTGCCGCACCTCCCATGCCCCCTTCCACCCCTCGAGGTCATCACACAGCACCGAGCTGAGCTTCTGGCGCTATACAGAGGCTTCCCACTAGCTGTCTATTTTACACACGGTCATGTATATAAGTCAGGGTCACTCTTTCAGTTCATCCCACCCTCTCCTCCCCATGTCCACGCGTCCATTCGGCGTCTGCATCTCTATTTCTGCCCTGCAAAGAGGTTCAGCTGCAGCACTGGTTTCGACTCTACACGTGTGTGTTAATATAAAAATGTTTCCTTTTCTCTTACTTCTGAAGTCTATTCTATTTTTTAAAAATTTATTTAATTGGAGGCTAATTACTTTATAATATTGTAGTGGCTTTTGCCATACACTGACATGAAGCAAAACCCACAAGTAACTCAGGAAACGGCATCTACTCGTGATTGTAAATGTATGTTAGCTTATGCATTTGATCAACCCCCCCCGACCCTGAATATCAGACTGTAGCAATAAATAAACCTGAAAGATGACTAGAAACAATACGCTCCCCATCCATCTGATATGAAATATTACACAATTAAATGCACTCAGCAAAAGCCGTCAGGCTCTGGAAACAAACTGCAAAAAAAAAAAAAAGAATCAAAGAACTAGAGACTAATGTATAGTTAATAAAAATTTCAAATTCTAAGAAACAACACGTTTCAAGTTATGAAAGCGGGGGATTAGGAAAACATAAAGTGAATTGGTAAATTTCCATTATGCTTTCAAATCCAGATGGGATTTTAATAAAAATAGAGAAACAAAGCATGGTAGTGAAAAGCAATGTTTTCCACTAAATGCTAAAATGCGGTTAAAGTTGATACATAGTAATGCAGTGGTATGGGTTAAAATAGTATTATACCAACTGCTCATTGGCATTAGATTATAGAATTCTAAGCCCTGAACACTGCCCTCCTAAAATTATAAAAATCTAACTATAGACATTTTATTGCTATCAAGGCCTTCCAACCTTTTATAGAGAAAAGGAAAGAATGACAGGCTGCCGTATACATTATTTTCTGATTTCAAATAGGACATTTTAAACCTGAAACGGTATCGTAGACTACCTCACCACACAATTCACCTCTAAAATGCAGATTTTAACATGCGCTTCATATGGAAGAAAAAAAATAAGCAGAAAATCTGTCATGCAGTATAAATACTGGAACTGCAAGAGCTTCACCTCAATGACTGTCAGTGAGACAACTAATGAAATAGACTGAGTGAAAACGGCACAAAATTCCAGTTACTTAGTTTAAAATTGTGCTTCATTCTTTGCAGGAAAAAAAAAAAAAAAAGCACTTGCTTATGCCAGGTGGCTCTGTGCCTCCCTGGAACCTTAGGTAGCCGAGCGGGAGGTAACGTTTAACAGGTATGGAGTTTCACCATATCTGGCCAACAGGAAGGGTGAGAAATCCCAGATCAGAGGTAAAGATCATTGCTTACAGTGTGCTCGACTGAGAGGCCAAATCAATCAGGAAGGAAACTTTTTGTTTTAAACAATGTAACCTTCTTAGTTGATGAAAATCCAAAGAATATCACTTAATGGCAGGATTGATACAGTGGAGAAGGAAATGGCAGCCCAATCCAGTATTCTTGCCTGGAAAAATCTCATGGACGGATGAGCCTGGTAGGCTATAATCCATGGGGTCCTAAAGAGTTGGACACACCTGAGCAATTTCACTGTCTCTCACTTGATACAGCATAGAAACCTCTTTTTTTTTTCCCTTCATCCATGTATTAAAAAAAGAAAACAAAAAAGCTTTATTTCTTTGACTGTACCAGATTTTCACTGAAGCATGCATTATCTTTAGTTGTGGCATGTAGGGTGTTACTTCTTTGACCGGGGATTGAACCTGAGACCCCTGCATTGAAAGCACAGAGTCTTAGTCACCAGACCACCAGGGAAGGCCCAGGGTAAGGTCTTGAAGCTGGGACTCAGCAAGGGTTTCAACAAAAATTCAGTAATTACTTACGAAACGTCTACAAGGCACCCTGCATTGCTGGAACGCCGTGCGTGAGCCGTGTATGTTTCCTCCGCTTATGATGGCGGTTTAGTCGCTCAGTCGTGTCTGACTCTTTTGCGACTTCATAGACTGTACAGTCTATGGGATTCTCCAGGCCAGAAGACTGGAGTGCGTAGCCGTTTCTTTCTCCATGGGATCTTCCCAACTCAGGGATCAAACCCAGGTCTCCCACATTGCAGGCCGATTCTTTATCAGCTGAGCCACCAGGGAAGCCCTCCTCTGCTTATAGAGCTTGCAAAGTGAAAGTGTCATTCAGTCGTGTCTGACTCTTTCTGACCCCATGGACTGTAGCCCACCAGGCTCCTCTGTCCATGGGATTCTCCAGGCCAGAATACTGGAGTGGGTAGCCTTTCCCTTTTCCAGGTGATCTTCCTGACCCAGGGGTCTAACCTGGGTCTCCCGCTTTCTGAGTAGATCTGAGCCACCAGGGAAGCCCCATACAGAGCTTGCAAAGCATTTGCAAAAACACACAGGATTTAAATCAATGCTGGACAACGAATATATCGACACTGATACGAAACTGTCAACGGGACCAGCGTGCGTGGACCGTGGTGTGGGTGTTACTGGCCTGAGGCCCGGGGCAAGGAGAAACTGGCTGGTGCCCACAGGGAGGATGAGAACATGGCTGGTAGTGGGGGTTCCATAGGATAAGAAGAAAGCAAGGGTGACCCACAGGCTAGAAGGGCCTGACGGGGAACTCCAACTGGAGCTGTGTGATAGCCTGCACGGGTGTGGTAAGGGCGGGAGGTTGGAGGGAAGGTCAAGAGGGAGCAACCCCATGGACTGTACAGTCCATGGAATTCTCCAGGCCGGAATACTGGAGTGGGTAGCCTTTCCCTTCTCCAGGGGATCTGCCCAACCCAGGGATCGAACTCAGGCCTCCCGCATTGCAAGCGGATTCTTTACCAGCTGAACTACAAGGAAAGCCCAAGAATACTGCAGTGGGTAGCCTATCCCTTCTCCAGGGGATCTTCCTGACCCAGGAATCGAACCGGGGTCTCCAGCCTTGCGGGCAGATTCTTTACGAACTGAGCCACAAGGGAAGCCCAAACACACAGGAGTGGGTAGCCTGTCTCTTCTCCAGGGGATCTTCCTGACCCAGGAATCGAACCGGGGTCTCCTGCATGGCAGGCAGCTTCTTTACCAACTGAGCTATCAGGAAGCCATGACGTGTGTACATTTATGGCTAATGCATGTTGATGTATGGCAGAAGGCAAACCAATACTGCAAAGCAATTATTCATCAATTCAAATAAACATTAACAAAATAAATGGGGGCAGAAAACGGGCCTGAGGAACATGGAGGGTGCTGGGAGCTGGATCACAGAGACTGTTCCAGCCATGGTTCTGGAGTTCCACCTGCCTTCCAAGGGAAAGGCATTTGGAGAGCTCTAACAGGGCCCGTTAAGGGCAGGGAGGCCTGGCGTGCTGCAGTCCACGGGGTCGCAAAGACTCGGGCACGACTGAGAGACCGAAGCACAAACAGGGCCAGGGGTGGGACCAGAGCTGGGTCCTGAGAAAGTTCCCCTGCCAGGGTGCCGGGGAAGGGGCTGAAGGATGGAGACAGGTCACTGGAGGCCACACTCGTGAAATGAAGCCGGCTCAGCCCCAGGCGTGACCGGTCCAGATGGAGAGACCAGTGACAGCTAAGAGCGTGACCCAGGGGCTGTGGGAGCTTTTCTTTTTTTACATTAGAGCGCTGTTGCTGTTTTTGTTAAGCCACCAAGTCCCGTCCGACTCTTTGCGACCCCATGGACTGCAGCACACCAGGCCTCCCCGTCCATCACCAACTCCCGGAGCTCGCTCAAACTCATGTCTATCGAGTCGGTGATGCCATCCAGCCATCTCATCCTCTGTCGTCCCCTTCTCCTCCCACCTTCAGTCTTTCCCAGCATCAGAGTCTTTTCCAATGAGTCGACTGTTGGAAGGAATGATCCTGAAGGTGAAGCTCCAATACTTGGGCCCCCTGTGTGAACAGCCGACATGTCTAAATGCAGCTTTGTGTCTAAGCGCAATTTCTTCCAAGATAATCCCTGTGGCTTGACAGTCATCCCACTAAAGAAATCTCAGCTACGACGCAGGGGAGGCCACAGACAGGAGTTTACTTGTCTCTGTGTAAATAAGTGAGCGGGCGTCAGCCTCTTGGCTTAAACGACAAACAGGTGGAGAAATCAGGAGGCAGTGTTTATGTTTGACTGTCTTCATCATCTTTAGAGCCACAGGGATCTGGTTTCACCAAGGACCATGCACCACCATGCTGCAGACTGACGGCCTGAAAGAGAAGCAGGACACCATGGCCAGCACAGGCGCCCCAGAGTCAGGGGAAGGAGGACATACAACATCGACCTCTTAGATCGGTCCTCCATAAAATTTTAAAAACCAAAAAAATCAGTGGATCAAAACCACCTGTTCAAACAGGAGCAGCAAAATAAAACTTCATATGCATTTCCCCCAAAAAAATCCTTTAACACATTTTTTTTTTCAACTCTACAAAATAGTTGAAAAGAAACACAGGTATAGTCCTTCACGTAGGTGGCTGAGTTTAAGTGTTGCCACATTTGGCTGCTTGCTTTCTGTGTCCATGTGTACACGTGCATGTAGGCATACAGATACAGCTGTGCATTCGTCATCCACAGTGGGAAACGGCAACCCACTCCTGTATTCTTGCCTGCAAAAGCCCACGGACAGAGAAGCCTGGCAGGCTACAGTCCATGGGGTCCCAGAGTCGGACATGACTGAGTGGCTGACCACGTGCATATGTCATATAGTTTTTCTGCATCACAAGATGTTAAAAGGACAGGGCTTCCCTGGTGGCTCAGCTGGTAAAGAATCCACCTGCAATGCAGGAGACCCCAGTGCAATTCATGTGTTGGGAAGATCCCCTGGAGAAGGGACAGGCTATCCACTCCAGTATTGTAGGGCTTCCCTTGTGGCTCAGACTGTAAAGAATCCGCCTGCAATGCAGGAGACCTGGGTTTGATCCCTGGGTTGGGAAGATCCCCAGGAGAAGGGAAAGGCTACCCACTCCAGTATTCTGGCCTGGAGAATCCCATGGACTGTATAGTCCATGGGGTCGCAGAGTCGGACACAACTGAGCGACTTTCACTTGAAACGCGTGCACTCGTATTTGCGTGCCATGATGTTTCAGAGTGAGCTGCATATACAGCGGCACTTCTCCCCCTAAGTATTTTGATCTGGGTCTCCTAGAGCAGGGGTCCCCAACCCCAGGCCATGGAGCTATCGTGCTCTGCGACCTGCTAGGAAGCAGGCCTCAGAGCAGGAGCTGAGTGGCAGGTGAGTGTGCCAAGCTTCGTCTGTCTTCACAGCCGCTCCCCACTGTTCACATTAATGCCAGAGTTCTGCCTCAGGACAGATGACAGGGGGCCTTAGATTCTCAAAGGAGCAGAGCACGCTTTGGATGTGATTGTCTTCCATCACCCCCAGACGGGACCACCTAGCTACAGGAAAACAGGCAGAGGGTTCCCACCGATTCTCCATTATGCCGAGTTGGATCATTATTGCATCAGTTATCACGAGGTAATGATAAAGGAACTAAAGTGTCCAATAAATGTAATGCCCTTGAATCGCCCCCAAACCATCCCTCACCCTGTGTCCATGGAAAAAACTATCTTCCACGAAACCAGTTCCTGGCGCCAAAAAGCTTGGGGACCGTTGTCTTCTTAAACTAAGGATAGCTTCTCCCCCACCACAATACAATAAAAACCGTTCCAAGTAGCACTGATTCCATCAACAAACCTACACAGTCCCCAAGTATGTGGACCACTTGGCTTTTTTTTTTTTTTTTACCAATCCAGGAGCTGCCTGAGACTCAGGTATCATTATGCTTCTGGGTCCTTTTGAGATCTGGAACGGTCCCCCCACCCCTGACCTTTCTTCGTTTTTTTCTGACATTGACTTTCGGAGGGAAGAATGCACATCAGTTGTCTTAGACGATGCAGTACGTTCTGGGTTAGCCTGCTTAGTTCTTCTGAGCAGATTCAGGTTGAACCTTTTTGGCAGAGATATTACACCATTTTTTTTTAACTAATTAAAAAAATTATTTCTTTATTTTTGGCTGTGTGGGGTCTTCGATGCAGAGTTTTCTCTACTTGTGGCGAGCGGGGGCTACTCTCTATTTTTGGGGTGCAGGCTTCTCTTTAGTTTCAGGGTGCAGGCTTCTCACTGGACTTCCCTGCTGGCTCAGTTGGTGAAGAATCCGTTTGCAATGTGGAAGATCTGGGTTCGATCCCTGGGTTGGGACGATCTCCTGGAGGAGGGCATGGCAACCCACTGCAGTATTCTTGCCTGGTGAATCCCCATGGACAGAGGAGCCTGGCGGGCTACAGTCCACGGGGTCGCAGAGAGTCAGACATGCCTGAACGACCGAGCATAGCATGGCACAGCTTTTTCATTGCAGCAGCTTCTCTTGTTATGGACCTCAGGCTCTAGGGCCTCCCGGCTTCAGTAGTCACGGCACGTGGGCTCCAGAGCAGATAGTCTAGCTGTGGAGCACAGGGCTTTGTTGCTCCAAGCCATGCGGGATCTTCTCAGACCAGGGATCCAACCCACATCACCAGAATGGGCATGTGGATTCTTTACCTCTGAGCCGCCAGGGAAGCCCCACACCAGTTGCTTAGGGCCGGGATATGGAGACAGGATATGGAAGCAACCGAGATGTCCATCAGCAGACGAATGGATAAGAAAGCTGTGGTACATATACACAATGGAGTATTACTCGGCCACTAAAAAGGATGCATTTGAATCAGTTCTAATGAGGTGGATGAAACTGGAGCCTATTATACAGAGTGAAGTAAGCCAGAAAGAAAAATACCAGTACAGTATGCTGATGCATATATATGGAATTTAGAAAGACGGTAACGATGACCCTGTATTCGAGACAGCAAAAGAGACAAGAGTCTTTTGGACTCTGTGGGAGAAGGCGAGGGTGGGATGAATTGAGAGAATGGCATTGAAACATGTATATTATCATATGTGAAACAGATCGCCAGTCCAGGTTCGATGCATGAGACAGGGTGCTCGGGGCTGGTGCACTGGGATGACCCAGAGGGATGGGATGGGGAGGGAGGTGGGAGGGGGTTTCAGGATGGGGAACACATGTACCCCCATGGCGGATTCATGTCAAGTATGGCAAAACCCACTACAGCATTGTAAAGTCATTAGCCTCCAACTAAAGCAAATAAGTTAAAACAAAGAGGGCTGTGATAACAAAGCGTCCCACTCTTGGGGTGTCTTGGTTGGGAGGACAGCCTCCAGATTGCTCTCTTTTATCTTCCACCATCCCTCTTAATGGACCTTCATCATTTTTTCTGAGACGCACAGTACAGTCACCATAATGTATTTTTTTTTTTCCGGTTGGGATTATCTTGACACCCAAATGTGCCTATGATCATGGGTATTTGCTGCCGTCAAATATCCTCATCAAGGATTTACAGTCCACTCGAGGAACCTTTTCATCATCATCAAAGGATTAAAGAGAAAAAAAAGGAAAGAACAACTGGACTACCCCACGAGATGGTTAGGCAGAGTAAGCAACAGACAGGTGGGGTCAAATAAAATGATATCACATTAAACGAAGATTTTTCTCCCTTTTTTTTAAAATTCATAAGAAAACTTTAATGTCTCTAATAAATCTTTTTTTGGATGGAAATAAATTAGAAAGAGGAGAGACAAGATCAAAGCATTTCGTTATTATCAAAGTCTTCATCCACTTCAAGGAAAGGGCCTTTTTTATATATAAGAACCCAAACTCTGAACTTTGAAGTACATTGAAACACTTCGTGAGGGGACTTCCCAGGGCGGGGGATGGGGGGGTCCAGTTTTTAAGACTCCTTGCTCCCCTTGCAGGGCATGCGGGTTCGATTTCTGGTCGGGGAACTAAGATCCCACATACCCTGCATCATGGCCAAAGAAAATCCCCCTCAAGGATGCCTTTATGTTGGTAAGATATAATGGATATTGTTATTAGGTATTTAGGAAGAGGTATTTTAATCCCCACTGAAAGATTCTCACTTTGCATCAGAACATTCAAAAAGCATAATGCATTGTCATATTAATTTATCATGAATTAATCATGAGTCTTTTTTCAGCTGCACATTTTTAATTAGCTACCAACTCTGTGAAATTTTTTCTCCCAAGCTCTGCTAGCTGGGTCCAAAGAATGTCAATCTCCTTCCAGATTAAAACAATTAAAAAAAAAATTTCTCAAAGCATTTCCTTGCAAACTGTACCACTGCTTTCCAGAGGAATAAAAATAAAACTCTTACTTAGCAGGTACTTAAGGCTTTGAAAGCTGGGTCGGAAATCAAAGCCGGCTCCCACATTGACAACACGTTGAGAAAATAAAGTATCCCTTAAAAAAATCCCCCAAAAGTTGGTTTCTCAAAGGGGAAACGAACCCAAGATCCTTTTAAAGAACAGATTACAGAAATCACAATAGAAAATGAATCTGTTAAGCCGCTCAGCGTTAAGAAGTAATGCAAGCCCAGACTCGAAGCCTCTGGGGATGTTTCCTCTACGACCAGAAAACCTCTGCTTCAGGGGTGTAAATTTAATACCAAAAAAAAAAAAAAATTCCTAAAAGATCATTGTCTTTCATTTGGATTATAACTCTAATCCCTCAAAGTAAAATACCAGTGACTCTTCTAGGAAGAAAAAAGATTTAGCCTTCTGTTGTATCGATGTGGGTTTCTCCACTTGGCGGTCCTGACATTGGAGGCTGGGGGGACAAGTGACTGTGGGCTGTCTGTGCATTTCCAGAAAGGTGACCAGCATTTCTGCTTCCACCACACTGACTCCAGGAGCCGAGCCCCTCCACACTTAGGAAACCCCAAATACCCCCCAGTTCGGTTCAGTTCGGTCACTCAGTCGTGTCCGACTCTTCGCGACCCCATGGACCGCAGCACGCCAGGCCTCTCTGTCCATCACCATCTCCTGGAGTTTACCCAAACTCAGGTCCATCGAGTCTGTGATGCCATCCAACCATCTCATCCTCTGTCGTCCCCTTCTCCTCCTGCCCTCAATCTTTCCCAGCATCAGGGTCTTTTCCAGTGAGTCAGCTCTTCGCATCGGTTGGCCAAAGCATTGGAGTTTCAGCTTCAACAGCAGTCCTTCCAATGAACACACAGGACTGATTCCCTTTAGGATGGACTGGTTAGATCTCCTTGCAGTCCAAGGGACTCTCAAGAGTCTTCTCCAACACCACAGTTCAAAAGCATGAATTCTTCAAATATATCCCCCAGATGTTGCCAAATTCCCTCTGGAAGGCAGAATCGCCTTCAGGAAGAAGGGCTTGCCATCAGTAACCTCAGAGTCCCAAGCTGCATTTGGAGGACAGTTATATCTGTCTGCGGGCTTCCCAGATAGCCCTAGTGGGAAAAAACCCGTTACCAATACAGGAGACATAAGAGATGCTGGTTCGATCCCTGGGTCCAGAAGATCCCATGGAGGAGGAGGGCGGGGCAACGCACTCCAGTATTCTTGCCTGGAGGCTCCCACGCACAGGGAGCCTGGCACTCTACAGTCCACGGGGTCGAACAGAGTCAGACACGACTGGAGACTTACCGTGCACGCACCCCCATCTGTCTGCAACCCAGCAACTCGGCTGGCAGGGCCATCCAGGTATTGACCCTATTTCTCCCAAACAAAGTGCCTAACCGCCCTGTGCACTTCCATGGTATAGAGGAAACCCCGGGCACAGGAAGGTAAATCCTCTCTCTGAGACCAGGAGGCCAGCGGGGGGCGGGGGGGCTGGCACTCAAAGCCTTGACTCCGCGTGGTTCCACCGCTGGGAGCCTTCGGGTACCACTGTGAACCGTATCGTCTCTGACAGCATCCCTGTGCCCGTTGCCCGGGTCTGTTGCTATGGAGGTCAGTGAACGCTCCCTAGCGCCACCCTGATATCATAATATCACAGCATCATGAAGATGCAGCCTTTGAGACTTTCCCGGAGGTCGAGTGGTCAAGAATCCACCTGCCCAGGCAGGGTATTCAGGTTCGATTCCTCATCTGGGAAGATTCCACATGCCTCGGAGCAGCTAAGCTCAAGGTTCAGGCGCTGAGCCAGGTCTGACTCTTTGCGACCCCATGGACTGTAACCCACCAGGCTCCTCTGTCCATGGGATTCTCCAGGCAAGAATACTGGAGTGGGTTGCCATTTCCTCCTCCAGGGAAATCTTGCCAACCCAGAGACCCAACCCACGTTGCCTACATTGGTAGGCAGATTCTTTACCATTAGCAGCCTGGGAAGACCTGTATTATTATTATTATTTTTTATTTTAACTTTAAAAATCTGAGAGCTGGGGCATCACACGTGCCATGAAGGATCCTAGTTCCCCGATCAGGGATGGAACCTGTGTCCCGTGCAGCGGAAGTGTGGATCCTTAACCAGGGGAGCACCAGGGAAGTCCCACGGAACACCACCATAAAGGGCGCCAAATACGCACGTGACTCAGGCCACACAGCCGGAGCACGGTGTGCGAAGGCGGTGACATTTTCAGACTGAAAACATCCCGACACGCGCAGCTCGTACGTACACGGACAACAGTTTCAGATGGTCTTGGGCGCTTCACCTCCGGATGTCACCTTACCGAGACCACCATGTGTAAGGAGGCAGACGTGGAGGGCCTCTCTCAGCAGCCAGAAGCGGGGTGTACTGCGCTTATCCTGTGAAGCCATCCAAAAGGAGAAGAATCAGATACCGAGTGATCACATTCTGAAACAATTTCACAAAATGCGCTCATTCTGGCCTCGGGGGAGCCTCTTGCTGCCTGTTGCTTCTTTTCACGCTCTGCCCAACTCCTGCTCATCCACAGGAGTCAGCTGAGGGGCCACCTCCTCAGGGAAGCCCCCCGTGACTTACACAGTCTACAGCAGTTGCCTCCCTATCTTCCCCAGAGCAATTGTCACTATTTGCCACTGTCTATTTGTCTGGTTTTGTTTCATGTGGTTATCCTGTCCTTTGCATAGCCTCAAAGGGTCAAAAGGGTAGAAACATTTTTTTCTCATAGCAAGTTCTCTCCAAATATTTTCCCAGTAGAGCTGGGCTCACAGACCAAGGCAAATGGAACTGTCTGGTTTTGCAGCCAACTAAGAAGGTTTTCATATTTTAAACAGTTGAAAAAAGAACACTTTTTGTGACACATTAAAAGAACGTGAAATTCATATTTCCAGGTCCATAAGCAAAGTCAAAAAATATGGCAACATTCATTCACTTACTTATTATCTGCTCCATGCTAGGAAGTCCAAGTTGAGCAGTTGTGACAAAGATTGCTTAGCACGAAAACCTGAAAATATTTTACTCTCTGGCTGTCTATAGGAAAAGTTTCTCAATCTCTGGTCTAGAAGCCCCACATGAAATGAAAATGAACTCAAAGAAAGCCAAATCAATGGTTTTGAACATATGTGTGTGTGTGTGTGTGTGTGTGTGTGTGCGCGCGCACGTGTATGCCTGCATGGTAAGTTCACGACCATGTCTCCTGTGTTTCCTGCACTGCAGGAGAATTCTTTCCCCCCCTGAGCTATCTGGGAAGCCCCCCCACACACACAGACACACACACACACACCACACACACACACACACACACACACACACACACCACACTTGAATTATACATACACACACACATATATATGCATATATATACATATTCCACTCTATATATCTTGGGCTTCCCTGGTGGCTCAGTGGGTAATGAATCTGCCTGCAATGCAGGAGACTTGGCTTCCATCCCAGGGTTGGGAACCTCCCCTGGAGAAGGAAATGGCTACTCACTTCAGAATTGTTTCCTGGAAAATCCCATGGACAGAGGAGCCTGGCGGGCTATAGTCCATGGGTTCACAAGAGTTGTACACAACTTAACAACTAAAGTACCGCCATACATATGCACATACATCTGATATATACGCACATACATACATATACACACATATCATATATATATGATACATTTTGTTGTACACTTGAAACTAAAGTGAAAATCACTCAGTCGTGTCCAACTCTTTGCGACCCCATGGACTGTAGCCTACCAGGCTCCTCTGTCCATGGGATTTTCCAGGCAGTAGTACTGGAGTGGATTGCCATTTCCTTCTCCAGCAGATCTTCTCGACCCAGGGATCGAACCCGGGTCTCCCACATTGTAGACAGACGCTTTACCGTCTGAGCCACCCGTGGCCCCATATACATACGATACATTTTGTTGTACACTTGAAACTAAAGTGAAAATCACTCAGTCATGTCCAACTCTTTGTGACCCTATGGACTATACAGTCCATGGAATTCGCCAGGCCAGAATCCTAGACTGGATAGCCTTTCCCTTCTCCAGGGGATCTTCCCAACCCAGGGATCGAACCCAGGTCTCCCACATTGCAGGTGGCTTCTTTACCAGCCGAGCCATTGTAAATCAATCATACTCCGTTAAAAAGTTAAAAGTTTAGGTTTGATGCAGGATACAGGATGCTTGGGGCTGGTGCACTGGGATGACTCAGAGGGATGGTATGGGAAGGGAGGTGGGAGGGGGGTTTAGGATTGGGAACATGTGTATACCCATGGTGGATTCATGTTGATGTATGGCAAAACCAATACAATATTGTAAAGTAAAAAAAAATAATAATAATAAAAATTAAAAGTTTAAAAATATTTAAAATGAATTTTTTCTTTCATTTAAAAAGCAAAGCATGGGAATAGTGTGATGTCAGCGTTGACCCTTCACCTCCACCAGGCTGGTCACCGCTCCTGACCGTTCAGCCTCACACTCTCTCCCCAGATTAAGATCATAAGGACCTGAATTGGACCAATTGGGTGACTCCCCTTGGGGGCCAGTGAAAATCCAATTCATCACAATCCTCTCTCATGCCCACATCGGTTATTTACAGAAAACAGATTTAGGAGGTGGGCATGGAAGCCTTCTGACCACTTTATTTGCCACTTGATGAACAGGAACTAAAAAGGACAAACGCGTCCAAAGGGAGTAGGTCGCCGTGCCTTTATGAAGAGGAATAAACGCGTCTAAAGGGATTAAGTCACAATGCCTTTCACGGCGGTGTTGCCACAAGGAACCAGAGCTGTAGAAGGAAAAGACAAAACGGAAGCCTAACAGCCCTCGCTCAGAGGGCACTTTGCAGAATAACAACGGGATATTCTGAGCCACGGCGATGATTTTGCCCCACGTGGGTCACTAGACAATGCCTAGAGGCATTTCTGAAGCTCAGACATGAAGCGGGAGACTACTATTGGCCCCCAGTGGGGAGAGGGCACAGATGTTGCTAAATATCTCATGAAGCACAGGACAAACCCTCCTCCCCACTCCTGCCACAAAGAACGAGGTGTCCTCACTCATCACTGGTGCCAAGGTTGAAAAACTGCCTCAGACAATTGGTCCAGTAAGCGTTTAACTGGCTCTGATGCTAGGGACGGGCAGAAAAAAAAAAAAGGGGGGGGGGATTGAAAGAGGGTCATACCTAGTTTGTCCAAACAATGACCCACAGCCAGTGATAACTGAGATTTTGCCTGTGTGTACACACTCAGTCACGTCCGACTCTTCTGACCCCATGAACTGTAGCCCACCAGGCTCGTCTGTCCATGGGATTCTCCAGGCAAGAATACAGGAGTGGGTTGCCATTTCCTCCTCCAGGGGAATCTTCCCCACCTAGGAGTCAAACCCAGGTCTCCTGCATTAACAAGTGGTTTATTTACCACTGAGCCGCCCGGGAGACCCCTTAGGTATGCGTACAGATGTTTTACTAATTTTGAATTGCTCCACCTCACGTTTTCCTTAGAGATCGGAAGTACCCAGGGTGTTGACCTCCTCCGAATACACTGTAACTATTACAGCAGTTGTCTTCATGAAACCTATGGGGAGAGATTTTCATACATTTTTCTGCAGGAATATTAACACCTTTGATTACTGACTGTTCCCCACACCTGCTGGTGGCGGGGGCCGGCGGGGGGGTGGTGCATCCTATG
>SJYF01000349.1:2444754-2455960 GCA_006410515.1 Procapra przewalskii
GAAAAGACAAATGTTGGCTTTGTAAAATATGCATGACTCAATTCCACCGTACCACTGGCTCCAAGGACTTCAGGTAAGAAACTCTATCAATAGTCAGGGTGTGTTGAGAGCTTGTGTTACCCAGGACTGTGAAATTCCTGGGAGTTTAATCAGAGCCAGGACCGAGTTGTCATTATGTATCAACGTCTGGAATTAACAAATCAGATAGCTGTCCCTTCCAAAGCAAAAACCACCTGGTGTTTCCCCGTTTCCCACAGCCGAGACTCAGTATTGTGGCTGAGAAGCTGGGTCAATTTTCAAATCCACAATCGAAAATACGATGATTTCAGTTCATACCTGAGTGCTCAGCCGCTCAGTAGGGTCTGGCTCTTTGAGATCCCATGGACTGTAGCCCGCCAGGCTCCTCTGTCCTCGGATTCTCCAGGCAACAATACTGGAGTGGGTTGCCACTCCCTTCTCCAGGGGATCTTCCCAACCCAGGGAGTGAACCCACATCTCCTGAGTTGGCAGGCGGGTTCTTTATCAATGCGCCACCTGGGAGGCCCTATCAATTTCCAATATAATCATCTGTAAATCCTTCAACTATTGAATCTGTGATCATCCTCTGTAAAGTCTTCAATTATTGAATGTATCATTTTATACCCTTCAATTACTGAGTTTATGAATATCTGTAAGCCTTTAATGATTGAGTCTATGACCATTTGTAACCCTTAAATTATTGACCTCATCACCGTCTTATAAATCCTGCAGTTATTAGGTGTCTCATCACCTAAACCCTTCAATTGTTGAATCTATCGTCATCTGTAAACCCATCTCATCAGAGGATGAGATGGTTGGATGGCATCAACAACTCAGAGGACGTGAGTTTGAGTAAATTCCCGGGGTTGGTGACTGACAGGAAGGCCTGGCGTGCTACAGTCCACGAGGTTACAAAGAGTCGGACACATCTGAGTGATGAACTGAACTGAACTGTAAACTCTTCAATTATTTAATCTTTGCTCATTTGTTCAGCTCAGTTTGGTTGCTCAGTTGTTTATGACTCTTTGCGACCCCAGGGACTGCAGCACACCAGGCCTCCCTGTCCATCACCAACTCCCGGAGCTTGCTCAAACTCATGTTCATTGAGTCGGGGATGCCATCCAACCATCTCATCCTCTGTCAGCCCCTTCTCCTCCTGCCCTCAATCTTTCCCAGCATCAGGATCTTTTCCAATGAGTCAGCTCTTTGCATCAGGTGGCCAAAATATTAGAGCTTCAGCATCAGTCCTTTCAGTGAATATTCAGGACTGATTTCTTTTAGGATGGACTGGTTGGATCGCACTGAAGTTCAAGAGACTCTCAAGAGTCTGCTCCAACACCACAGTTTAAAAGCATCAATTCTTCAGTGCTCAGCCTTCTTCACAGTCCAACTCTCACATCCATATATGACTACTAGAAAAAAACCACAGTTTTGACTAGACAGACCTTTGTCGGCAAAGTAATGTCTCTGCTCTTCAATATGCTATCTAGGTTGGTCATAGCTTTTCTTCCAAGGAACAAGCGTCTTTTAATTTCATGGCTGCAGTCACCATCTGCAGTGATTCTGGGGCCCAAGAAAATAAAGTCTCTCACTGTTTCCATTGTTTCCCCATCTATTTGACATGAGGTTATGGGATGGGATGCCCTGATCTTCATTTTTTGAATGTTGAGTGTTAAGCCAGCTTTTTCACTCTCCTCTTTCACTTTCATCAAGAAGTCCTTCAATTACTGAATGTCTGATCAATTTTGCAGTGTGTACAGATGATCATTCTTTCATATCAAATTTAAGTGGGGGGAAAATTATAATAAAAAGTTGGGTACGTCCATAGGAAACAAAATCAAAGTATAAACTATAACTTTTGGTTCAAAAGTGATTCTTGCAACACCAACTCATAGGACAAAAGTATTTCATCTCAGCAATAACATTTCTGAAACTTCCCTGGACTTGCAAGCCCAGCAGTAACTCACTAAACAGCCTGTATCTGTCATGATGCTGGAGTGTGCTCGCGTCTTGCCAGGTGTCTGATGGTGATAGTCAGGCGGCAGGCAGGGGATCCACCACAGCCAATGGCCAGCGGTCAGAGACCTGCATCCTTGCACAGCGGTGGAGGCTACAGACTCCCTTCCTTGTTCAGGATGCACCCTTGGGGAATTTGCATCCACACCTCATGAAAGATAACCTTCTTAGGTGGCTCCGCAAAACAGCGCCTCTTATATTCGTCCCCCCTTAATTGTCCTTGGCCTGACCTCACCTACTGACTGGTGTTTTCACCACCAGTGATGAAGCTCAGCTGCCTCTTGGGACATGGCAGTTGGCCAACCAGTCTTCAGAGTCACTATTTTATGCTAAACAGGAAAATTAATTGAGCTCCTGAATATGCACAGAATCTTGCAAGCTGTATCAGACAAACACCACTTTTGTTTCCGCCTAGTCAAAGCTATGGTTTTTCCAGCAGCCATGTATGGATGTGAGAGTTGGACTGTAAAGAAAGCTGAGCGCTGAAGAATGGATGCTTTTGCACTGTGGTGCTGGAGGACACTCTTGAGAGTCCCTTGGACTGCAAGGAGATCCCACCAGTCCATCCTAAAGGAAATCAGTCCTGAATGTTCATCGGAAGGAGTGATGCTGAAGCTGAAACTCCAATACTCTGGCTAGGTGATGCAAAGAGCCAACTCATTGGAAAAGACCCTGATGCTGGGAAAGACTGAAGGCAGGAGGAGAAGGGGACGACAGAGGATGAGATGGTTGGGTGGCACCACCGACTGGATGGACATGAGTTTGAGTGAACTCTGGGACTTGGTGATGGACAGGGAGGCCTGGCGTGCTGCAGTCCATGGGGTCACTGAGAGTTGGACACGACTGAGCGCCTGAACTGACTGACAGTCCCAGATATCACTAGGGGTAAAGAACCCGCCTGTCAACGAAGGAGATGTAGAGATATCCGGTTGGATCCCTGGGTCGGGAAGGTCCCCTGGAGGAGAGCATGGCAATCAATCCAATATTCTTGCCTGGAGAATCCTGTGCAGAGAGGAGCCTGGCCGGCTACAGTCCATGGGGTTGCAGAGTCGAACACGACTGACTGAGCAAGCACATCACATCAGGCTCCGTCAGTTACCAGGGAAACCAGGCCCCTCAGCTTAACAACCATCACCCTTTAATAATCTAGCAGGTGGGGGCATTCTGGCCAAAGGGGTGGGGGTGGGGCACGTCCAATCATGTGAGTAACACGTGCACGAAGCAGTGACTGGTCCAGCAGTGGACACTCAGACAGCAAGAGAGCAGCCATGCTCAGTGGCCGGGCAGTGCATGCAGGGACGCGGCACCCAACTGGAGAGAATAATCTGTCAACCTTGGAATGTCGACTTAAAAATGTGATTTAGAGGTAGACTCATAATTACTTGGTTTCAGTGTAAAAGTATTAATCTAGGAGAGTGGGGGGATTTATGGAGCGTGCCAGCTACCCTAGATTAATAATTTTACATTGAAAGCAACTGAAAAATGACCTAATACTCCATCAGGAAAGACTGAGGACAGGACCGGAAGGGGACGACAGAGGATGAGATGGTTGGATGGCATCACTGATTCGATAGACATGAGTTTGAGCAAGCTCTGGGAGTTGGTGATGGACAGGGAGGCCTGGGGTGCTGCAGTCTGTGGATTCGTAAAGGGTCGGACACACTGAGCGACTGAACTGAACTGATGACTTAAAATCCAAAGAGCTCAGTTTATAGGTGAGAGCACGGATGCCCATGAAGGGTGAGTGCCTGACCCAGCATCACCCAGGAAGCCAGCCGACACTGTGTAAAATCTGAGGTCTCCAGACCCTAGTTCTGGGTCATCCATGTGGCATAATTTGCCTCTCTACAGGGTGAACATTTCTACCTGTTGTCAAGCGGTCAACCTTGGCCGCCAAGGGCAACTTTTGTCAGGGGCCTGTTTGCCAGGAGGTGACTTTAGCAAGACTGCACGATAACCTTTCTGGGTGCTTCATCTAGGGCACGTCTATGCATTAAAGGGAGAGAGTTGAGTCAAATCTGGCAATATCCACTGGTTGGCCAACTGCTTTGCTTGTTTGGGTAGAGCTTTCAGAGGCCAAGTTTCCTGCTAGAATCTCATGAACAGAGGAGCCTGGCAGGCTACAGTCCATGGGGTCCCAAAGAGCTGGACTGAAGTGACTTAGCCAGCAGGCACCCATGCACGCATGCATGAGACGAGCAGCTGTGAATCTACGGATTCGATGGGGGTGGGTGGGGCTGGGTGGATCTGTAATGGTGGGAACCACAGAGGAGTCTTAGTTTGTGTTAGCAAATCTCTTGCGACCCCATGGACTCACCAGGCTCCATGGGATTTCACCAAGCAAGAATACTGGAGAGGGTTGCCATTTCCTCCTCCAGGGGATCTTCCTGACCTCAGGATCGAACCCGAGTCTCTTGTGTCTCTTGCACGAGCAGGTGGATTCTATACCACTATCGCCACCTGGGGTTCCCTTGTTAGTAAATCAAACAACACGCACTGCCAAAGACAGCTCAGGATGTGAGGCAATCCTTTGCCATGGATCAAGCGAGCATTTCCACAGGATAGTCTCAAAGAAAGTCATCACCACCGTCTGAAATTAGGTGCATAAGGGAGCTGGTGATGGACAGGGAGGCCTGGCGTGCTGTGATTCATGGGGTCACAAAGAGTCGGGCACGACTGAGAGACTGAACTGAACTGAAAGTGCAGATACATGATTCCAGGTGGGGCAGCCAAAGCATCCGCTGTTGTAAGCTTTGGAACTTTGAAAAGACAGATGCTGTTTTTGTGCATTTTTACCTTCCTAAGGACTAGGTCTGAGGCAGTGGGTCTGCTATCCTGTCAAAGTGCATAGAAAATGCCTGGGTAGACTTGGAAACTAGAGTGCCACGCTTTTTTTTTTTAGCTGTACCAAATGGCACCTACTTGCAATGTGTGAGACCTGGGTTCAATCCCTAGGTTGGGACAATCCCTTGGAGAATGGAATGGCACCCCACTCCAGCACCCTTGCCTAGAAAATCCCAAGAATAGAGGAGCCTGGTGGGCTACAGTCCAGGGGGTCCCACAGAGTCAGACACGACTGAGCGACCTCACTTCCATCTTAAGCGTTTGGATGAGTTTGTTTGGGCTTTTTGGTCTGCCTGACATGACGTTTCTCTGCCACTTGCCCAGCCTCCCAAACATTCCCTTCCAACGTTTGGCATCATTTTTTCTCTACACTGACTTCCTGCTCTCTCCCTTCCCCACTGGGATCTTTAAGGATTTGTGATTGCCATGGCAGACATTCATGCCTGAGTCCCTGAGTTCCTTGGGGTTGAAAAGAGTCAGATACGACTGAGAGACTAACAATTCCACTTTTATCAAATAACACCCAAGCATGCTTCTATGTGCAGATTTAAAGTTTTAGTCTTTATTAAGATCCACACAAAGTGAGTGTGAAGTCACTCAGTTGTGTCCAACTCTTTGCGACCCCGTGGACTGTAACCCGCTAGGCTCCTCTGGCCAAGGGATTCTCCAGGCAAGAATACTACAGTGGGTTACCGTTTCTTTCTCCAGGGGATCTTCCCCACCCAGGGACCGAACCTGGGTCTCCCGCATTAGAGGCAGACGCTTTAACCTCTGAGCCACAAGGGAAGCCCAAGAACCACACAAGCTGCCCATATTAATGCAACTCCCTTAATCCTATTATTATCTGTGCCTGTTGAAATAATTATACACGTATTCAAACAGACAGTGAAAGTGAGTCGACTGGTCGTGTCCGACTCTTTGCGACCCCATGGATTGTAGCCCGCTAGGCTCCTCTGTGCATGGGATTCTCCAGGCAAGAATACTGGAGTGGGTAGACGTTCCCTTCTCCAGGGGATCTTCCCACCTGTAGGGTCCAACCCAGGTCTACCGCGCTGCAGGCAGATTCTTTACCACGTAAGCCAGCAGGGAAATTCCAATGAGAACAGTCTGAGAATACCAGCCACGATCATCTCATTGACAAATAACGGTTTCCCTGGTGCTCAGATGGCTTATATACCGCACACTTGTTTATAAGGGAAATGGGTCTTGAGGACCTAAGTCCAGGAAAGCGTTCTACACAACTTTCCTTTGGAAATGAGCATAACTGGAAGTAGCAATTTGGAGAAGACGTTGAAAATGGCAGAAGAAGAATCAGATGCTTTAGTGTGCAGGCAAGCATTCCAAACAGTGAGGGGCAAGACGGTTGACAGGACTTAAAGGTTTTATTTCCTCACGCCCGAGCGATTAGTTCTGGGACCTCGCAACACAAGGAATATAAGGTCATGTCGTGGAGTGATATAATCTGATGACTGTCAACATGGGATGACTCATCACGGGGGATGACAAGAAATACGATGACACAGAGAAAAATACGACTTTTTAAAAACAAACTCAGCAAAGGGTGGCAGCGGGGATTTAAAAAAATGGGCGTTAAAGGATCTCGCTGGGGTGATGAAAAGGTTCTAAAACTGATTGATGTGATAAATAGAATGTGACCATAGCATGACTTGGTAATTTAATAAAAGCCACTGAAAGGTCCAAGTGGTTGAATTTCACAACACGTAAAGTGAAAAGAAAGTCATTCTGTCGTGTGTGACTCTTTGCAACCCCAGGGACTGTAGCCCACCGGACTCCTCTGTCCATGGGATTCTCCAGGCAAGAATACTGGAGTGGGTTGCCATGCCCTCCTCCAGGGGATCTTTGCTGACCCACGGATAGAGCCCAGGTCTCTCGAATTGCAGGCAGATTCTTTACCATCTGAGCCATCAGGGAAGCCCTCATAGTATGTTAAATGTCCCTTGAAAAAGTTGTAAACACATATTACATCATATAAAGAAAAATGATACAGATGGAATTAAAATATATATAGATATATATACATATCTATGTAAACTTAGAACAGAGTGTCCTCGTGTGCCAGTGTAAATTGAATAAGGTGGTTGCACTTTCACACATTTTATCATTTTTCTCTTTTTCGTGTATGCATGCATGCGTGCTAAGTCGCTTCTGCCGTGTCCAACTCTGGGTGACCCCATGGACTATAGCCCGCCAGACTCCTCTGTCCATGGGAGTCTCCAGGCAAGAATCCCGAGGTGGGTTGCATTTCGTCCTCCAAGGGATCTTCCCAACCCAGGGATCGAACCCGCATCTCTTACGGTTCCTGCATTGGCAGGCGGGTTCTTTACCACTAGTGCCACCTGGGAAGCCCTTCTCTCTTTCTGCTAAACACGTGGCTGTGATCAGGTGTATCCTGATGTTCCCCGTGGGGACACGGCCACTTGGGCGGACCTTCCGCAGCGTCTCTCTGAGGCAGCCCCGTCAGGATGGGGAATGAACGTGCTTGAGAGAAGCCAAGGTCTCCGGAAAGGTCAATAAAGCACAGGCAGAAACGTTCAGAGAGAAAAGCAAACGGGCTTTGACTCACGGAGGAAACTAACAGGACAGAGTGCGGGGGAATGTCCCAGCTCAGGGGCTCAGGGCCAAGTTCACCAATGACTGGACCCCTGGAGGCCTTGGGGAGTTTGCACACGGTGTGGGCATGGTGGCTCAATGGCACATGGTTTTCCGGAGGGCAAGCACAGGGCTTTTCACTGTCCCTGTCTTAAACAAGTCCCCATATTCTCTTTATGGATAGTCCAAAGTCATGATTTTCAGTAAGCTCTCCAAAGACAGCAGTGTCTTTAAGACTGAAAGTGAAAGTGGCTCAGTCTTGTCTGATTCTATTCGACCCCATGGACAATACAGTCCATGGGATTCTCCAGGCCAGAATCCTGGAGCAGGTAGCATTTCCCTTCTCCTGGGCACCTTCCCAACCCATGGATTAAGCCCAGGTCTCCCGCGCTGCAGGTGGATTCTTTACCATTTAAGCCACCAGGGAAGCCCAAGCTCAAGATTATTTCCATGGAATCATGCAAGTCTTTAAATCACAGCAGGTTTTTATTACTGAAACTCTGCCAAGGGTAGACGCTAATTCTCCCCAGTTGAATTACTTAAATTCAGTGATTAGGAAAGCCCCAGGACTGCAAGGAGATCCAACCAGTCAGTCCTAAAGGACATCAGTCCTGGGTGTTCATTGAAAGGACTGATGCTGAAGCTGAAACTCTAATACTTTGGCCACCTGATGCAAAGAGTTGACTCACTGGAGAAGACCCTGATGCTGGGAGGGATTGGGGGCAGAAGGAGAAGGGGACGACAGCAGATGAGATGGCTGGATGGCATCACGGACTCGATGGACATGAGTTTGAGTGAACTCCGGGCGTTGGTGATGGACAGGGAGGCCTGACGTGCTGATTCATGAGGTCGCAAAGAGTTAGACAGGACTGAGAGACTGAACTGAACTGAACTGAACTGAATGACTGAATATGTCAAGAATCCATGTGCAATGCAGGAGATGTGGGTTCGATCCCCAGGAGAAGGAAATGGCAACCCACTCCAGTATTCTGGCCTGGAGAATCCTATGGACAGAGGAGCCTGGCGAGCGACAGTTCATGGGGTCACAAGAGTTGGACATGACTGAGCATACACACACATACATATACACACACCGTATGGTTTGTGGAAGGTGGATGGAGAGTCGTATTGGTAAACAAGTTTTCATGAATGCAGCAATGGTGTATCTGCTTTGGTTTTCAACTGCATGGAAAGAAATTCACTTCCAGAATGTTTATTCTTCCAACAGCCTAGGAAGAAGCCACAGCGTGCATCTTTCGCAAGAAAACCAGAAGTGTTTCCTACAAGAGATGATGGTGAAGCTGAGAATGCAATGAATTTCGTGCTTCAGGCAAGATTCTCCTGGGATGGCACTGATGCCTTAGGGGACTACAGGTTTGGTGAAGAGAGAAATCGAAAGTCTTACTGAAAAATATAGGAAAGTCTGTGAATACACGTAACTGTGGGCAGCATCCTGAGCAAACTGATAATCAACTGTCACATTTGTGTATGTGTGCGTGCTCAGACAGTTAAGTCGTGTCCAAGTCTTTGTGACCCCACGGACTGTAGCCCGCCAGGCTCCTCTCTCCATGGGATTCTCCAGGCAAGAATACTGGAGGGGGTTGCCATGCCCTCCTCCAGGGGATCTTCCCCACCCAGGGACTGAACCCGAATCTTCCACGTCTCCTGCGCTGCAGGCCGATTCTTTTCCACGGAGCCACCTGGGAAGCCCTGTGGCGATCGAAGGAAAATGTAAAAGGACCGCAGGCATGGTTCAGAATATCTCTGACACGTAGTTTATCACAGGTCTAAATGGACTTGCCCCTCCAATTTAGCTCACCAGCTGAACCAAGAAAAAATAAATCAAAGTATAATGTCGTGCACAAGGTTCATCCAGCTTAAAAGGAGCAAAAGCAAAGAAATGATAGGAAGAGCCCTCCCACTTGAAAACTCTGGTGACAGCTACGTTCAGCAGTGGATGAGCATGTTCGCAATTTTTGGCTTACTTTTTAAACTGGAGTGAGTTGCCTTACGATGCTGTTAGTTTCTGCTGTTTAAGAGTACGTATTACCTACGTGAATACATATATGCCTCCCTCTTGAGCCTCCATCCCCAGCCCCCACTGAAATTCCTGAATTTTTAAACGAAGGCCTCCCAAAGTCCCCATATTGATTCTTCCAACGGCTCTAATGCTATATGGAATTAGGTATTACCACGTATATTCTACACACACCATTGTACCTGAGAGGCTTCTTTTCCTTAGCGAGAAGCCCTCCTTTGGCTGAAAATCACATGTAAGTAGTCACGCAGCCTCTTTCACGCTGTTCTGTTTGATAAAATATGTAACCTGGTAACAGGCCCACTGGACAGAAGTGTATTTATTGAGGGTGGAAATGGAAGTTGGAAGAGAGGTGGGGATTACTGCAGTCAACCCAAAGATGAAGGATCCTCACATATCTGGGATTTGAATATTCACAGCCTTTGCTGAGAGAGGTCCATCTAGGGAAAGCTATGGCCAACCTAGACAGCGGATTATAAAGCGGAGACATTACTTTACTGACAAAGGTCCGTGCAGTCAAAGCTATGGTTGTTCCAGGAGTCATGTACGGATGGGAGAGTTGGACCGTAAAGAAGGCTGAGCGCAGAACAACTGATGCTTTTGAACTGTGGTGTTGGCGAAGACTCTTGAGAGTCCCTTGGACTGCAAGGAGATCCTAAAGGAAATCAAGACTGAATGCCCACTGGAAGGACTGATACTGAAACTCCAATACTTAGGAAACGTGATGCAAAGAGCTGACTCACTGAAAAAGACCCTGATGCTGGGAAAGATTGAAGGCGGGAAGAAAAAGGGATGACAGAGGATGAGATGGTGGGATGGCATCCCCGACTCAATGGACAAGAGCTAGAACAAGCTCCAGGAGCCAGTGAAGGACAGGGAAGCCTGGCGTGCTTTGGTCCACGGGGTCGCAAAGAGTTTCACACGACTGAGCGACTGAACCGCAGCAACAAAAGTCATGGGTCACTGTTCCGCCTTCTGGACTTCAGAACCTTCAACTGTGTCCCTAGACCCAGGCCGGCTGGGATGGAAGCAACACAGTGTGGGGTGGAGGGCAGAGAGAGACCCGTGACCTGTGCTGGTGATCAGGCAGGTGGTGGGAGGGTCCCAGGAGACCTTGTTTGCTTCTGGCTCCACATCGCATTTCAAGGTCAGGAGCAGACTCTGCTCGACCACTCACAGAGGCCTGGGATCTTCGCCCCCACCCAGAATATCGGCAGTCCTGCCCACGACGACGCTCAACCAGGAATCATCCCGAGGGCTTTTTTCAGGCCTGTCTGCAGCCGGCAGGACAGGCCTGATGGCGTGTCTGGACCCAGGGGCCTGCCTGAGGAGCGGGGATCATTCCATCACCTTGCCCTGCATCTCAGGGGCACCGGTTTCTGCGGGCCTTACACCCGAGCCTTGGCAGTTCCTCATTTCCCAACAGGCTGCAGGGAAGACAGAAACCAGTCTTCCAGAGTCTCCCAATCGAAACAGAGGCTTGGCGAAGCCGCCTCTCCTGGTGAAAAGGCATCTCCCTGAGTGCAAGTTCTGACCAGAGATGCTGTCTCAGGGGTGCTCAGCTGAATCAGTGAGGACCCTTCAACAGGAAGACCTCAACAATGAACAGAGACTGAAAACCTGAAACTTGGAGTGGAGGGGCCTCCCTGGCGGTGCAGGGGTGAAGATTTTGCCTTCCGG
>SJYF01000349.1:2558436-2574584 GCA_006410515.1 Procapra przewalskii
GGCTGACGGCCCGCTCAGCCCCGGGCGGGCCCGGCTCCCACTCGGAGCGCGGACTGCGCTGAACCTGGCGTGGGCGCCGGTCGCGGGACGGCACGGGGGGCTCGCTGACCACGCGCACCCCCGCCTTGCGGTACAGACGGCCCGCTTCGAGGCGGTGTCTGAGCAAGCCGGGACAGGCGCCGCGCCTGGGGCTCGGTCCTGGGGTTCAGGCGGTTCCGACGCGTGCCCTGCACACCGCGGGGCTGGGCTCCTCACTGACCCGGCGTGACGCTGAATGAGCAACCCCCTGCGCCTGCCGCGTGGCCCGCCGTGAGGTCACTGAACGCCTCGCGCGTGCGTTTTCCTTCCCCTTCACAACCTCCTCTCGTGCTTGGCACGCTCCGGCGGAACCACTTCTTAAAGATTCCGGTGGAATTAATTGGTGAGTCTAGAACCTGGTCTGCCCGCTGAGCTGTGCCAGCTTTCGGGCCGAGAGCGATGGGCCAGCCCGCCGTCAAGCGCCAGGGTGGGCTGCGTGTGGATGGGGGGCGTGCCAGCCCCCTCCTTGCCCCTCACTGGGGATGAACCGGGCAGCCCCCATCCACACCCTTCCCAGCCCACTCCGGCCATGCCCACAGGCCGACTCAGCCGCCGGCCGCGGGGGCTGTGCCCACCCAGGCGAGACGCGTGGGTACCTACTGGGACGACTCAACCCTCTTTTTTTTTGCCTCCCTTGCCCCGCAGTGCCTGGTCTTCGAGGACGCGCCCAACGGGGTGGAGGCGGCCCTCGCCGCCGGGATGCAGGTGGTCATGGTCCCCGATGGAAAGCTGAACGCAGACCTGACCTCCAAGGCCACCCTCGTGCTGGGCTCCCTGCAGGATTTCCAGCCCGAGCTGTTCGGCCTGCCGCCCTACGACTGAGACGGCGCCCACCCGCCCCAGCCCCAGCGGTCTCCGCCGGGGGCCGCCCTTAGGAGCTGGAGGGAAGCCCCGCGCCCAGACCCCCGCCGGAACCGGCCTTCAACCCCAAGCCTTCTCAGCCCGCGAAGGGCCAGGCTGTACTCTCCACGGGCGGCAAACCCTCACTTGACACTCCGAAGGCAAACCCAGCCCAGAACACAAGATGGAAGGTTCTCACTCGAATAGTCGTATTTAATCTGAATAATTTAGCTTCACATCCTTTATCTTCTTTGCTGTTCTCAACCCTGGCTGGCAACTGTAAAATATGTATGCATATATGTATGCGCTTGTATGTATATATATGTAGGTACATATTTATTTATATTTATAGACCTTAAGTACTGTATCACTCTTCAGCGCGTTTTCATCTTCATGGTCAATAGCAACTGATACAAGGGAGGCGGTCATTCTGTTTGTAATCTGAGTGGGAAGTTCACATCTGGACCTGTGGTCAGAGCCCATGACCAAGATCATCTGTTGGTTGTTTGCTGTCGGTGTGAACGTCATCGTAGCCTACATCTTACGTCGAGGTGCATATGCACGTTCGAGAACATTTTCTACCTCAGATAAATCGTTTCTCTTAAGGTCATTTATTTTTCTAATACGCTGTTTGGTGCAGATAGAATTGTGCTGGAGAATGCAGTCTTGGTACCGCCAAGAACCCATTTGGGGAACAGTTTATCGGACATTACGCTCTGGTGATTAACGCCTTCCAGTAGATTTCCTCCAGAAACCTGGCACGCTGCAGTCCGTGGGGTTGCAAGGAGTCGGACACGACTTAGCAACTGAACGACAGACTTCCTCAGCCTTTTGCGATGGGAACATCATTGAAAATGAGAATGATATAATCACGGGTGTTCCTACTGGGTGTTCCCCCCAAGTATTCTCTGTTACTGATTGTCTTAAGCTGATTTTGAACTGTGTAAGGTCTTAGAAAAATGAAAGAAATGTGTGTGACGGTGATGATTGTGATTATTTCTGGCCTTTGACCAGTTTTGCACCGTTTCAGCTAATTGATCTCAGTATTTCTTGATGGCCCCGTATATGTGTCTGTTCTTTGAATTCTCCCTGAAACTGTTTCCCTCAGCAGTTAATGTCATTGAATAAAAGTTTTGACTCTTGTTTCTGTTTTATTTGTGAGTATGATTTTATCACTCTCTTTTTTAAGAAATGTCATATCCCAGGGACTTCCCTGGTAGTGCTCTGGCAGTGTGAGTTCTATCCCTGCTTGGGGCGCTTAAGATCCCACATGCCTTATGGCCCAAAATCCAAAACAACAGAAACAATATTGTAACAAACTCAATAAAGACTTAAAAAAAATTATCCTCTAACAAATGTAAAACATAAAAGTGACTGGTTGACTTTTTATTTTTTTAAGCCACAAACAGTATTAATATGTAAGATGACATTTGCATATGTGTATTTTTAAATTTTTATTGAAATACACTTGTTTTACAGTGTTGTGTAGCTTCAGGTGTTCAGCAAACTGATTTGCTGATATACATGTATTGATTCTTTTTCTGATTGTTTCCCATTATAGGTTATTCCAGAATATTGAGTAGAGTTTGCTGTGCTGTACGAGTACGTCCTTGTTATCCATTTCATATACAGTACGCATTTACATATGGCCAGTGAACCAAGCTTTCTTTGCACTCTGCAGATAAAGGTTCTCAGGGAAATGGTCACTTACTTGATTTGTAAGTGATCACATTCTTCCCAAATGTTTGTGTTTTGTGAATAAGGTCGTTTCTGTCATTTGTTTTACATTGCACATATAAATGATATCATACGGTATTTGTCCTTCTCTGACTTCCTTAGTACGATCATCTCTGGGTCCACCCATGTTGCTGTAAACCGCACGTCTTTACATCTCTTATTAAACATGAGGCCACCGGCAACATGCCATTAAATACATTTACTCATTGAGGACCTTGTCAGAGTGGTGAGTTCATATATTTAGGCAGAGGCGTTTAGAATGACTTGTTTACAAAATCTGCTTTGCAGAAGAATTGGCTTGCATTCCACATTCAGAGTCTCAGTCAGATAAGGATACGTATTTATTGTAAAGAACACCTATTTCTCTGTAACCCGAGTCAATACTCTTTGTTGGTGATGTACTCACGATTCCTTTTAAAAGTCAAAAACAAAAGGTTTCCTCCTTCAGTACGTTTTTATCACCATTCTACAAATTCTAGTCAATGAGTAATGCCACTTAATGTTTACGTATGAGTCCCATGATATAAAATCTGTCTTCACCGTGTCTGTTTCTTCACTTCCGAAGGAGGTCTTCACTGGATACTGAATTCTGAAGTGTTAGTTGCTCGGTTGTATCTAACTCTTTGTGACTCCATGGACTATAGCCTGCCCAGCTCCTCTGTGCATGGAATTCTCCAGGCAAGAATACTGGAGTGGGTTGCCATTCCCTTCTCCAAGAGATCTTCCCGACCCAGGGATCGAACCCGGGTCTTCTGCGTCAGCAGGCGGGTTCCTTACTGCTGAGCCATCCGGGAAGCCCCAGACTGCTCCTTGGCATCCCCCTCTAAGTCTTAACGTCTTGAGGAGACGATTGAGGTACAATTAGGTTTTATATCTTGTGAGGCCAGTGCTGGGGCTGAACGTTAAAGGTTAACACTCAGGGCAACACTCCAGAAAATGTCCTCATTCCCCACATTGTTAATCGTGATCCACAGGGAAATACATAGACATCGTTGGTAATTAAACTATCAAGGATGTTTGGGTGGGTGCAGAACTGACTCGTACGGGTCTCGCCTGGATGCAGCCAGCTCTGTATTTATTTCCTCGTGGGCCCACGCTGTTGAAGGCAGCCCACAGAAGACACTCTTGGCTTCTTAGCTGCCCCATCCTTTTTTTTTTAATTATTTTTGACCTGGACCATTTTTTTTTTAAGTCTATTGAAATTTGTCACAATATTGTTTCTGTTTCATGCTCTGCGTTTTTGACCACAAAGCTTGTGGGATCGTAGTTCCCCAGCCAGGAATCGAACCCGCACCTCCTGCCTTGCAAGGCAGAGTCTTAACCGCTGGACCGCCGGGGAAGTGCCTGAATCATCCATTTTGATTTAAGGAGAATATTTTCCTTATACAAGTTTGAGAAGATGCCCACTGATGGAGAAAATACGAAGCCTCTCGAATGCCAGCTCTTCTCTCTTGCCTTCATTGGCTCGCTCGTGACTATGGTCCTCAGGATTATCGAGGAACCTCCAGGAAGCTGTGAAATGTCAGTCTAGAGTGCTCGCTGTTGGGAAACTTACCAGGCCCCCGGGTGATGAGCTGTTTGTCCTCTGCTGATCCCCTTACTAACACGCAGTCGTGTTGGTGAGGCGAGCTGTTGGCCGGTCCAAGGCCGGATCTGACGCGAGAGCGATGCGCACGTGTTTTCAGCATCCCTGCGGGGTTCCTACAGGTCATTTATCGCTAGGCTCGTGGTCCCTTGAGAAGAGCATCTGCTGGTGGTTGTTTAGGCCCTCAGTCACGTCCGACTCTTGCGACCCTCCCCCCACGCGGTACAGTCACTGTAGCCCGCCAAGCTCTGCTCCGTGAGATTTCCCAGGCAAGAAGACTGGGTGTGGGTTGCCGTTTCCTTCTCCAGGGAGATCTTCCCAAGCCAGGGATCAAACTTGCGTCTCCTGGTTACTCTTGGCGCACGTTTTTAACCTCCTTCTCAAGGACTGGGATCTGAGGTTTTTTCATCCGTCTCTCCTTTCTCTAACGGTACCTTTTGTCTGTGTGTCTTTATTTTGTAAATTTATTTTTAATTGGAGGCTAATAGCTTTACAGTGCTGTGTTGATTTCTGCCTTGCAGCTAAAATAGCCTCCCTATACGTATATCCCCGCGCTCTTAAGCTTCCCTCTCAGCCCCCATCCCACCCCTCCAGCTCATCACAGAGCCCCGAGCTGAGGTCCCTGTGCTGTCCGGCGTCTTCCCACTAGCTGGCTGGCTTACGCACGTGGGTAGTGTCTATGTCTCACTGCTGTTCGACTTCTCTCATTTTGGTACCTCGATTCCTCCTCTGCAAACTGCAGTCTGTCCATATGACTGTCTTGACCACTCCCCACCACCGTCCCCACCCCCGCACCATCCAGCGAGAACTTGGCTCCCGGGTTTGGGGATGAAGGGAACTCGGCCTTCAGCCTATTGACTGCAGGGCCCCCCGAGTGCTGTGGAAGGTGTCAGAGACGAGCCGCTCGGGTCTGATGAGAATCCCTGTGGATTCACGGCTGCCCACTCTCCTGTTAGCTGCAGATACACACCTTCCTTTCTTTGCCCAGAACCCCTTGGAAGCAGTAGCTCAAAGTATATCCCAGACGTTTGCAGGCTAGATAACTCACAGCACCTGATGGGTTTTGTGTCCCAGCAGTGGTAGTAGACCAGATGGACGTGATCTGACCCCCAGGCAATGTGGAGTTTAATATGAGGGATACAGTTAAGGACTCGTGGGAATGTACAGTTGCAAATTGCTATACATGCTGCGAGGCAGAACAGTGTCTTAGGGGGAACAGTCGTGAGTACCTCCTTTAAATTGGGGTCTGTAGGGTCAATGAGACGGCCTCAATATAGAAGCAATATATGAGGAAGCTGTGGGATTTAACTTGGCCAGCTTCTTAACTTACTGAGCAGAGACATGAATGCGTCTTTTGTTGCCTGACTGGTGTATCTCCATGTTCACTTAACAAATTGCCAGCCACAGGTGTTCGTTTCGGCCAGAATCCCCTGGTCGATAAATGTGTTAAAAAGCAAAACAGATCTCGACCATACGTTACCCAGCATTTCCACTCTTGGGTAAGTACTCAAGAGAGATGCAAACAGTTTGTCTACACAGAAACTTGCACGCAGATGTCCACTCAGCGCCATTCATAACAGTCAAAAGGAAGAAACCCCAGGAGCCTTCCAGAGAGGAGGGCTTGGTGGGAGTTGGCTCTGGGATGAGGTCCGAGATTCCAGTGTTATGGGTACCTTTTAACCAACACCCAAACATATTCCTCGAATTAGCGCACATTAAAAGGAGCTTCCTGTCTGTGGGGCAACTTACGTCATTCGGACAAGAGGCGGCTAGAGATCTCAACCGGGGATTTAAGTCTGCAAGATGAATTTTTTTTTTTAAAGTTTCTGCTTTTATTGAAAATTTATGCAAGATGAATTGATGAACACAGTCCATTTGCTGATGCTACATGCATGTGTTTTTAAATGTACATCACTGGGACTTCCCTGGTGGTCTAGTGGCTGAGACTCCATGTTCCCAGTGCAGGAGGGGCCGGGTTTGATCCCGGATCTGGGAACTACAGCCCAGATGCCACAGCTAAAGAACACTCTTTGCTGGATGCCACAGCAAAGACCCTGCCTGCTGCAGCTGACACCCAGTGCAGCCAAAAAAATACCCACTGAGTAAATATAGAAATATCACTCAGCAGCACGGCAACATGTGCTGTCGGTGAGAGGAACCAACGGAACGGACAAAGTAAAAGAGGAGGAATTAGAATCACGTCATGGTTTGTATTCAGCTTCCAGTGATCCGGTGGTCCTGTGACAGTGCGTCGAGGTAAGCCAAAGCCTGGCTTAGGAAAGGCAGAGCTTCAGGAGAATCTGGGTCCTGACAGGTGAGAAGGTGCCCGGTGAAGACTGGTCAGAAGGAACTCATTGCAGCGTCATAAAGCTGAAAGTCTCAGGCCTTCCCTGGCGGCCCAGTGGTTAAGAATCTACCTTGCAGTTCAGGGGACATGGGTTCCATCCCTGTTTGGGGAACTAAGACCCCACATGCCACGGGGCAAGCAAGCCTGTGCACCACAACCAGAGTCTGTGCACCGCAGAAACAAAAAGATGGCACGTGATCCAGTGAAGACGCTGTGTGCTGCAGCTAAGACCCAACACAGCCAAAGAAAGGAATGACAAGCGAAAGTCCGCCTCAAAATCCAGCCAGGAGACCAGGGGCCATCTGGACAGACAGGTGGACACGCAGTCTGGGTACCTGTGCTTGGGGAGGAAGAAGAGTTCTGGGGGCCAACGACAGACTGGAGAAGATGAAGGGGAAGGGCTTGACACCACGAGCGGAGATGATGCTTGAGAAACTTGACCGATCAGGGGAGCAAAGACATGGGGCTGTCCCTCCAGGGGAAAAGCGAGCCTGGGGAGAGTCATCTGTCTCTTGTAGGTTTCTGTGGACTGAATGGTTCAAAGTCAGTACAAAGAGAAGTAGGTGCTTTGAAGCCCCAGACGGTACAGAGTTGTGCAAAGGAATCTTACCTTGATCCTAAATGGAAGGAGGACCCCCTGGCCGGAGGACCCCCTGGCCTGAGGGCGGGGTTGAAATGTCTCTTTCCAAAGTTGAGGCTGCAGACAGAAGAGGAGGACTTGAGAACAGGCTGACACAAGGGAGGGCAAGCAGAGAGGAAAGGACTCCCGAAGCGGTTGGCATTTCCCCCCGAAAGCGAGTCTAATCCCGCAAATCCAGCGTGGCCCAGCCACTGAAGTTCTCTCAGCCTGTGTCCTCCCAGCTCACCGCACCAGATGTCTGTTTACAGCTTGCCGAGGACGCAGCCACCGGTTTGTATGAGTCAGGGCCCCGACAAACACTCCTGAACCCACATCTCTCTCCCTGCACGGACCCACGCTGGTTTCTGCCCTGTTCAAGCCCCTGACAAACACTCCTGAGCCCCCATCTCGGTCCCCGCACTGAACCAGACTAGGTCTTTTTCAAGCCCCCAACAAACACTCCTGAGCCGACATATCTCTCCCTGCACTGAACCAGGCTAGTTCCCGCCTTGTTCAAGCCCCCGACAAACACTCCTGAGCCCGCATCTCGCTCCGTGCACTGAACCAGGCTGGGTCCTGCACTTGTTCAAGGCCCGACCAAGACTCTTCAGCCTGCATCGTACTCTTAGGTAGGTTCCTGGGCTTATTCAAGCTCCAGGCAAACAATCCAGAGCCCACAAGTCGCTCCCTGCCCCTGAACTAAGGTGTGTCCTGCACTTGATCAATACCCCAGGAAACACTCCTGTTCCCACATCTAACTCGCTGCACTGAACCAGGATGGGTCCTGCCCTTGTTCACGCCCCGACAAACAGGACTGAGCCCACATCTTGGTCCCTGCACTGAACCAGACTGGGTCCTGCCCTTGTTCCATCCCCCAACAAGTACTCCTGAGCCCACATCTCGGTCCCTGCACTGAACCAGGCCGGGTCCTGCCTTTGTTAAAGCCCCCGACAAACACTCTTGAGCCCACATCTCGATCCCAGCACTGAACCAGGCTGGGTCCTGCACTGGTTCAAGGCCACGAACAACACTCCTGAGCCCACATCTCACTCCCTCTACTGAACCGGGTTGAGGTCCTACCCTTATTCAAGCCCCACAAACACTCCTGAGGCCACATCTCGGTCCCTGCACTAAACCAGGCTGGTTCCCTCCCTGTTCAAGCCCCCGACAAACACTTCTGAGACGGCATCTCCCTCCCTGCACTGCCCCGGGCTGGGCCCTGCACTTGTTCAAGGCCCCGACCAACACTCCTGAGCCAGTATCTGACTCTCAGACTGGTTCCTGGCTTTATTCAAGCCCCCAGCAAACAATCCTGAGCCCACAACTCGCTCCCTGCACCTAAACTAAGGTCTGTCCTGCTGTTCTTCAGTCCCCCAGTAAACACTCCTGTTCCCGCATCTCACTCGCTGCGCTGAACGAGGCTGGGACATGCCTTTGTGCAAGACCCCGACAAACACTCCTGAGCCCACATCTCTGTCCATGCACTGAACCAGGCTGGGTCCTGCACTTGTTCAAGGCCCTGATCAACACTCCTGAGCCTGTATATGACCCTCAGGCTAGTTCCTGGCCTTATTCAAGCCCCCGGCAAACATTTCTGAGCCAACATCTTGGTCCTAGCACTGAACCAGGCTGAATCCTGCACTTGTTCAAGCCCCAACAAACAATCCTGAACCCACAACTCGCTCCCTGCCCTTGAACTAAGGTGTGTCTTGCTGTTCTTCAATCACCCAGTAAACACTCCTGAGCCTGCATCTCAGTACCTGCACTGAACCAGGCTGATGTCCTGCCCTTGTTCAAGCCCCGACAAACACTCCTGAGCCTACATCTCTGTACTTGCACTGAACCAGGCTTGGTCCTGTCCTTGTTCATGTCCCCTACAAACAGGCCTGAGCACACCTCTTGGTCCTAGCACAGACTCAGACTGGGTCTTCCCTTGTCCATCCCCCAACAAATACTCCTGAGCCCATATCTCATCACTGCACTCAACGAGGCTGGGTCCTGCACTGGTTCAAGGCTTCGACCAACACTCCTGGGCCCACCTCTTGGTCCTAGCATTGAAAAAGATTATATCCAGCCCTTGTTCCATCCCTCAACAAACACTCCTGAGCCCACATCTCGGTCCCTGCACTGAACCAGGCTGGGTCCTGCCTTTGTTCAATCCCCCAACAAACACTCCTGAGCGCACATCTCTCGCCCTGCACTGAACTACACTGGATTATGCTTTTATGCAGGACCGTGACAAACACTCCTGAGCTCACACAGCGGTCCCTGCCCTACACCAGGCTGAATCCTGCACTGGTTCCAGCCTGCGACAAACACTCCTGAGCCCACATCTCCGTCCCTGAATGGAACCAGGCTGAATCTTGCAGTGGTTCAAGCCTCTGGTAAACACTCCTGAGGCCACATCTCAGTCCCTTCACTGAACCAAGCTGGGTCCTGTACTTGTTCAAGGAACCGACCACCACTCCTGTGCCCACGTCTCTCTCCCTGAACTGAACCAGGCTGTTCCTCCCTTTGTTTAAGTCCACGACATACATTCCTGAGCCCACATCTTGGTTCCTGCACTGAAACAGGCTGAATCCTGCACTGGTTCAATCTCCAACAAAGACTCCTGAGCCCCCATCTCGGTCCCTGCACTGAACCAAGCGGGTCCTGCCCTTGTTTATGTCCCCTACAAACAGGCCTGAGCTCACATCTTGGTCCTAGCACAGAACCAGAATGGGTCTTGCCCTTGTTCCATCCAACAACAAATACTCCTGAGCCCTGCACTCGATGAGGCTGGGTCCTGCACTGGTTCAAGTCCTCGACCAACGCTCCTGAGCCCAAATCTCAGTCCCTGCACTGAACCAAGCGGGGTCCTGCCCTTGTACATGCCCCCGACTAACAGGCATGTGCCCACATCTTGGTCCAAGCCCTGAACCCTACTGGATCGTGCCCTTATTCCATCTCCCAACAAATACTCATGAGCCCACATCTCGGTTCCTGCACTGAACCAGGCTGGGTCCTGAACTGGTCAAGGCCCTGACTAACACTGTGGGCCCACATCTCGGTCCCCAAACCGAACCAGGCTGAGTCCTGCCTTTGTTTAAGCCCCCGACAAACATTCCTTTGAGACCACATCTTTGTCCCTGCACTGAACCAGGCTGGATCCTGCCTTTATCAAGCCCCCGGGAAACATTCCTGAGCCAGCATCTTGGTCCTAGTACTGAACCAGGCTGGGTCCTGCATTTGTTCAGTCCCCCAACAAACACTCCTGAGTGCACATTTCTGTCCCTGCACTGTACCAGGCTGGATTGTGCCTTTGTGCAAGACCCTGACAAATACTCCTGAGCCCACATCTCGGTCCCTGCACTGAACCAGGCTGGGTCCTGCACTCGTTCAAGGCCCCGACCAACACCCCTGGGTCCACATCTTGGACCTAGCACTGAAGGAGTTTGGGTCCTGCCCTTGTTCCATCCCCCAACAAATACTCCTGAGCCCACATCTCGGTCCCTGCACTGAACCAGGCTGCGTCCTGCCTTTATTCAAGCCCCCGACAAACATTCCTGAGCCCGCATCTTGCTCCTATCGCTGAACCAGGCTTGCTCCTGCCCTTGTTCATGGCCCCTAAAAACAGGCCTGAGCCCACATCTTGTTCCTAGCACAGAACCTGACTGGGTCTTGCCCATGTTCTATCCCCCAACAAATATTCCTGAACCCACATCTCAGTCCCTGCACTGAACCAGGCTGGGTGCTGCCTTTATTCAAGACCGCAACAAACGTTCCTGAATCAACATCTTTGCCCTTGCTCTGACCCAGGCCGGGCCCTGTACTGGTTCAAGCACCGACAAACTCTCCTGAACCCACATCTCCATCCCTGAACTGACCAGGCTGGATCCTGCTTTTATTCAAGCCCCCGACAAACATTCCTGAGCCAACATCTTGGTCCTAACATTGAACCAGGCTGAATACTGCACTGGTTCAATCTCCGTCAAGCACTGCTGAGCCCACATCTCCGTCCCTGCACTGACAGGCCTGGGTCCTGCCCTTGTCCAAGATACTGACAAATACTCCTGAGCCCACATCTTGGTTCCTGAACTGAACCAGGCTGGGTCCTGCCCTTGTTCAAGCACCGACAAACACTCCTGAGCCTACCTCTCGGTATCTGCCCTGAACCAGGCTGGGTCCTGCCCTTGTTCAAGCACCGACAAACACTCCTGAGCCTACCTCTCGGTATCTGCCCTGAACCAGGCTGGGTCCTGCCCTTGTTTGCGACCCCAACAAATACTCCTGTATCCAAATATCGGCCCCTCTACTGAACCAGGCTGGGTCCTGCCCTTGTTCAAGACCCCGACAAACACTCCTGAGCCCACATCTCGGTCCCTGCACTGAAGCAGGCTGATTCTTCCACTGGTTCCAGCTTCCAGCAAACACTCATGAGCCCACATCTCTGTCCCTGCACTGAACCGGGCTGGGTCCTGCACTTGTTCAAGGCTCCGACCAACATTCCTGGGCTTGTATCTGACTCTCTGCTTGGATCCTGGCCTTATTCAAGCCCGCAGCAAACAATCCTGAGCCATCAACTCGCTCTCTGAACTGATGTGTGTCCTGCCCTTGTTCAGTCCCCCAGGAAACACTCCTGAGCCCTCATCTTGGTCTTTGCACTGAACCAGCCTGGTTCCTGCCCTTGGTCAAGCCCCAGCAAACACTCCTGAGCCGACAATTCGGTCTCTGCACTGAACCAGGCTGGGTCCTGCCCTTTTTCATCCCCCTACAAACAGGCCTGAGCCCATATCTTGGTTCTAGCACTGAACACGACTGGGTCCTGCCCTTGTTCCATCCCCCAACAAATACTCCTGAGCCCACATCTCGGTCCCTGCACTGAACCAGGCTGCTCCTGTCCTTGTCCAAGGCCCCAACCTACACACCGGAGCCTGCATCTGACTCTCAGGCTGTGTTCTGCCCTTGTTCAAGCCCCCGACAAACACTCCTGCACCCGCATCTCTCTCCCCGCACTGAATCTGGCTGCTTCCTGCCCTGTTCCAGCCCCTTACAAACACTCCTGAGGCTGTGTCTCACTCCCTGCACTGAAGCAGAGTGGATCCTGCCCTTGTGTCTCCACGCAGAACTCCACAGTGCCTCCCCACATAGCCTGTGAATCCCCTGTGACAAGACAGAGGTCCCAGAGATCATAATTTCCCCGTCCCACCCTTTCTTTCAGAGTGCTCCCTCCTTGCTTTTGGCTGAGAACCACTAAAAAAGAGTGAATGACATTTTGATGAACTGCTAATAAGAGGGAATCACATTTTGATTTTTGATTAAAAAAATCACATTTTAAAATTTTTTCAATTTTTTTTAATTGAAGGATAATTGCTTTACAGAATTTTACTCTTTTCTGTCAAACCTTGGCATGAATCAGCCATAGGTGTACATATATCCCCTCCCTTTTCAACCTCCCTCCCTTCTCCCTCCCAATCCCACCCCTCTAGGTTGATATGGAGCCCCTGTTTGACGTTCCTGAGACATACAGCAAATGCATATATAAAATAGTTATATATGGTAATGTAAATTTCCCCTAGTATGCTGTAGTTCCTGGGATTGCAAGGAGTCGGACACGACTGAGCAACTGAACTGAACTGAATGTAAATTTCCGGGTTACTCTCTCCATATATCTCATCTTCTCCCCGTATCTGTTAGCCTAGTCTTGATGTCTGTTTCTCCATTGCTGCCCTGTAAATAAATTCCATTTTCCAGACTGTATGTATGCATTAATATATGATATTTATGTTTCTCTTTCTGCCTTATTTAACTCTGTATAATAGGTTCTAGGTTCACCCACCTCATTAGAACAGACTCAAAGGCTTTCCTTTTTATGGCTGAGTCATATTCCATCGTCTATAGGTACCACAAATTCTTTATCCATTCATCACATTTTGAAGATACAGACAGGCCTTTGAGTAGGAAGCAGTAGAGGAGGGAGGTCTGAGTGGCAACTTGTTGGGACCGTGGAGGAAATTTCCAAACTAACACTGTTACACACTATTTTAGTGAAGTGAAAAGTCACTCAGTCTTGTCCGACTCTTTGTGACCCCATGGACTATACAGTCCGTGGAATTCTCCAGGCCAGAATACTGGAGTGGGTAGCCTTTTACTTCTCCAGGGGATCTTCCCAACCCAGGGATCAAACCCAGTCTCCCGCATTGCAGGTGGATTCTTTACCAGCTGAGCCACAAAGGAAGAACACACACTATTTTAAGAGAGTTCCAAAATATTTACAACTGTGAGATTAATTCTCAAATAAGCCATAGTGATGACTGACTGAGTTAATGCCCTCCAAAAATAAATAAATTAATAAAAGAATGTCTACTGATGGCTGACTGTGGACATCCACGGCCTTCCCAAATGCCAGCTCCTTTTACTGAATCACTGGGTGCAGGAGGCAAGCCCGCCTCCACCCTGGGTAGCGAGAAGGCCGTGGGATCAGGCTGGGAAAGTACTTGCCCGTGGGTGCTCGAGCGGCAGTGCAGGGCAGCACTTGGTAGGCATTTTTTTAACCCTCTTGTGAGGGTCCTTGCCCAGGGCACCGTGTCTCTCCGTGTCCACCCTTGCGGCAGCGTCATTCAGCTGACTTCTCAGGGTGGGGCCACGACGGGGCTAAGCCAGCTCCTAGGACATGCTCCAAGCTCTGGGGTGACATGGATGCTGGCATCTGGGGGGCCTGAAGATGAAGGCGGTGCCCCCTGGACCACTTTTCCTGAGCAGCTAGAGACAGACCTGCTTCATGAAAGACTGTCTCCAGACTGATGTTCACAGTGGGGTTGCAACCCCAGCGGGCAGACAGTCAGTCTCCAGCACTTCCCTCCTTCCTGAGTGCTTACCCTCTTTTGGGCAAAAGATTGACTCAATAGATGTCTGTGTGAGGGTGTTGGCTGTACCCCAACCCCTGACCTTCCCTGTGAGGTTCAGAGGGTCTGAGCTCAGAGGAAGAAATTGACATACACCTTCTCGGATTGGAATGGCTGGTCTTCCTTATCATAACCCAAATCCCATGGTGGCCTGAAGGAAATTTTTAAAAGGAACAACATTCTGGGCTTTTTTCTCCACTTACTAGACTCACAGTTTAATGATAAGAATGCCAGTATCACGCCCCCAAATTTAGTCACTCAGTCAGTCACGTCCAATTGTTTCAGTCTTACAGACTGTAGGCCACCAGGCTCCTCTGTGCATGGGATTCTCCAGGCAAAATACTGGAGTGGATTGCCATTTCCTCCTCCAGGGGCTCTTCCCAGCGCAAGGAAAGAACCAGCGTCTCCCGCATTGCAGGTGGATTCTTTACCATCTGAGGCACCAGCCTACATTAGCCACCACGGCAGTCGTAAAGGGAACTCGCCACTGGAGAGTCACTTCGAAACCAACATCGTTACACACTCTTTCAAGAAAGTTCCAAAATTAAAAAAAAAAAAAATATATATATATATATATATCAGATTAACTCTCACATAAGCTGTGGTAACGGTTGACTCAGAAAAAAAAATGTCTACTGCAAACATGCAAAAGAAAACTTCCAGTATGAAGAAGGAAAGGGCGGTCAGAGAAAAACAGAGAGCTTCCCTCTTCACGGGATATGGAGCTCAGACTTGAATACAGGGCTCATTTCTCCTTTAAGACTATGATGCTTTTCTCCTAAAGTGGCTCTGTTTCAGTTGACCACAAATTCATTATGGTATGAAGTTACGGAATCAGGTATATTAATTCCCGCACCAGCAGAGTGGTATACATTCGAGGAATTCTGTTTGTTTCTCAGCATTGAATGATTTCCCTACCCACTGAGCAGGAGTAACCCCTTCTCCTTCGAAAACCTTTTATTTTGTTGAAATAAGTCAGCGGCTACAAGGAAGAGATATCAAAACCAACATCTGCCTTTCATCTCTTTTCAAAAAAATCCGCACACTCCACCTCCCTCTTCACTGTGTCTAAAGGTGATCAGAAACCCTGAAAATGCAAAATTGCTGCGTGTGGCACTTGTGGGGATTCCCGAGGACGATTTCCACATCAAGTCTGAATCCTTCCCCTGTGGCCTCCGGGAGTCACACCCGCCCCAGGTGATCGTCCCCTGCGGTTTCCTGTTAATATCTGCTGTGTTCCCTGGGGTTGCAGACTTTTGACTCAGCAGCTTGTTGAGCTCAGACAGAGAGTGCCTTCCACAGAGAAAAGTGGGAGGGAAAGGAGAAAATAGAAATTATCGTAGGAAGGGGAATAAATACTGTGTACACACCTGCATGTCTATATAGCTCTTCTATCTATCTGTCTGTCTGTCTGCCTGCCTCGATCGTCTGTCAGTCTATCCATCTGTCAGCTATCTACCAGTTTCTATCAACTATCTACCTATTTCAATCATCAATATCTCCTTGTTTCTATCATCTATGTCTCCCTGCTTCTATCATCTATTATCTGCCTGTTCCTATCATCTATTATCTGTCTGTTTCTATCATCTATATCTCCCTGTTTCTGTCATCTATTAGCTGCCTGTTTCTATCATCTATTATCTGTCTGTTTCTATCATTCATTATCTGTTTCTGTCATTCATTATCTGTCTTTCTATCATCTATATCTCCCTGTTTCTATCATCTATTATCTCCCTGTTTCTATCATCCATTATCTCCTGTTTCTATCATCCATTATCTCCCTGTCTCTATCATCTGTTATCTCCCTGTTTCTATCATCTATTACCCACCTGTTTCTATCATCTATTTTCCACCTGTATCTATCATCTTTATCTCCCTATATCTATCATCTATATCTCCCTGTTTCTATCATCTATTATGTCTGTCTTTATCTATTATCTCCTGTTTCTATCATCTATATCTCCCTGTTTCTGTCATCTATATCTCCCTATTTCTATCATCTATGATCTGTTTCTATCATCCATTATCTCCCTGTCTCTATCATCTGTAATCTCCCTG
>SJYF01000349.1:2575098-2595952 GCA_006410515.1 Procapra przewalskii
ATCATCTATTATCTCCTGTTTCTATCATCTGTTATCTCCCTGTTTCTATCATCTTTTATCTCCCTGTCTCTATCATCTGTTATCTCCCTGTCTCTATCATCTGTTATCTCCCTGTTTCTATAATCTATTATCTCCTGTTTCTATCATCTGTTATCTGTTTCTATCATCTTTTATCTCCGTCTCTATCATCTTTTATCTCCCTGTCTCTATCATCTGTTATCTCGTTTCTATCATCTGTTACCTCCCTGTTTCTATCATCTATTATCTCCTGTTTCTATCATCTGTTATCTGTCTGTTTCTATCTTCTATTATCTCCCTGTTTCTATCATCTAGATCTCCATTTCTACTATTTATCTATCTGCCCGTTTCTATGATCTATCATCTGTCTATCTATCCCATCTCATGAACATCTGAGTTTACTGTCGTGTGTCTGTTATAGTGGATGAGCCAGTATTGTTACCTGATTGCTCAGTAAAGCCCACAGTTTATAACCCAGCTGTGCACTGTCTAGCCTCTCCCCTCCTCCTTAACCCCTGGAATCCAAGACTTTTTTTTTTTTAACCATCCTAGTTGTTTTCTGTTGTTCAGTTGCTCAGTCGTGTCCGAATCTCTGTGACCTCATGGACTGCAGCACGCCAGGCCTCTCTGTCCATCACAAACTCCCAGAACTTCCTCAACCTCATGTCCATTGAGGCAGTGATGCCATCCAGCGACCTCATCCTCTGTCGTTCCCTTTTCCTCCTGCCCTCAATCTTTCCCAGCATCAGGGTCTTGTCCAATGAGATGGCTCTTCTCATCACATGGCCAAAGGATTGGAGCTTCAGATTCAGCATCTGTCAGCTCAGTTTCTCAGCTGTGTCCATCTCTTTGCAACCCCATGGACCGCAGCACGCCAGGCTTCCCTGTCCATCACCAACTCCCAGAGCTTGCTCAAACTCATGTCCATTGAGTCAGTGATGCCATCCAACCATCTCTTCCTCTGTCGTCCCCTTCTCCTCCTGCCTTCAATCTTTCCCAACATCAGGGTCCTTTCCAATGAGTCAGCTTTTGGCATCAAGTGGCCAAAGTATGGGAGTTCATCAGTCCTTCCAATGAAGATTCAGGCTTAATTTCCTTTAGGATCGACTGGCTGGATCTCCTTGCCGTCCAAGGGACTCTCAAGAGGCTTCTCCAACACCACAGTTCAAAAGCATCAATTCTTTGTTGCTCAGTTTTTTTATAGTCCAGCTCTTCACATCCATACATGACTACTGGAAAAAGCATAGCTTTGACTAGATGGACCTTTGTCCACAAAAGGAAAGTCTCTGCTTTTTAATATGCTGTCTGGGTTCATCATAACTTTCCTTCCAAGGAGTAAGTATCTTTTAATTTCATGGCTGAAGTCACCATCTGCAGTGATTTTGGAGCCTGAGAAAATACAGTTTCTCATGGTTTCCATTGTTTCCCTATCTTTTGCCATGAAGTGATGGGACCAGATGCCACGATCTTAGTTTTCTGAATGTGGAGCTTTAAGCCAGCTTTTCCACTCTCCTCTTTCACTTTCATCAAGAGGCTCTTTAGTTCTTCTTTGCTTCTGCCATAAGGGTGGTGTCATCTGCACATCTGAGGTTATTGATATTTCTCCCACCAGTCTTGATTCCAGCTTGTGCTTCCTCCAGCCCAGCGTTTCTCATGATGTGCTCTGCATATAAGTCAAATAAGCAGGGTGACAGTATACAGCCTTGATGTACTCCTTTCCCTATTTGGAACCAATCTGTTGTTCCATGTCTGGTTCTACCTGTTGTTTCTTGAGTTGCACGCAGATTTCTCAGGAGGCAGGTCAGGTGGTCTGGTATTCCCATCTCTTTCAGAATTTTCCACAGTTTGTTGTCATTGACACAGTCAAAGGCTTTGGCATAATCAATAAAGCAGAAGTAGATTATTTTCTAGTCTGTCTTGCTCTGGTTCCTCTGCCTTTTCTAAATCCAGCTTGAACATATGAAAGTTCATAGTTAACACACTATTGAAGCCTGGCTTGGAGAATTTTGAGCATTATTTCGCTAGCATGTGAGATGAGTGCAACTTTGTGGTACTCTGTACATTCTTTGGCATTGCCTTTCTTTGGGATTGGAATGAAAACGGACCTTTTCCAGTCCTGTGGCCACTGCTGAGTTTTCCAAATTTCTTGGCATACTGATTGTAGCGTTTTTATAGCATCATCTTTTAGAATTTGAAATAGCTCCACTAGAATTCCATCACCTTCACTAGCTTTGTTTGTAGTGATGCTTTCTAAGGCCCACTTGACTTCACATTCCAGGACGTCTGGCTCTAGGTGAGTGATCACACCGTCGTGATTATCCAGGTCATGAAGATCTTTTTTGCGTGGTTCTTCCGTGTATTCTTGCCACCTCTTAATATCTTCTGCTTCTGTTAGGTCCATACCATTTCTGTCTTTTATCAAGCCCATCTTTGCATGAAATGTTCCCTTGGGATCTCTAATTTTCTTGAAGAGATTTCTAGTCTTTCCCATTCTGTTGTTTTCCTCTATTTCTTTGCATTGATCACTGAGGACGGTTTTCTTATCTCTTCTTGCTATTCTTTGGAACTCTGCATTCAGGTGCTTATATCTTTCCTTTTCTCCTTTGCCTTTAGCTTCTCTTCTTTTCACAGCTATTTGTAAGGCCTCCTCAGACAGCCATTTTGCCTTTTTGCATTTCTTTATTTTGGGGAAGGTCTTGATCCCTGTCTCCTGTACAATGTCAGGAACCTCCATCCATAGTTCATCAGGCACTCTATCAGATCTAATCCCTTAAATCTATTTCTCACTTCTACTGTGTAATCGTAAAGGATTTGATTTAGGTCATACCTGAAAGGTCTAGTGATTTTCTCTGCTTTCTTCAATTCGAGTCTGAATTTGGTAGTAAGGAGTTCATGATCTGAGCCACAGTCAGCTCCTGGTCCTGTTTTTGCTGACTGTAGAGAGCTTCTTCATCTTTGGCTGCAAAGAATATAATCAATCTGATTTCGGTGTTGACCACCTGGTGATGTCCATGGGTAGAGTCTTCTCTTGTGTTGTTGGAACAGGGTGTTTGCTATGACCAGTGCGTTCTCTTGGCAAAACTCTCTTAGCCTTCGCCTTGCCTCATTTTGTACTCCAAGGTCAAATTTGCCTGTTACTCCAGGCGTCTCTTGACTTCCTTCTTTTGCATTCCAGTTCCCTGTGATGAAAAGGACATCTTTTTTTTGGCTGTTAGTTCTAGAAGAAGCATCAGTCTTCCCGATGAATATTCAGCGTTGATGTCCTCTAGGGTTGACTGGTTGGATCTCCCCCTGCCCGAGGGACTCTCGGGAGTCTTCTCCAGGGCCTCCACAGTTTGAAAGCTCAGTGCTTCGGCGCTCAGCCTTCTTTAGTTGTCACTGCCCTAGAGAGTCATCTGGTTGACGCATAGGGTGCTGTGCCTCTTCACACTGTCTTTTTACACTCGGCTGTGTGCATTTTAAGGTTCTAAAGATTTTTAAAATGAAACAGTCTGCTTAAATCAAGAACAATTCGGGAATCATACATGTTTTCCATACCTGTAAAACGGGCTGACTCGATTTTTCTAACATTCCCTGCGAAGGCCGCTAGTCCTGCACCCACTGTGCAACAGTGTGGTTATACCTGATATTCGCTGGCAGTCTCATTTGGCTCATGCATTATTTGCATTTTTATGCATTCATTCCACACTTATGTATTCATAAAGCCCTTGCTTGAAAGGAGCTTACAATTATTTTTATTACAAATGCCATTATAAGCAGAAGCTTACAACTGTTTTTTATTACAAATGTCGTTACAAGCAGTAGCTCATACACATCTACGTTTTTATCTAATGAAGTCGGAAAATACACATGCCAATCAACTCTGGTTAAAATCCAAAAATCAGGGTGTCCTGGGAGGTTTTGTGTGCTGCGTTTCATGTGCCTTCACTTTTAAAGAGTCTTTTATTCTGAACATATTTAATCATGACATCTTTCAGAGTAGTTTTCAACTGTCAGTTTACCTTGTCCTAAGGAAGCTTATCTCCCCTATTTCAGATTTTCAAAGTAGTGTGCGAGGAACAAAATTGCTAAGTACCCAAGTCCAGTGGATAAGACTTTGCCTTCCAATGCAGGAGGTGCAGGCTAACCCCGGGTCAGGGAGCTAAGACTCTCCCATGCCTCCTGGCCAAATCTCCTCTCCCCCCTCCAACACACAACATACAGTATTGTAACAAGGGACTTCCCTGGGGGCTCAGCTGGTAAAGAATCCACCTGCCATGCGGGAGACCTGGGTTCGATCCCTGGGTTGGGAAGATTCCCCAGAGGAGGGCACGGCAATCTACTCCAGTATTCTTGCCTGGAGAATCCCATGGACTGAGGAGCCTGGTGGGCTACAGTCCATGGTGTCGCAAAGAGTCAGACACGGCTGAAAAGCGTCAGACACAACTGAGCAAGTAAGCACACAGCACATTGTAACAAATTAAATAAAAGCTTAAGCAAAAGTAATACCTGTCCCCCCCCCCCAAAAAAATAGGCTATGTGAATCCATCAAGAGAGCATCATATTTTGACATCTAATAACTTCCTAATCAGAAAAAGGATTTACCCCCTGACAAAGTTAAAGCACACTCTCTGGTGGTAGAGAATTAGTCCTGCTGATGTAAGAAATGAGAATCCCTGTTGGACGTTTCGCGTTTCCGTGAGCAGCGGAATGTCGGCCCGTTGGACAGAAGCTGTTTCATTTTGTGTCTCACAGCCCTGGGTCCAGAAATGTGATTTTGAAGATTGAAAAAAAAAAGGGGGGGGAGGGTGAGGACATGGCCCGTAGTATAATTATTACACTTCTGCGCACACACGTGTGTGTGTGTGTGTGTGTGTGTGTGTGTGTGTGTATTTTGCGGTATAGTCACCAAGGCGTGTCCAAGTCCTTTGCGACCCCGTGGACTGTAGTCCTCCAGGCTCCTCTGTTGATGGGATTTCCCAGGCAAGAATACTGGAGTGGGTTGCCATTTCCCTTCTCTAGTGCGTGGCGTGAAAGAAATACGCATTTGTAGTTCTGAGAGGTTCCATAATATAGACCTCCCAACTCAGTGTGAGAATAGGTGGTCTGTGTGGTCTGAGCCCCTGGGGATTTATGGTGGAGTCTGACACGTGCTAATTTAGAACCGTGACAGAAATCCCCATTCAGAGAGGGTGCCTGGACTCTGTTCTCTTTCACGTTGAACTCAGTGACACGGGGACTTCCCTGGTGCTCCAGTGGTTAAGACTTTGGCTTCCAACACAGGGCATTGTGGGTTTGATCACTGGAGAGCTAAGAGGCCAGGTGCCTCACCACCAAAACACCAGAACATAGACAACAGAAGCAATATTGTACCGAAAATCAGTAAAGACTTTAGGAACGGTTCACATAAAAAAAAACCTCTTGAAATAAAGAAAAATGAACCACACTGCCGCCCATCGTGAAGATTGATATCTGATGATGTAAAACAATTAAGCAAAAGCATCCATTTGCTTACCTATGAGTTGTGAAGGTTTTATAGTGAAAAGTGCTAAATCTGTTTTCAAGGTTGACAGAGGATATTTATCACTTTTCATGGTCTTTGATGAATTGAGTTAAGTTCTGTGCATTGAAGGTTTAGTATAATTGACCTTTTTAAATAAAGGGAAGACAAAGCTTGTCTTCCGTTAGGATTCAGAGAAAGTCGGGAGACCTGTGAAAGCTCTGGGTCCATCCCAACTACCAGGTACCCCATTCACCAAGGACTTAAGGATCAGAAAAGTCAGCGCCAGACGGATGAAGCGATACGTTCAAAGCTGTCCAGCAGGGAGTTTTCGCTACACTTCCAAGATGATAACCGTCTGCCACCACGGATGGTGGCTTTGCTTTCTTCTGTATTTCATGCCGCTGTTCTCAGATTCACGGCAGGACCTTGGGCCAGCCTTCTAGTCACTGAAGAGTTAGTGACAAACGCACAGAGAAGCTTGGCTTACAAAAGACTCCATGGTGGTCGGGGGCCACTGCTCATTCTCAGCGATGCTGCCTTGAAGCCGGCAAGAGTTCTCCTTCTCGAGACGCTGGTAGATTTCCGCCGTCTCATCCAGCAACATGAATCAGCATTCCGATGAGTGATTTAATTTATATCATTTCAAAAAAGCAGAAAAACCAAACTACGAAACTAGATTTGTTTAGGAAAGCACTCATTATTTTCAAAGAGCAGAAACAATTAAATCCATAAAAAGCGGGCTAGGAATTATCTTTCCAGGAGGAGAGGAAGAACTTTTTGATGACATGGGGTGGGACAATTTCTGGGGATGCTGCCGTGTTTCAAGTTTCACCCTGGGCGGCGGTTACACAGCTGTCCGCCTTGATGGTATTCCTCAGACTGTGTGTATACTGGTTTCAGGGGCTTCCTAGGTGGCGCTCGTGGTAAATAATCCACCCGCCCAAGTCAGGAGACTCAAGTGATGCCAGTTTGATCCCAGGGGCAGAAAAGATCCCCTGGAGAAGGAAATGGCAACCCACTCCCGTATTTCTTGCCACGGACAGAGGAACCTGGCGGGCTACATTCCATGAGGCCTCATCGAATCAGACACGACTGAGCAGCTAAGCACAGACAGAATACAGAAGTATGACATATTCATGGAAAAATTTGAGAAAAAATGTGCAAAACCCGTAAGGCAAAAGCCTCAAAAGCAAGCAAGCAAGCAAACAAACATCTTGAGACAAATAAACTAAATAAGTGGAGAACTATGCATCGTTTATAGGTGGAAAGGCTGAATGTTAAGAGTTTCCATTTTTCATGAGTTGGTCGGTACATTTAACACGATCCCAACCAAAATCCTAAAAGGCTTCTTTCCTTAAAATTATTTCCAGCTGATCTCAAACGCATAGTGAAATTCAAAACACCTGGAATAGCCGAATCACTCTGAAAAAAAAAAGAGAGAGAATAAAGTTGAATGACTTAACACTGCCTGATTTCAAGAGGTATCATAAAGCTGCAGTAATCAAGATAGTATTGTATCGGCTTTAAGTTCGTAGACCAGCGGAATCGGCAGGGCTTCTCTGGTGGCTCAGACAGCCCCTCGGCGATACTCAGTAAGGCTCTAAGATAACCGTGTCTTCTGACTCCTCCGCACTGAGGACTTGTCTCAGTGTGCATCAAACATCTATAGACTTGGACCCTGCGCTTGCAAATACGATTAGCCGTAGATCGATAAAATAATAGAGGCGTCTTCTCCTTTGTTACGACAGAAGCAGCATAGAAGAACGTTCTGAAGCCGAGGAGGTGGTGTCCACAGTCCACTTGGTTGATTCCATGCAGGCCGTGTTTCGAACGCTGAAAACAGACCCGAGGAATGCTGACAGACACAGCAGAGAAAAGCATGCTGCTGGTGGAACAATGAAACCACTTGGGGAAAGCATGCTTCGGTCTTTAATTCTGTTGTTTAATTATGCATAAAATCAGCCCTATTATATTGTCCTGAAAATTAGGCAGAACCCCACCCTTCACCTGCTTCTGGGACTTTTTGCCGCAAGGAGCCAAAAAAAAGAGGCGTTAACAAGCATTCTGTGCATGTGATGACCCAGCAAAGATCTCCAAAACTACACCCAGCCGTGACGGCTTCCGCTTTGACAACATGAGTCCAAAATTGCTAGCCGCCATAATAAATCACAGAGACGTGATTGAACAGGTGTCTGAGCGGGTGTGTATAATTTTCAGCAAATCTGCAACTCAAAACTGTTTCCCTTAGACATTCTAAGCATAAGAGGTTAACCATTGGTTCATGACAGTTAACAGAAAACAGGTCTCCCTGGCACTGTTAAGTAATTGGCGTGGCATTTTGATACAGCGTAAAAGGGTACAGGGTCTTCCCTGGAGGCTCAGATGCTAAAAAATCCACCTACAATGTGAGGGTCTGTGGTTCGATTCCTGGGTAAGGAAGATCCCCTGGAGAAGGGACAGGCTACCCACTTTGGTATTCTTGAGCTTCCCTGGAGGCTCAGATGCTAAAGAATCCATCTGCCTGCCATGTGGGCGATCTGGCCCTGAAGGAGGGTATGGAAACCCACTGCAGTATTCTTGCCTAAAGAACCCCATGGACAGAGGAGCCTGGCAGACTACAGTCCACGGGGCCGCAAAGAGTCGGACACGGCTGAGCGCCTAAGCACAGCATGGCACACGGGGGTAGAAGGGGAATTAAAGGCGTTCTTGTGGGGACAGAATCTGTTTTTGGCCTCCAAAGGCCTCTGCTCTGTAGCACAAGCCCTTCCAGCCAATGATTTCTAGGTTGCTAAGGAATTAGATCCCACTCCAGCTGACCCTTTGAGTTCCCTTTTCTTCCTTTTTGAGGTTGTACCGGTAATAGCAAAACTGACATTTCCATACAGCTGCCGTTGGAATAAAAGGCAGTGCGTATATTTTATAAGCAAAGGATCCTTATTGGAGCTGGATACCGTTTGAAGCTAGCAAAGATGAAAGCAGCGGCCTTGGGTCTTCCCTGGTGGCCCACGCTCCCAAACACAGGGGTCCCGGGTTCGATGGGGAAACTGGATCCTACGTGTTGCAACTCACAGTTCACCTGTGGCTGCTAAAGATCCCCCATGGTGCAGCCAAATAAATACAGTTTTTTAAAACAAAAAAAAAAAATGCTGGTCCTTTTGATGGACTTGGGAGAAAAAAAAATTATTGATTTTTCAGGCTTCTCTGTGTGTCAGAGTTGATTTGGCTCAGAACGTGACCCGGGCTGAGACAGGCAGTAAAGTGGCCCGGGTTTACTTAGATCAGCCTAACAGTTCAACAGCATTCCCATAAACCTGCCGGTCAGCCCGACCGACGCAGGCTGCATCAACGCAAGCCTCTGGGTCTTTCTCTGCAGAACCATGATCATGACTCATCGCGAGCCATGAGCGGTTCTCATCGCCCCACCTTCATCCTTTGCCTCCCACCTGAGAAGGTCTGCTGAACCCTCATCACCAGTGAGACCAAAGGGTGAAGACCATCTCCCGTGGCTTCAGGACCGCCATGGACTTCCGCAAGACACCGTTCCGTGTGACAGTGTGCCCATAACACACATGTGCTTCCACCTTCCTGAAGGCTTAAGAAGCACCTTCTTCTCCCTACCAGTTCCCACATTCGACAGCTCTCTGCCAGCAGGAGCCAGGTCCTTGCCCAAAGTGATAAAAACAGAGATGCTCCAACGGTGGTGAGGACTTCCTCTGGTGGTGCTACACGCCTGCCTGTGTGGGAGACTTAAGAGACTCAGGTTCGATCCCTGGGTCTGAAAGATCCCCTGGGGGAAGGCATGGCAACCCCTTCCAGTAGTCTTGGACAGAGGAGCCTGGCGGGCTGTAGTCCATGGGATCGAAAAGAGGTCAATTCAGTCCAGTCGCTCAGTCACGTCCAACTCTTCTCGACCCCATTAACTGCAGCACACCAGGCCTCCCTGTCCATCACCAACTCCGGGAGTCCACCCAAACTCATGTCCATCGAGTCGGTGATGCCATCCAACCATCTCATCCTGTGTCGTCCCCTTCTCTTCCTACTTTCAATCTTTCCAGCATCAGGGTCTTTTCAAATGAGTCAGTTCTTTGCAGCAGGTGGCCAGAGCATTGGAGTTTCAGCTTCAGCATCAGTCCTTCCAATGCATAGTCAGGACCGATTTCATTTAGGATTAACTGGTTGGATCTCCTTGCAGTCCAAGAGTCTTCTCAAACCCACAGTTCAAAAGCATCAATTCTTCGGTGCTCAGCGTTATAGAACTCTCACATCCATACATGACTACTGGAAAAACCATAGCTTGGACTAGACGGACCTTTGTTGGCAAAGTAACATCTCTGCTTTTTAATATGCTGTCTAGGTTGGGCATAGCTTTTCTTCCAAGGAGCAAGCATCTTTTAATTTCAGTATTTTTGTCCTACCAGTCCATGGGATTCTCCTCCTGTGACCACCAGCATCTCTACAGAGGTCGCAGGAACTTAGGGGTGAGCTTGATAAGGCTCTGAGGTTCTGTTGCTTCAACCTCGGCTGATATTTTTTTCTCTTTACTAGACACCAAGTGGTATTCTGCTCAAACAAGCATCTTCCTGTTATAAAAGCAAGGCTCTGCCTTTTATTTCAACTTCTGCTGTGTGGGAATGCTAATTTGGCTCTAACTGGCCCAAACTCATAAGGAAGAGACGTGGTCTCTTGAAAGCTTGCAGTAATCATCACATTTTTATCTTTTTAAAATAATGACACTCTCAAGGTAGAAGACAACACACCTGTGTGGTTTCACGGTTAACTGACCACATCACATCACCAGAGAGGAAATGAGTGCACGTGGCTTGGTCTGTAAAAGAAGAATTTTTGTTTTCTTGAGTTCTTCTCCAGCACTTGGTTTTTCTCCAAAGTGCTGAGATCTCAAAAAAAAGGCACCTGTTCCATTTCTCAAATTATCTTTGATGTGCAATACCTGAAAGATGTTTAGCCTAATACACCAAAAAAAAAAAGTGTTCTCATGGTGCATTTATGATTGTGGGTAAAAGTTCCATTATATTATTTCCTTATTTGCAGTTATATAGATTTAAATGATGTGTGTGTGTGTGTTAGTCTCTCAGCCGTGTCTGACTCTTCACAATTCCATGGACTGTAGCCCGCCAAGCTCCTCTGTCCATGGGATTCTTCTCCAGGCAAGAATAGTGGAGTGGATTGCCATTTTCTCCTCCAGGGGATCTTCCTGGCCCAGGGATTGAACCATTGTCTCCTGCATTGCACGAAGACTCTTTACCACCTGAGCCAGCAGGGAAGCCCAAGAATACTAGAGTGGGTAGCCTATCCCTTCTCCAGGGGAATCTTCCTGACCCAGGGATCGAACCTAGGTCTCCTGCATTGCAGGTGGATTCTTTACCATCTGAGCCACAGGGGCAGAACCATATACATTTAAACTGATGAGGAAAAGGCAAAGTGAATATTCCACATTTACTCCTGTCTACTTCTCTCTTGGGGGAAAAAATGGTCGGGTTTGTACCCAGAAAGCTCATCAAGCTTTGGTGTGTGTGCAGGTGGGAGTCTATAAAATAGATCGTCGGTCGTATCCAGTTTTAGGAAGAACGCTTAAGGGATCTCGGCCGCCGAAAGAAAGGCTTGGTTTTTCCGCAGTTGCTCAGCAGGTAAAATGAAATCTGTTCTCACTTCCTGCAGCCCTGCCGGCAAAGGCTTTTTAACGGAGAGCAAACTGCACGGACGACAGCAGCTAGGATGTAGAACAGAGTGGGCTTTTGCAATCTACCCGAGGCCCGTGGTCCCCTCTTCGGGGGGGGGGATACTTGGGCCGGAGAAGGGACGTTTGACGAGACATCTCAGGGGGCTTCTGCCGTGCTTTGTCGTCCACACTAATTTTACGCTCTTAGCAGCCTTCAGAGCAAGAGCCTTTGGTGTCTAATTATCCCTGGCCCTTCCCTAAACAGTGTGAGTGCCGCTTTTCAAACAGAACCTCAGTACTTGGCGCGCTCTGTTAGCTTAACCTGCAGGAGAAGTGGTGTCCTGGAGCCTCAGAAATAACAACGCATCCATAATAATATGAAAAGAAAATGTATGCTCTCGCAGTCTCTGCCTGGGTGAAGTGGGGGGCTGATGCAGAGGGCTTGGGGCAGCCGAGTTCAGTCGCTCAGTTGTGTCCGATTCTTTGCAACCTTTTGGACTATAGCCCTCAAGGCTCCTCTGTCGATGGGGATTCTCCAGGCAGGAACGCTGGAGTGGGTTGCCCCATCCTCCTCCAGGGGATCTTCCTGACCCAGGGATCGAACCCGGGTGTCATGCGTTCTCAGGCAGACTCTTTACCAACGTGAGCCATCAGGGAAGCCACTTCGGGGCAGGAGACCAGGGCTGTGGGTACGACTTAACATCCAGAGGCTGTTACGGGGTCAGCGTGGAAGCCAGCTTATCAGCTGGGGTCTGGGCAGAAGTCACAACCCGAGGTGGTGGTGGGTGGTGGGTACGGCCAGAGAAGGGCAGTACAGGCGGGAAGTATCGCACGCTGTCAGACGCGTTTAGAATGTAGACACAACACCCTGGACTGCCGTGCGGTCCGAGCGCCAAGGGCCAGGGTTTGTCCAGGCTGACACTTGCTCCTGGGATGCACGGTAATTGTCTCCAGCGTGTTCTGCAGGGTCCCTCTGCTCACACACTGAATAGAAAGGACACTCAGCCCGTGGCCCCAGGGGCCATCCTGGCGACGGATGACTATCGTCCCCATATCTATGGACTATCAGTACCATTCAGAGAAGCTCCCAGGGCAGAGGAGACGTGCTCGGGCACCCCTTCCTCCCCAGTCCCGGAAAGCGTCCACCGGCAGTCTCTGGGGTGGGCAGGCGTCTCTGGGGTGGGCAGGCGCCTCTGGATGACGCTGCAGAACCTCTCTCTATTACGTTGTCCCGATGGTGAAGTCAGGAAAGGTTTCAGAGTGGAATCCAGTCCGTGTTGATCTGAGTGAGATCACTCAGATCTGAGTGAGATCACTCACACGGGAGGGTGAGACAGCAGGAGGACTTGTAACTTGTGCTTCTCAGCCTGTTTCTTTCTTCTTTCAGTTCAGTTCAGTTGCTCAGACGTGTCCCACTCTTTGTGACCCCATGGGCTGCAGCGTGCCAGGCTTCCTTGTCCATCACCAGCTCCCGGAGCTTGCTCAGACTCATGTCCGTCAAGTCGGTGATGCCATCCAACCATGTCATCCTCTGTCATCCCCTTCTCCTCCCACCTTCAATCTTTCCCAGCATCAGGGTCTTTCCTAATAAGTCAGTTCTTCACATCAGGTGGCCAAAGGATTGGAGTTTCAGCTTCAGCATCAGGCCTTCCAATGAATATTCAGGACTGATTTCCTTTAGGATGGACTGGTTAGATTTCCATGCAGTCAAAGGGACTCTCAAGAGGCTTCTCCAACACCACAGTTTCAAAACATCCATTCTATGGCGCTCAGCTTTCTTTATAGTCCAACTCTCACATCCATACATGACTACTGGGAAAACCATAGCCTTGACTAGATGGACCTTTGCTGGCAAAGTAACATCTCTGCTTTTTAATATGCTATCTAGGTTGCTCATAGCTTTTCTTCCAAGGAGCAGCCGTCTTCAAATTTCATGGCTGCAGTCACCATCTGCAGTGATTTTGGAGCCCAAGAAAAGAAAGTCTGTCACTATTTCCATTGTTTCCCCATCTATTGGCCATCAAGTGATGGGACCGGATGCCATCATCTTTTCCTTCTTTATTGAGGTATGATTGACGCGTGATACTGTATAAGCTTATAAGAGAACCGTGTTATGATTTGATACACTTATCCATGGTAGAGTTAGTTAACAACTGCATCACTTCACATACTTTTAATTTCTTTACGGAAGGCTTCCTAGGTGGCTCAGTGGGTAACAAATCCGCCTGCAATGCGAGAGACGCAGGAGACGTGATTTTGATCCCTGGGTCAGAAAGATCCCGTGGAGGAGGAGGAAATGGCAACCCACTCCAGTCTTCTTGCCTGGAGAATCCCATGGACAGAGGAGCCTGGCGGGCTGCAGCCCATGGGGTCACAAAGAGTCGGACAGGACTGACATGACGGAGCATAACTTCCGTCCACTCCCACGGTGGTGAGAGTGTTTAAGATCAATGGCCTTAGCAGCGTTCACGTGTGTAAGACAGTGTTGTTGACTGGGGCTCCCCGTGCTGTGCGTCACGTCCCTGGAATTTGTTCCTCTTACAGCCCATGCTCTTGATCTCTGTGACCAACATCTCCGCATTTCCAGTCCTAGCCCCCAGCCCCTGGGAACCACTGCTCTACTGTCTAAGAGTCTGGATTTTTTTTTTTTAATTGAAGGATAATGGCTTTACAGAATTGTGTTGGTTTCTGCCAAACATTATCATAGATCAGCCCTGGGTACACATGTGTCCCCTCCCTCTCGAACCTTTTTCCCATCTCCTTCCCCATCCTACCCCTCCAGGTTGTCCCAGAGCCCTGGTCTGGGTTCCCTGAGTCACGCAGAAAATTCCCACTGCCTGTGTGATTTTACCTATACTAATGCAAGTTTCCATGTTACTCTTTCCATACATCTCACACTACATATGAGAGAGGTCACACAGTATTTCTCTTTCTATTGGTTCATTCAGCATCGTGCCCTCCTGGTGCATCTAATTTGTAGCCAATGGCAGCATTTCATTCTCTGTCTACCTGAATAATATTTCTGTGTGTGTGTGTGTGTGTGTGTGTGTGTGTGTGTGGTACCTTTATCCCTTTTTTTTCTGTAGACTGGCATGTCTTCCACATCTTGGCTATTGTGGATAAAGCTGTACTGAACACGACTGCTGACTTTTCTTCGAGACCTTGCTTTCATTTCCTGTGAAACTGTGCCCAGGAGTGGAATAGCTGAGCCATACGGTAGTTCTAATTTTAAATATTCTGAGGAAACCTGCTACTGTTTTCCGCAGTGGTTGCAGTAATTTACATTCCTATCCATAGTGTGTACGGATCCCTTTTTTCTATCCTCACCAGCACTGGAGTTTTTGTTTCTTTTCTTTTTTTTTTTTGCCTCTTTGATGATAACCATCTTGGCTCAGCCAGTAAAGAATCAGTCTGCCGTGTGGGAGGCCCAGGTTCAGTCCCTGGGTTGGGAAGATCCCCTGGAGGAGGGCACAGCAACCCGCTCCAGCCTTCCTGCCTGGAGAACCCCATGGACAGAGGAGCCTGGTGGGCTACAGTCCACGGGGTTGCAGAGAGTCGGACACGACCGAGTGACTAACACTTTGGCTTTCATCCTAAGAGGTGTGAGGTCCTATCTCACTGAGGTTGTGGTTTCCGTCTCCCTGTTGATTTTCCTGTCCTTGCTGGCCATGTGTGTGACTTCTCTGGAATTCAGTCTCTTTTCCCGTCCCCACCCACCAAAGGTGCACGATTTCCGGCGTGTGGACAGGCGCGCCCACTAGTGGCGGCTGGGGAATTGCATGACCATCGTCACCACGGCCAAGCTTTAAGAGTTCCTTTGTGTAATTCCCTTGGGGCGGCCAGGGTGGCTCCTGGTACAGAGTCCACCTGCCCGTGAAGGACACCCAGGAGACACGGGCTCCACCCCTGGGTGGAGAAGACCCCCTGGAGAAAGCAATGACCACCTTGTTGTCATTCTTGCCTGGAAAGTCCCATAAGAGAGGAGGGTTGCCGTCGAGGGGGGTCGCAAAGAGTCGGACATGTGTTCATTTAGTCATATCCTGTGTCACCTCTGAGGACAGACGTGGGACCCGTGGGTAAAAGTTACAGGAAGTCACACTTCGGTTTTTTATTATAAGAAAACCTAGTTTTCAAATAGCTATTAATTACCATTGTGAGTCACAATTTGTGACGTCTTGACTTCCCATTCCCGGACTTATTGTAGCCCTCTGGGTACCCCAAGATGGGCCAAGTGCCTCAGAGCTGCTTTAAATACCTCTCTTTCACTCTGTTCTCACATGTTCTGTGTGTCTGCATTTTGAGTCTTCAGTCTTCATTTTGAGTTGTCAGTCTTTTAACGACAGAGAATTTTCATATTTTACTCGTCTTTCTATCCCTAGTATTCAGAGTATAGCAGCATTACTGAAAAAAAAAAATCCTTGATTGGAAATAGAAGCTGTGAAGTTTTGTGTGTGTGTGTTGGGGGTGCGGGAAGGGGGTCGTACTAGTCGAGAGATAATGTTTCATTAGCTGAAAGAGCCTTCTCAGTTTTAAGAATCTCAGAGTCTGTCCTCCAGCAAAGATTACGGTGTGGCCCATCAGTACCAAGTTAGATGTTTTGAACGGACACTTCAGTGGGTTTGAATAGATGCGCTTCCTGCTTTCCGGTTTGACAAACTCCTGGTCCGTGCTGGGAGCAGGCATTCACGGGCTCCCTGATTGTGGGTGTGGTTTCCAGCTGGAACACCCTGGACGAGACCACAGCCAGCACTCTTGTCTTAGATCAGCTTAGCTCGATGGTGACCCGCTGCAAAGGTGAGGACCCAGGAATATACTCCCATGAAAAGCGTCCCCCAATCTAGCATTACCCGAACACCATCTTTGCTCTAAAAGGAGCAAAGGAAACCAATGCCTACTCACTTACCCTAACTTTTCCCCTCTCATTTCATTGCTGGCTGTTGGCTTAGGCCCTTGAAACATATATCAGATTGACCAGCTTCCATATGCTGGGAATGGAAATTTGGTTTGAAACATCACTCCATTCTGTTGTTTGGAAAAAAAAAAAATTCAGTCCCAAACTAAGTCACCGTTGTGCACGACAGCTGCCTGATCTGTGGGATTCTGCAGCCCAGTCCTGTCAACGCAGAGGGAGCCCTGTTATCAGTATGTCAGGAATCTACCAGCATCTTTTTACTTCTCTGTATCAGACGTATCCTGAAGACCAGTCAAGAACAAGTCTTACGAGTTGTACTTTAGTTTCAATCTATGAGGACTCAAGCATTTCATTCTGCACTCCCTTGACAGTTCAGTCCTCGTTTACAAAAGTATGGAGGAAAAGTCAGTCCCTCTGTGCATCTCTGCTTCTCTGTCTTACACACATGGCTCTCTCTCTCTGTCTCTCTCTCACACACACACACACACATGTCTGTCTTTATCAATGATGTTTCACTATATTGCTGAATGCATAATACTAATATATCTAGCAGAGGATGCCTTTGAGATTAACAGAGGTCATTGAAGGCGAAAGTCGCTCAGTTGTGTCCGACTCTGCGACCCCAGGGACTATACAGTCCATGGGATTCTCCAGGCCAGAATCCTGGAGTGGGCACCCTTTCCTTTCTCCAGGGGATCTTCCCAACCCAGGGATCAAACCCAGGTCTCCTGCATTGCAGGCGGATTCTTTACCAGCTGAGTCACCAGGGAAGCCCAAGAACACTGGAGTTGGTACCCTATCCCTTCTCCAGGGGATCTTCCCAGCCCAGGGATCGAACCCAGGTCTCCCGCATTGCAGGTGGAATCTTTATCAGCTGAGCTACCAGGGAAGTTCAACAAAGGTCATTACATTTTTAAAAATTAAATACAGTTGATTTTAAAAAATACAGTTGATTTACAAATCATGCAGTTTCAGGTGTAAAGGGTAGTGATTCACTTTTTTTTTCCAGATTATATTCAATTAGAGGTTATTACCAGATACTCGGTATCATTCTCTCTGCTCTACAGTAGATCCTGGTTGCATAGCTTATATATATATTAGTTTATACCTATTAATCCCATACTGCCAATTCCCAACTTCACTTTTCACTTTCATGCATTGGAGAAGGAAATGGCAACCCACTCCAGTGTTCCTTCCTGGAGAATCCCAGGGACGGGGGAGCCTGGTGGGCTGCCGTCTATGGGGTCACACAGAGTCGGACAGGACTGAAGCGACTTAGCAGCAGCAGCAGCAGCAGCAGCAGCAGCAGCAGCAGCAGCAGTGTTTTGTATGTCTGAGACTGTTTTGCTTATATATTTGTCTTATTTTTTAGTCCACATAGTAAGTGGTATCATATGATATTTCTCTTTCTCTGACATTTCACTAAACATAATAGTCTCTAGATCTATCCACATTGCTGAAAATGGTAATGTTTCCTTCTTTTCATGGCTGAATAATATTTAGTTATATATATATATATATATATATACTGAATAATATTTTGTTTTATATATATACATGGCTTCCCTGGTGCTCAGACAGTAGAGAATCTGCCTACAGATGCAGGAGACCTGAGTTCGATGCCTGGTTCAGGAAGATCTGCTGGAGAAGGAAGTGGCAACCCAGGCCAGTATTCTTGTCTGGAGAACTCCATGGACAGAGGAGATTGGTGGGCTACAGTCCATGGGGTCGTAAAGACTCAGACACAACTGAGTGACTCAGACATATAATATATGTGTATATGTACACACACACACACACGCACACACACGTCTTCCTAATTCAGTTCTCTGTCACTGGACACTGGGGTTGCTTCCTTGTCTCAGCTCCTGCGAAGAGAGCTGCTGTGAACACTGGGGCGCATGTCTCTTTGCCAGCTAGAATCTTCTCCAGACATGTGCCCAGGAGTGGGCTTGCTGGATCACATTTTTTTTTAGTATTTTTATAGCACCCAATTGACATTCCTCCACCAACAGTGTGGAAGGGTCCCCTTTCCTCCACACCCCACCTCCAACAACACGCCCCCGCCCCCCTCACCCCGCCACCACACACACACAGCGTTTGTTATTTGTAGGAAAGGTCTTTACAGGTAGAGAAGGTTCGAGGCTGGGCTCCTTCTGTGGAGCCATCTCGTCCACGGCCGTGGCATCAGCAGGAACTCCGTGGGCGTGCAGCTCTGCATTACGCTCTTCCGTTGCCTTCCATATATACCGCCTGGCTCCACCGCCTTTGTACACGTTTTCTAGGCTCCCCCGACTCGTGTCCCTCCAGCTGGACGGCCACCTCCACAAGGCCATCTGCTGACCTCCCAGTGCCTTCCAGCCCCCAGATCTTCCTGCCCAAACCGGCATCAACTTGCCTGCCCCCCAACTTCAGGAGGCAAGAACGTCTTTCTTTCCAAACCCTGGGTAGCGGCTCTCGGAGCGGAGAGCCTCTGCCTGTCTCGCGGAGCGAAGGGACCTCTCTGAACAAGATTATCGGGGAACACGTGTCCAGGGGCTACAGACAGGAGCTTTTAGAAGAGGAATCCTTGTCGGTTTCAAAAGATAAAAATCTCCGGAGCCCGCTAATCATCTTTATGGAGCACCTAACTGCCAGAAGCACAGAGCTTTCTTCTCCCATAATCGCATAACGGCTGGCATCAAAACGTCGCTCCGAGATGGCTGAGGGGTGTCTATTTCCCTCATTTTCCCACAAAGGGAACCGAGATAAAAGGTTTAAGTGGTTTTGCCCAGAGGGACAGAGAAGAATTAGAAGGCGCATCAGAGATTCAAGAGAAGTGCTTGCTTTAGACTTGGGTTGTGTTAGACGACTTTGTGAAATAAATGAGTGCTTTGATACACACACACACATATATATATTTGTATGTCTAAATCTGTCTCCCCGTCTGTCTCTTTCACACACACACACACGCACACACACACGCACACGCACGCACGCACACACACACCCACTCACGCACAAACACATTTATTCCCCACCCAGGTGGTAGAATACGCTGGATGTTACAGTGCTTACTCTGAAGACACAAACTGTCGTTTCGTCCCTAAGTCTCATCCTTCTCTTCTGCGACGCCATGGTCTGCAGCCCTCCAAGGCTCCTCTGTCCATGGGCTTTCCCAGGCAAGAATGCTGGGGTGGGTTGTCATGCCCTCCTCCAGGGGATCACCCCGAGCTGGGGATCGAACCCCTGTCTCCTGCCTCTCCAGCATTGGCAGGCGGATTCTTTATTTACCACTGTACCACCTGGGCAGCTAAAGACACAGATTAGCTGGATGAAAATCCCCTTGTCCCTCTGTTTCGGTTTACACCGAGAGTCCGCTTTCCTGCAAGTCTCAGATTCCTGGGAAACAGACCGTAGCAATCTAGTCCTATCAATGGTACATCCTACTTCGGCTTCTGATGCATTACTTTCAAGGACACCTCTTTCTGCTTCTCCCTCTCGGCAGCTTCACGGAACCGCAGATTAAAAAATGTTAAGAGTTCTGTAACGACAGTGTTCTTGATCTGCCTGGCATGAAGCTACACTCTAAACCCTTCAACCAAAGTGCAGATTGTTCCGTTCCTCCTCGATTCTTTATAGCCACTGCCCCAAGTGATATTTCCAGTGTTTCGGGACCACAGTGTCAGGTTATTTGGGCAATAACCTTGGAATGCAGGACTTGTCCTTAAGCATGTTTCATTTTTTTCCCATCGTCATTTTAAGGCATGGGTTTATTTTATTTCATCTTCAAGCTTGGGTCATGGTGAAGAAAGAACAGTATTTTAATGTTTATCTCCATTGTCGTTACTCCGGCTCCAGAATTTCCAAGAAATAACAGTACAAATAACGGGGTTGTGTGAGCATTTTCTCTTTCCTCCAGTGAAGGAAAAACAGAAATAAAAAATTGTTTTTCACGGAGTTTACAGACAGAATATGCTGTTGGCATAGCTGTGTGGTGTTCACACAGACGACAACATATTTCCGAGTCTTGCCAGGATCATGTAAATATTCCTTGAACTAAATTTAAGCTGTGCCAACATGAAGGAAACACCAGATAAGATAGGAAACACTCGGTGAAGAGGTGACTCACTGTTTCGGAATTCTTTTTGAAAGATTTTGTTTTTTAATTGAGTTATGATAATTTCATTGTACTTCTGAAGCCCTTGCCTCCTTATCAGCCTTTGGCATTTAGACATCTGTCCGAGGTTTCAAGGAATAAGATAATTATTCATTAATGATAAAATCGCCACAGTCCTTTCAAACCCAGCAGCTCTGTGGCGACCTTCACTTAATCCACCGCGGAGATTAAAGAACTAATCTTGAAGTCTGTCTGCAGAGTCAGCCCCCAGAGCGGGTGTCAGCTCTAAGACCTGTTCACCTGTTTCTTTGCCAGGCGATTTGCCTGAAGGGGGAAACGGGGAAATAATCGAAGGTAAGCCCACCCCCCACCCCTCACCCCTCCACTCACTCTGCTTCTGTGGCTGAATCTCTTGACATAGACAAAGGAGGTAGGCAACACAGGGTTCTTCTCAGCTGCCCCATCCCTGTGGGGATGAACAGGGGGTGGGCCCCTGGTAGCATCTCAGAGGCCTCATTCCCGTGAGGATCATTCAGTAACGAGAGGGTGTTTGCCAAGTGGATGGTGCTGACGGCAGCCTGCTTCTGGTACCATAGAAGCAGGGATGCTGTGTGTCTGCAGAGCTGTGTGTACTCGTGAAGGACGCTGCAGACCCTCTCAGGGATC
>SJYF01000349.1:2599627-2610604 GCA_006410515.1 Procapra przewalskii
CACCCCGTCCCACCCCTCCAGGTTCTCACAGAGCCCCGGGCTGACCTCTCTGCGGTGCACAGCAAATCCCACTGGCTGCTCTCCACGTGATAAGGCAGACATTAGATGCTTCTCTGTCCATTCGTCCCTCCCTGTCCTTCCCCACCCTCTGTCTGTTCCCATTTCCTTTCCTTTGCTCTCAGGGCTTATGCCGCGTGGTCTTATTTCCAGTGCAAGATCCGCATTGCTAATTTGGGTTATCCGCAGACACACTCGCTTTTGAGTTTTAAGGCTGGCTCTCCTCCCGTCCTGCCTCTCCCTTCCTAGAGACAACTGGCTTTCCCCTCGCCGTGGGCTTCCTGCCCCTCTGTAGCCCATCCGCTGGGGCCCGAGGCTACTGTTTTCTGCCCTCCCAGGGAAACGAGAGAGTTCTGCAGCCGTGTGTCAATGACCCTGAAGCCCGTCTTTAGCCAATAAGCGTTAAAGAATCTCAGGGCTTCGCACAAAATATGCAGTGGGAGACAGCAACAGTCTTGAGGCTGGTGTGAACACCTGTCATTTCTTAAAACTGGTTCCGATTTTCTTCTTATTTATTTTAATTTTTTTTTTCACTTGTTTGGTTGTGCCGGGTCTTAGTGGCAGAATGCACGATCTTTCCACTGTGGCCTGTGAACTTCCTAGCGGCGACATGTGGGATCGGGTTCCTTCACCAGGGCTCAAACCCATGCCCCCCCTGCGGTGGGAGCATGGAGTCTTAGCCGCTTGGACCACAGGGGAGTCCCATAATTTTCTTCTCCTTCACTTGTTCAGGAAATTGTGGTGATTGTTTAAATCTTTCAGGATGTAACACGTGTTACAGAATATTCTGTGTGTTTACACCCCCTTCCTATTTCATCCCCAAGCAAACAGATGTGTTCGACGTTAGAAGCGTTAACATTGATAGACTGACCCTCATCAGCGTTGGGAAGTGAAAGGGGACCGTGGGTAAACAGTTAAACCAGACAAGCAAGGACCAATCAGTGTGCTCCCCGGCCAAGCCATCTAGATAATTTCCTTAGCTGTGACCTCACTCAGCTCCCCGGAGACCAATTTCTAGATAGTCTAACCCGAAGTAGCTAAAGAAGTCGTAAAGCTTTATGGAGAAAAGAAGCTATAAATCTGGGTTGCAGTGACTTTATCTCTGCGGGGACTCACGCCAAAAAGGGCCTGGAAAGAAAACTGCAGTTAGCTCTTCACGTCCTCTGAGGTTAGCTGAACCCGACTGCCGCCAGTGGGAAAAATGCAAGAGCGAGAATCTCTAGAGCAAATTCAGTAATTCACTCATTCATTCGTCTAGGAACCTGCCATCCTGCCCCTCCGTGTTAGGATTTCCCAGTCTTGAGAGGGAAGACGGATAAGCCAGCCATTACAGTATCCTGAGACAAGGGCTGTGTGTGTTTTTAAGCCGGCACTCATGGGGATTTGTTAAAAGCATCAGGAGAAAGCGAAGACAGGTGGATGAAAGCTAATACACATTTATACTCTGGTGAAGAGCAGGAACACGGTCCAGATGGGAACAGTCAGGAATTCCAGGGCCACCCAGTGTGGACCTCTGCCTGAGAGCTGAGATTAAGGCTGCAAAAGCAGCCAGGGCACCCACTCAAGTCAGAGATGCAGAGGCTTTCACGAAGCTCGGTGATGAGGATGGACAGAAAAAGAGAAAGAAGGAGATTACCTTGGGGTGGTAAGACGCCACCTTCCCCTGCAAGAGATGCAGTTTCAATCCCAGGTCAGGGGAGCTAAAATCCCACCTTCCCTGTGGCCAAAACAAGCCAAAATATCAAACAGAAGCAACATTGTAACACATTCAATACAGACTTTAAAACGCCTCTACATCAAATAAACAAAAATCCTTTTTTAAAAAAATAAATGATTTACATCAACACAATGGCTTTTCTAGGCCATCCTTCCTCCAAGGTGGGTACATAACAGTTAGCCTTATTCTTGAAAAGAGGCTTTAGAAATAGACATTATTTCTGAGAGAAAGAGACAGAAAGAAAGAGATTTAAACAGCTGAAAATCTGGTAGTGTGAGTCCCCCCAACATATATACCAGTGAGTCCACGCTCGCTTGCTTCAGTCGTGTCTGACTCTTGTGTGAGCCCAGGGACTGTAGCCCACCAGGCTCCTCAGTCCACGGGATGCTCCAGGCAAGAATACTGGAGTGGGTTGTCATGCCCTCCTCCTGGGCATCTTCCCGGCCCAGGGATCGAACCCACATCTCCCGAGTCTTCCACACTGCAAGCAATTCCTTACTGCTGAGCCGCCGGGGGAGCCCATGGCAGATGTGATCACAGGCAAACAGTCTCATCTCTTTACGTCCCCCTCGTCTGTAGAGGGGGTCAGTCCCACTTCCAAGGCCCATATCTCAGGCTTCCTTGCGAACTGTACACTGTGATTCAGAAGCGCACTCTTTAGAAAGCATGGGTGTTTGTTCCTTTTGCTTAACAAGTCGCGTATCTAAGGCTAAAGGAGATGTACGAGAGAGGATTTCCCCAGTTGTCTTACATATATGTGAAGTGAAGTGAAAGTCGCTCAGCCGTGTCTGACTCTTTGGAACCCCACGAGCTATACAGTCCATGGAATTCTCCATGCCAGAATACTGGAGTGGGTAGTTTTTCCCTTCTCTAGGGGGTCTTCCCAGTCCAGGGATCCTGCATTGCAGGCGAATTCTTTACCAGCTGAGACACCAGGGAAGCCCCCTTACACATATGCTGCTGCTACTGCCGAGTCGCTTCAGTCGTGTCCGACTCTGTGCGACCCCATAGACGGCAGCCCACCAGGCTCCCCCGTCCCTGGGATTCTCCAGGCAAGAACACTGGAGTGGGTTGCCATTTCCTTTTCCGATGCATGAAAGTGAAAGGTGAAAGGGAAATCGCTCAGTCATGTCAGATTGTTAGCGACCCCATGGACTGTAGCCCACCAGGCTCCTCCATCCATGGGATTTTCCAGGCAAGAGTACTGGAGTGGGGTGCCATTGCCTTCTCCACCTTATATATATAAATATATGCAAACATTTCGGGGAGAAGTTCAGCCCAGGCTGGCCCCTCTAGAGACGGCCTCATCCCAGGTAGAGATGCTGAGAGTGCTCTCTTTCCCCCTGCCTCACCGCAACAGCAGCCCAGCAGCCCGCCAGCTAGCCTGGCTTGTCTGTCCCTTATGGCTCTGCTCCTGAGCCTGCTGCCTCCACCCGCAGATGGCTGAGGTACCCGGCGCTCACACACACTCTCTCCCGGTTAGACTCTGATCACCGCGAAACCTCCAGCGGATCACAGCCGCACCTGGGGCCCAAGAAAGCCGGAGAGACGTGGCCTTGCTCTTTAATAAAGAAGTCATAAACTCTCCCCTGCTGAAGAGAAGCCCTTGAAAACATGTTTAAAGGTGGAACTTCCCCAGCAGCTAGAAAAACAAGGGAGTTGCCGGGCGCTCCACTCTGAACCTCATTTTCCCTTTCTGCTGCTTCTGCAGTGACATCTGGCTCTGAATTTAAGTGTCCTCTCTAGGGCCTTCGAACAGGACGTGCACCCTGGACAGCTGCCCAGCCCTCGAAGGTGCTAAAAACAAGCAGATATGAAATACAGATGTCGAGGACTCAGAAAAGCAGTAAGTTGGGCTCACGTTGTATTTTCTCCTGCCTGCGAAGGTCCCCAAAGCAGCGCTTCGTTTCCAGTCTCAGACCTGAGGCAGGTCTGGCTTGTTGAGCCACACCCCACCCTGCGAATCAGAGCTGGATTTGCACACCGGCTCCTTCTCAAGCTGCCGAAACCCCGTGTTCATCTGTTCCCCGAGAAAAAGGAAATTAAGGGCTGCCGCATCTGCTCTGGGGGGCATCACTGTTTACGCGCAAACGTGAAAGGCTGGAAATCACCGACAAAGGGGATACAAGGAGCGAACGTCGTGCCCGTCAGACTTGAGGCAGTCAAACACGGCAGAGGGCAGAAAGCCCGCAAGGTGTGCGTTAACAGAGCCCGCACCGAAGAAAAGGCAGAATCCACGCAGCTCGGAAGCGGCCTGAGGAAGGAGGCTGGATGAGAAACATCAGACGCACGGCAAGAACGGACGTCTACTGTACTCAGAAGCATCAGCGTCACCAAAGGAGCGTCAGGCACCAGCTTAGGAAGGAGGCAGCCGAGGAAGGGAACCAGCTCGGAAATGAAAGACTTGGGGTTTCATTTTCCAGCTAGCGTTGGTCATGTGAATATACATATATATATATATATTTTTTTTCTTTAATTCATTTATTTTTAGCTGCTGTGGCTCTTCCTTGCTGCTTGAAGACTCTCTCCGGTTGCAGCGCGTGGTGGCTACCCTCCACTACGGTGCGTGGGCTTCTCATTCTGGCGGCTTCTCTTGATGCCGACTCTAGGACACACGGGCTTCAGTAATTGTGGCGCATGGGCTTAGTTTTATGGGGGATCATCCCTAACCAGGGATCGAACATGTGTTCCCTGCCTTGGCAGGCGGATTCTTAAGGTCTGGACCACCCAGGGAAGCCCTGTATGAATTTCTTAACATCCCTGGGCCTTCATCGCAAAAGGAATGACAATTGATAGTTACCCCACAGGGCTGCCAGGCTGAGGTTATGTTTGTAACAGCAAGTGGACTTTTCGGGTGGCTCGGTGGTAAAGAATCCGCCTGCGGAGGAAGGAGACGCAGGTTCAGTCCTGGGTCAGGAAGGTCCCCTGGAGGAGGAAATGGCAACCCCCTCCAGTATTCTGGCCTAGAAAATCCAATGGACACAGGAGCCAGTCTATAGGGTTGCAGAGGGTTTGATGCGACTGAGTAGGCACACCTCTGATAGCAACCTAAGACAAACGGCTTAATAGCATTTCTCAGATTTCATGACCCGTGGGAAACGTTTTAGAATGGAAGTCAGCAGCAGCCTGTGCCCCCCAGTGGACCAAGTGCAGCCCGCAGTCTGTGCGTTTACACACTTGGGAGACATTTCGTCCTGTTCAGAATGTGCATAAAACACTGGGTGGATATAAGACAGTTGCTTCACCCCCGAACGGTTCTTGATAGCTCTTTGTGTTAGCTCCAGTCCAAAACATCCCTAAGATGATCATTCTGGTTCAGTCGTGTCTGACTCTTTGGGGGAATCTTCACTGGGAACCCGAGTCTCCGGCATTGGCAGGCGGATTCTTTACCACCAATGCCTCCTGGGGAATGGCCGCTGTACTCGATATCAGACAGAACCCTCATCATTGAACACACGCTATCCTTTCCGTCTGTGATGTGTGACACGGACATCACTAAATATGTGAGTATTTATCTCTGCTCTCTTCTGGGTGCTAAGGCAAGTCCATGGGGATAAGCACTGTTAGTCTCTTTCAGCAGCGTATTCTTTTTAAAAAATCCATTAATTTTTATGGAAGTACAGTGGATTTACTATCTTGCGTTCGTTTTGGGTGTACAGCAAAGTGACTCATGGAAGGTGCAGCGGTTAAGAATCTGCCTGCCGATGTAGGAGATGCAGGTTCTATTCTTGGGTGGGGAAGATCCCCTGGAGGAGGAAATGGCCAACCCACTCCAGTATTCCTGCCTGGAGAATCCCGTGGACAGAGGAGTCTGGCGTGATGCAGTCCCCGGGGGTCACAAAGAGTCGGAGACGAGTTAGTCACTGAACAACAGCAATCGCTGATTTACAGTGCTGTGTTCATTTCAGGTGTACAGTGAAGAGACTCACTTTTACACAGGTAATTATCTATTTTCGTTTCCCATTCTTTTCCATTAGCGACTGCTTTTTTAAACTTATTTCTTCGTCATTAATTCATTAATTTTTCACTGAAGTAGGATAGTTTACAGTCGTATGTTAGTTTCTGCTGTACCATGGTCTTCTTTTAAAAATATCTGTGGACTGATCCATGTGTTTATTCGTTCTGGCTGCCCGGGGTCTCTGCTGCTGTGCGGGCTTGCCTCTAGTTGTGGTGTGTGAGTGTCTCACTGCGAGGCTTCTCTTTGATGCAGAGCACAGGATCTGGGGCGTGTGAGCTTCCCTGGTTGCAGCATCACTTGGGCTCGGTAAGTGCGGAACCTGAGCTTAGCTTCCCCAAGGCATATGCTCCTGCTGCTGCTGCTGAGTCGCTTCAGTCGTGTCCGACTCCGTGCGACCCCATAGACGGCAGCCCACCAGGCTCCGCCGTCCCTGGGATTCTCCAGGCAAGAACACTGGGGTGGGCTGCCATGTCCTTCTCCAATGCATGAAAGTGAAAAGTGAAAGTGAAGTCGCTCAGTCGTGTCCGACTCTTTGTGACCCCATGGACTGCAGCCCACCAGGCTCCTCTGTCCGTGGGATTCTCCAGGCAAGAACACTGGAGTGGGGTGTCATTGCCTTCTCCTCCAAGACACATGGGATCTTCCCCGACCCATGATTGAACCTGTGTGTCCTGCACTGCCCACCACTGGCCACCGCTGAGCCACCAGGGAGATCCGTGCACCATGATATTCTTCATGTACATTAATTCTTCATGTACAGCAATCGTGAGCGTGTCCTGAGCACTCCCTCAGCCTCCTTGAATGAATTTTTTTGTGTTTGCTCAGGAAATCGGTAACTTCCCTACCTAGCGGAAAGTTTAAAAACACAAAATGCAATGAAAATAAATCAAGCACTTCATGTTACCGAAAGGACATTGCAGCTTGCAGAGGGGAATGTGCGAGTATCGCTGCAATGTATGAAAGGATTATGACCACTGAACACTGAGTTCCTGAAGCAGGAGACGAGTAAAGCGCATCAGGCTGCTAGGACAGAAGTCACAGTCTCTCCCCGTGATGCATTCAGCGAGAATGCAAGAACAAAGAGATACACAGAAAACCTCCACAGAGAAATTTTAAGGTGCACGACTTAAAAAATGTGTGGGTCAAATGAGAACTCATAAAAGAAAAGATAGGTAAACAATAATAACACCATGTACTTTTAAAAGGGAAATAGGATGAACTGAGAGGGAAATTTAGAACTCTAAATGTTCATAGTAGGAGAGAAATAGTGTGGAAATCAATGAAAGGAGCATCTTAGCACAGGCAGTTAGGAAAAGAGCAGCGGATCAAACTTGACCAAATTAAAAAAACGATCAGTAAGACTGGAAAACTCTTGGCAAGAGTGAATAGGAGAGAGATGGGGAAGAGGAAAGAGACGAGTGAATGAAGACAGAGAGGAGAGGGGAACAGATGCTGGTGGTGGACGAGAGAACAAATATTAACTGTTTTTTAACAGTATAGCTGTTCCAGAGAGCAAAAAGGTAATAAAGTCACAGCCTTTTCCGCCTTACAGCGCTGAACTTGAAACCTTACATATTCAAAATCCCAGAAAAACGGAAATGACTGAAGAAGAAATAAACTATAAAAGCTGTCAGTAGTTTAAAAAAAAAGAAAACGGAAGCTTTCCGTAAGGAAAGAATTGATGCCCTGATGGCTTTGCATGTTCATTCTAACAAGCAACAAGTCAATTTCAAAGCCATGCAGCTCTTCCGGAGAACAGAAAAAATAAGAAACTGAACTCATTTTATGAGTCTACCTAACTTTAATAACTAAATTATCCAAGGGGAATAAATCCTACTAAATTCAAGGACAGAATCTTGAAAAGAATATCATCAAAGCAATCCAGCAATGTGTAAAGAATAACGTGAGAAAGTGAAGGTTGCTCAGTCACATCTGACTCTTTGTGACCCCAAGGACTATACAGTCCATGGAATTCTCCAGGCCAGAATACTGAGAAGAGCCATTCCCTTCTCCAGGGGATCTTCCCAACCCAAGGATCAAACCAGGTCTCCCACATTACAAGCGAATTCTTTACCAGCTGGGCCACCAGGGAAGCCCAAGAATACTGGAGTGGGTAGCCCATCCCTTCTCCCATGGATCTTCCAGACCGAGGAATCAAACCGGGGTCTCCTGCATTGCAGGTGGATTCTTTACCGGTGGCATCATGAATAAATTAGGTTTTCCCTAGACATACACACTTGGATTGACCCTAGAAGGATCAATCCATTGATTTCCGGGGGGAGGAGGGGGAAATCTATGTGATCATATTAAGAAATGAAGAATAAATCATTTGATAAAGTTAGTATCTATTCCTGACTTATAAAATAGATCCTTAGCAATGAGGGATACAAAGTAACTTTCCCACACTGATAAATAATGACTAGCAAAAACTGAGTTGAAACATCATATTTAATGGCGAAAAGTACTCCTGTTGAAGATGAGAAGTAAAAATGCTTTCTATGACAACCTCCGTTCGGCTTTCTGTTGGTGGTTCTAAAGACCAGAAAGAAAAATATAAAATGGAACATACGAACGTTACAAAGGAAGGGGCTGTTATCCTTCAGAGGACGTTCATCTTCTACCTTGAAAACCCCAAGTCTCAAAGACAATTTAGATAAATTATTAGAATCAGTAAGGTGTTATCAACGTTGTTGGATACAACATAAATATCTGCTGTCACCTGTACTGTGTATGTATAAGCTAGCAATAACTAGATCATACACTTTTAGAAAATAGTTTTCACAAAAGTTTCCAACATATAAAAAATTAGCAATACGTAGGAAGAAAAGTGATAGAAAGACTTTATGAGAAAAATTTTAAAGTACGCTGAAACATAGCAAAAGCAAAAGGAAATGAAGCATTATAATAACAGTGATACCAGTGTTAAAGATGACGTGCTTTACGCCCTAAAATCACTGGGGAGGCCCAGCCTGCAGAGTTGGACTACAGCGTCTACTTAGTCCTGGACAGTCGGTCACTCCTGGTTGTCAGCAGAGAGCAAGCATCAGTTTCCATCTCTGATCCGAAGACTCATGGATAGGACTCACTGGGAAATGCTCAAATCTGTCCCTAACAGGGGTGATGGAGCGGGAGACATCAGGTGCTATGTTTCATCCTTCATTAAAATGCTTCTGAGAGCACAGGCTTTCTACTTCCCTCCTCCAGTGGCCCGCCTTGTGTCAGAGCTCTCCACTCTGGCCCGTCCGTCTTGGGTGGCCCTGTGCGACCACCAGGTAACTCATCTCGTCACCGAGTTACGCGTGCCCCTTCGCCACGACAAGGCTGTGATCCAGGAAGGGAAACACACACACACACACACACACACACACACACACACACACACTTTAAACATTTACCCACAGACACTGCTGCAAGATCACAGCTACGCAACCAATATTTCACACCAAGGAACATCTCACCCGTGATGCGTTCAGTGCCCTCTCATTTTTCATCGATGCAGATTTACCCCTTGGGTTTCACTCCTTAAAATAGCACCTGTTGTGCCTGTAAAGCGAAGCCCGAGACAGTGAGAAGCCACTGTCTTTTATTGCCAATGCGGTGACAGCTCATTTCTCACTTTTATTTTTATCTGCAAGGATTTTGCCGAGCACACTTACTCACGATCTAGTACTCCACAATTAGCGATTTCACTCTGTTGCCTTCATCCATATGTCTAGGAAAGGGTGCGTCATGGAGAACATCTTTTTTCTTGTTTTTCTTAGTGTTATCTAGATCAGGGCGAGGGAGGCCATTCGCTGAAGAACTGAACAAAATGAAAGAAGCCACGTCCCCAAAACCCCTGCATGATATTTATTTTGAAGTATTCTAATCACAACGTATTGATTTGTGAGGTCAAATGCTCCCCGATTCAGCTGCAAGAAGACAGATTTTGAAAGATAATCTGCAAGAAAACAGATCTGAAAGAAAGTTTTCTGCACTGTAGCAAATTATTCCATTCCGGTTTATATGTTGTGTTTGAAAACAGTAAATATTAAGTAACAATATTAAGCTAGAAGCAGCTCTCAGCCATGAGTCTTCAGTCTTTGCTTGTTGTTTAAAGATAACTTATCCTCTTCCTGCTCCTTGACATGTAATCACGGCAGCATCTGTGTTGATCTGGTCCAGATCTTTAAAGAAGCTGTCCTGTTTAGCACTTGAGTGCTTCCCTGGGGGCTCAGTGGTAAACAATCTGCCTGCCCATGCAGAAGACAGAGGTTCAGTCCCTGGGTGGGGAAGATCTCCTGGAGGAGGAAATGGCAACCCACTCCAGGATTCTTGCCTGGAAAACCCCACGGACAGAGGAACCTGGCGGGCTACCGATCGTGGGGTTGAGGAACCTGGCGGGCTACCGATCGTGGGGTTGCTAAGAGCCGGACATGACCGAGCGGCTGAACTGAACTGAACTGAGGTGTAAGACTGGACGTCCAAAGTTCAGAGGTCACGAGGTTGGCGGACGGACTTGGGAATGGATTGAACGCAGACTGCTCTTTTGAGAGACAGGAAGCCAAGGCTGTGGACCAGTTCACACTTTCAGCTGGATCAAGAGTCTTACCTCTTTGCTGTTGCTGGTTTCACAGTACTGACATAACTTACCATCCCCATGGAAAAGGATTCCTTGGCTCGGATGGCCCAGAATCGACTCGTGAAACTTTCCCCCCAACTTTCGTTTTGGTGTTTCTTCTCTGTTGTGTTTTTGAGGCTGTTGTTTTTCATTTTTATCATCTTGGCCACGCAGCGCAGCTTGTGGGATCTTAGTTCCCCGACCAGGGATTGAACCTGCGCCCCCTTGCAGGGGAAGCTTGGAGTCTTAATCACTGGACCACCAGGGAAGTCCTATAGAGCTGTCTTCGTTTTTAATCTGCGAGGACCCCTGTCCTTCGTTCCTTTCTTAAATAATCTGCCTTTTCTCAAACACCATTAACCTGTAAGACCTCACGGCCTTTTCTCAGGACCTGTCGCTCCAAAGACCACAATGGCTCGAATTCGATGCAATAAGCAAGAGGATTTATTAGGCCGGCGCGCCGGGGTTCAGTCTCCTCGGGAGGAGTGAACCTCGAACGCTAATCGTGAGGGACTTTTATACAAAAAAGTCCCAGGCAGGTGGGAATGAGATCAGGATGTAGGAAACAATGTAATAGGGGGCCATAGGTGGGGTGGAGACACTTGATTAGTGGGAAAGGTCTACAGGTAATCAAGTTGAAACAAT
>SJYF01000349.1:2641158-2654586 GCA_006410515.1 Procapra przewalskii
CTGAATGGAGACACAGACATAGACAACAGACGTGGAGACACATTGAGAGAAGGAGAGGGTGAGATGAACTGACAGTACCATTGAAACATAAACGCTCCCATAGGTAAACTAGAGAGCCAGTGGGAATTTGCTGTGTGACACAGGGACCTCCAGCCTGGGGCTCTGTGACAACCTACAGGGGTGGGATGGGGAGGAAGGTGGGCTCAAGAGGGAGGGGACGTATGTATACCCATGGCTGATTCCTGTTGATGCCTGGCAGAAACCAACGCAAGTCTGCAAAGCCATTACCCTCCAATGAAAAATAAATTAAAAATAAATACATAAAATCAGTTATACAATGACAATTGGGTTTACTTCTCCGGAGAAGTCGTATGTAAATGCTGAATCCAGTGTGCACGTCTGCACAGTATTTGGTGGTGGTAGAGGGAGAATTCAGTGGTCTGCGTTTCTGTTTTGTCTTCCGTCTTGTGAATATGAAGCATTTGTAGTCAGTTTCACAGCTTGGTTTCGTTCAGTCACTCAGTTGTGTCCAACTCTTTGTGACCCCAGGAACCACAGCACGCCAGGTCTCCCTGTCCATCACCAACTCCCAGAGCTTACTGAAACTCATGTCCATTGAGTGGGGTGATGCCATCCAACCATCTCACCCTCTGTCGTCCCCTTCTCCCCCTGCCCTCAATCTTTCCCAGCATCAGAGTCTTTTCAAATGTGACAGCTCTTCGCATCAGGTGGCCAAAGTATTGGAGCTTCAGCTTTAGCATCCGTCCTTCCAAAGAACACCCAGGACTGATTCCCTGTAGGATGGACTTGCTGAATCTCCTTGCAGTCCCAGGGACGCTCAAGAGTCTTCTCCAACAAAAGCATCAATTCTTCAGTGCTCAGCCTTCTTCACAGTCCAACTCTCACATCCATACATGACCACTGGAAAAACCATAGTCTTGACTAGATGGACCTTTGTTGGCAACGTGGTGTCTCTGCTTTTTAATTTGCTGTCTAGGGTGATCATAGCTTTTCTTATGAGGAGCAGGCGTCTTTTAATTTCATGGCTGCAGTCACCATCTGCAGTGATTTTGGAGCCCAGAAAAATAAAGTCAGCCACTGTTTCCATTGTTTCCCCATCTGTTTGCCATGAAGTGATGGGACCGGATGCCTTGATCTTAGTTTTCTGAATGCTGAGTGTTAAGCCAACTTTTTCACTCTCCTCTTTTCTCTTTCACCAAAGGCTCTCTAGTTCTTCTTCGCTTTCTGCCATAAGCGTGGCGTCATCTGCGTATCTAAGCTAACAAAGCCCAAGTCCTTGGGAAGGAGAAACATCCTCCCGTGGGGTCCTTGCGCTCTCTCTACCCCTCTTCTGGTGGCCGGCGTCTCTTAAACAAGAAGTGCCCTCCGGAAGGTGGGCTTCAGCCTCTGTGTCTTCCTGAGCACCAAGCTGAACCTCCCTTCCAAGGCAGCCTTCTGAAAAGCAACCTCTGAAAACGTGTCGTTTCATCTCTCATGCGACTCCCATTTCCTTAATGTAAATTGACTCAGAAACAAATGGCGATGCAGCGATTGAGGGTCCATTCTGGAGAATGAGTTGCTCCAGGAATCTTCAAGAGACGGGAGGCGTTTCCAGAGACCAGGGCAGTGTTGGTGTCCTCTGTCTGTGAGTCCTAGGACACGCCCGGAGGCCTGCTCTGCGCAAATGATCACAGACGGTTCCATTCCCAAATCATTTCCATCTGTTCTGAGGATATGAAGCGTTGTTTCACAAATCTTACTCCAATGAGGGCCGAGGAAGGTTAACTTTGGAGGTCCCAAGGACAGAATCGTCACTAATTGAGAGCTGAGTCCTTGCGAGCTCTGGTCATAAAATGCATAAACTAAACTGAGTTAGAACAGTTTCTCTGGGGACGTCCCTGGCGGTCCAGTGACTAGGACTCAGCTCTCTCACTGCTGGGAGCCCAGGTTCAGTCCCTGCTGGGGCAGCTAAGATCCTATAAGCTTCATGTGTGGACGCTCAGTTGTATCCAACTCTCTGCGACTCCAGTGGACTACAGCCCGCCAGGCTCCTCTGTCCGTGGGGTTCTCTAGGCAAGAATCCTGGAGTGGGTGGCCATGCCCTTCTTCACCTGTGATAAATTGTCTTCCACCGTGGATAAATTACATCTGGAAGTCCCCCAGACTTACGTGTTATGTTACTAATACAACATAGTAAATCAATTATATGCTCAGTTGCTCAATCGTGTTTGACTCTCTGTGACCCCCCTGGGCTGTAGCCCACCAGGCTCCTCTGTCCATGGGGTTCTCCAGGCAAGAATACTGGAGTTGGGTGGCCGTTTCCTACTTCAGCAGATATTCTCAACCCAGGGATTGAACACCTATCTCTTGCATCTCTTGCATTGGCAGGAGGATCCTTTCCCACTAGCACCACCTGGGAAGCCCTTATAAGTATGAGACGCTGCCAAAACAAACAAACAAAAAAAGACAAAAAAGAAAACCAAAAAACAAAGCTTCACACAGTAGTTTCTATGTTTTACTTCCAGTGGCGAGGTGCTTGTTGTGAATAAAGTTCACAAAAAACTTTTAAACCCACCAATATTTTGCATTTGTGAAAATACTTACATCCCCTTTCTGGGACTTGAGACGCAACCTTAGGGCTTTAATGTTTTTACGTTTTTCTAAGTTGATGCTGATTGTGTAGAATGGTATTACTGATATGGACTTCCAGAGAAACAAATTGTCTTCATAACCTGCTTAACTACTGCCGTAAGTAACTGTGATGAAGTAATTGCGTTCACGCTTTTTTCTGAGAGAGTGTTAGTCACTCAGTCCTGTCCGACTCTTTGCGACCCCCATGGACTGTAACCATCCACGTTCATCTGACCACGGGATTTCCCAGACAGTAACGCTAGAGTGGGTTGCCATTTCCTGCTCCAGGGGAATCTTCCAAACCCAGGGATCAAACTGGGGTCTCCTGCACTGCAGCTGGATTCTTTACCAGCTGAGCCACCAGGGAAGCCCTTTCTCTGAGAGGTTGTTACTGTCTTTCACTTGTCCAGTTATGTCTGACTGTTTCTGATCCTATGGACCTCAGTACGCCAGGCTTCCCTGTCCATCACCAACTCCCAGAGTTTGCTCAAACTCGTATCCATCGAGTCAGTGATGCCATCCAACCATCTCATCCTCTGTCATCCACTTCTCCTCCTGCCTTCAATCTTTCCCGGCATCAGGATCTTTTCTAATGAGTCGGCTCTTCGCATCAGGTGGCCAAAGGATTGGAGTTTCAGCTTCAGCATCAGTCTTTCCAATGAATATTCAGGACTGACCTCCTTTAGGATGGACTGGTTGGATTTCATTGCAATCCAAGGGACTCTCTAGAGTCTTCTCCAGCACTTCTTCTCAGAGTTGGTGTGTGTTTTTTTTAATGGCCCCCACCCTTGCAACAGGGTTTTTCAATAGTCATTTCTGGCTATTATTATGCTCTGTCACTGATAATCTGGGAACAAGATTTTCGGCGTTCTGGAAAAATTGGTAAAAATTAACGACTGGATGAACTAAAGTGGAAAAGTAAGAGATGAATGAACTTGAATGACTGATTTTTAAACACAGTCTTTTTTTGGGATATCCATCTGGTTTTTATGGACTAAATGACGCCCATACCCTCGTTCATTATGTTGGAGTCCTAACTCCCAGGACCTCATAATGTGGTCTTTAAAGAAGGGGTTAAGGTAAAATGAGGTCACCAACCAGTCCATTCTAAAGGAGATCAGCCCTGGGTGTTCTTTGGAAGGAATGAGGCTAAAGCGGAAACTCCAGTCCTTTGGCCACCTCATGTGAAGAGTTGACTCATTGGAAAAAGCTCTGATGCTGGGAGGGATTGGGGGCAGGAGGAGAAGGGGACGACTGAGGATGAGATGGCTGGATGGCATCACGGTCTCGATGGACGTGAGTCTGAGTGAACTCCGGGAGATGATGATGGACAGGGAGGCCTGCTGTGCTGCGATTCATGGGGTCACAAAGAGTCGGACACGACTGAGCGACTGAACTGAACTGACTGAAGGTGGACCCTGACCCCACAGGACGGGGGTCCTTATAAGAAGTGGAGGTCAGGACTCAGACCCACACACAGAGAGATGAGCAATGAGGATTCAGGGAGGAGCCCGTGGTCCACACGCCCAGGAGCGAGGTCTCGGGAGGAACCAGGCCGGCGCACACCTGGCTCTCAGACTGCAGCCTCCAGGACTGGAAAGAGGAACGTCTGTGGTTTAAGCTCCCCCACCATCCGTGGTCCCCGAGATAGTGTCAGCGGAGACACCCTGATGGAAACTGCCCGCCCTGGCCAGACAGCATAGCAAGCATCTGCGTGGGTTGCTTCAGGACGGGAAGTCCTGGTGAGAAAGTCGGGACTAAGACGCCACCACCCACCAGAAGAGTTCGGGAAAGGTCAAAGGGAGATGCCACGTGTCCTCCCCTCCAAGAATCCTCTTCATGGCATCCATCTCGGCTGAGCGCAGCGCACGCCACCGGGAAGGACTCTGAGTCAGAAGGACTGGCGGACACTTGGCCCGTCACCCTGCAACCCGAGGCCGCCAGCCCCGAGGCAGAGCCGCTCTCCCGCGGCCCCTCAGCCTCCTGCTCTCCGCCCGGGCGCCCCTTCCCAATAACGTCTCTTGCTTGGCCAGCTCGTGAGCCTCCTCGGACAGTTCATTTCCCGGGTGTTAGACGGCAGCCCACTCTTGGACCTTGCAGGTGCCCCCGCTTCCTGCCACAAGAGCAGCTGTCGGGGACTAATTCCCCAGCTTCCCCAGTTCTCTGAAAAGCCCCCTCTTCTCACCAGTCAGCGTTAAGGACGTGTCCTTGAAACCGACGGGAGTGATCCAGCCCGAGTTGAATTACAGCTTGAGCTTTCTCAGCCCTTAGCTTCACAGAAGCGTTTGTTCACAGAAGGGTTTGTACGTTTTTGCCTTGGAACACAGCTTCCTCCCTGGGGCTTCCCTGGGGGCTCAGACAGTAAGGAATCCACCTGCAATGCTGGAGACTGGGTTCGATCCCTGGGTTGGGAAGATCCTTGGAGAAGGGAAAGGCTACCCACTCCAGTATTCAGGCCTGGAGATTTCCATGGACGGTATAGCCTGTGGGATCGCAGAGAGTCAGACACGACTGAGTGCCTAACAAACTCTTCTCTCTCTGAGTTAAGTCTTTTCATTCTCTGTGACCCCCACCTCTTCCCAGCGAGAAGGCAGGACAACTGCTGTTTTTGCGATTCCTTAGAAAGTAGTTCATTCCAAAAATGTAGCGAGGTGCGTTAGTGGGCATGTTACCAGATTCAGTAAAGAAGAACGCAGAATGCCCACGTTGAGTTTGACATAAATAAGCAGTCACTTTTTTAGTACAATGTATCTCATGAAATGAGGTTTCCAAGGTGACGCTAGCGTTAAAGATCCCCTGGAGAAGGGTGTGGCAACCTACTCCAGTATTCTTGCCTGGAGAAGTCAATGGACCGAGCAGCTTGGCGGGCTACAGTCCAGGGGGTCGCAAAGAGTCAGACATGACTGAAGTGACTTAGCACACACACACATATCTTGTGAAATATCCCGGACATATTTATACTAAAAGCCATTTTCATTTATCTGAAATTCATGTTACGAAGCGTCCTGTATTTTATCCAGAAGGCAACCCTGGTTGTTGGAAGTCTTGATGTGCTTAAAACGGGTGAAAAGTTCAATCAGCGGCTGTGCAGAGTGCTATGGATGACCTCAAGAAATGCCATGAGGCTACTCTTTTGCCCCCAAGGAGCGTCTGGCCATGTGATCAGTGGAAATGAACAAAGAAGTCCAAGTCGGCTCCACGGGTTCCTTGAACCAGAGCCTCAGGCTGCCGGGGCTCGTGGATCATGGGGAGCAGCACTCAGCCTGTAAGCTAAGCATCCCAGAGGGCTTCCTGGAGGAGGTGGCATTCCAGCTGAACTTTGCAGATGGGGTAAGAGCTCAAGGGTAGAAACGAAAGGTGAGGAGGTTGGATGCAGAGCCTGTAGCTTGTTTAAGGCTACAGAAAGGACAGAAGGAGCTGGGACTGGGGAGAACAGCTAATGTATCACAGTGAAAATTCAGCTGTGAATTCGGTGTCTGGAAGAGGGGGGAGGGAGCTTTGAGGATGGAGACAGAGGCCAGGAGAGAGAAGTCCTGAAGCGAGGCTTGTGGAAAGCAGGTGGCCGTTTGGGTGCATGAGAGGACGTCACGATGAGGTGTGGGTTTTAAGTGACAGAGGGCGGTTGGAGGAAGAGGAAAGTTTCCCGAGAAAGCTTGGGATGCTGAAGCGTGGATGTTTCTTATTATTCCTAGTGCTGACATTCTATGGAAAGGAGTTGCATTGCCAGAGAGCTCACACATCCAGTTTGTTCACAAGTCCAACAAAGTTAGCCAGGGTACTCAACTAACAATTGGCTACATAGTACATATTCACACCAATCAGTTCAGTTCAGTTCAGTCGCTCAGGCGTGTCTGACCCTTTGCAACCCCATGAATCGCAGCACGCCAGGCCTCCCTGTCCATCACCAACTGCCCGAGTTCACTCAGACTCAAGTCCATCGAGTCCATGATGCCATCGAGCCATCTCATCCTCTGTCATCCCCTTCTCCTCCTTCCCCCAATCCCTTCCAGCATCAGAATCTTTTCCAATGAGTCAGCTCGTTGTATGAGGTGGCCAAAGTACTGGAGTTTCAGCTTTAGCATCATTCCTTCCAAAGAACACTGATCTCCTTTAGAATGGACTGGTTGGATCTCCTTTAATAATAATATATAAAAATGAAAAACACAATAAATAAAGAAAATGTGTTTAATCTTCCGGCACAGTACCTTGAGAAGTACAGTAGTATCAGCTATCTTGTATTTATTTCCCTGGAGGCTCCAAGGTTTCCCTGGTGACTCAGAACGTAAAGAGGTCGCCTGCAGTGCAGGAGACCCAGGTTCGATCCCTGGGTGGGGAAGATCCCCTGGAGAAGGAAATGGCAACCCACTTCAGTATTCTTGCCTGGAGAATTCCATGGACCAGGGAGACTGGTGGGCTACAGTCCATGGGGTCGGAAAGAGTCAGATACGACTGAGCGACTTTCACTTTTACCAGATACATCACAGCAGCTTTTACACTCTGTACCAGACACCCTGTGCTTTGCAATATAGATACTGAACTACCGTCCCCTATACAGGACTGTACAGAAAAGCACAGAGACGCCCAACCCTTGGAGAGGATGCGCGTGACAACATATGCTGGATACGTGAACTAAGTTCCGGCATTGGACGTGCAAACACACGTTCACATCTTTTCAAAGTTCCAAACTTGAAGGTCCGTGTGTACGGGACTTGCTGTACTGACCGCACTCCCAGGTCAAAGGCGGGGCTGGGCTCTCAGAGCCCCGTGGTCCCAACACCGTCATCACCCAGTCAGCCCATAACCTCACTTCGGTCTAAAGACACCTCATTTAATATGTGATTGATTCCTTGATATTGAAATCACGGCCAGCGTTCGTGCCTGAAGGACACCTTTCCTTTTTAAAAAAATTAATTTATTTCTCATTGGAGGCTTCCCGCTTTGCAACACTGTGCTTGACTCTGCGGTTCATCAGCATGAATCAGCATGAATCTTGAACCTCCCTCCCACCCCCCACCCCCATGCTGCCCCTCTAGGTGGTCACAGAGCTCTGGTTTGAGCTCCCTGCATGAATAATGCTTTCTTACTGCACGTATTTTCGCCAGAAGGCACACCACAGCTGCCTGAGGCTTAGAAACATCCGACAACAGCTTAGCAACTATAGCTGGGGACCATCTTGAACAGTGAAATCACTGCAAAAAAGCACAGAATTGAAAAAAAAAGAAACCACTCAAAGCCAAAGAAACATGTTTCTGAGTATACTTCGGAAAAGACACTTGTTTATAGCATGAGAGCTGAAACAAAAAGGCCCAGCTTTGTCTTGTCGGACTTCAGCTAGAAACGTGCATGTGTGTGTCAGGCCATTCTAACTTTTCACCACCGTACTCACGCCCTTACGTGACGGTGAAAGTGACACAGCCTTGACATTGGCGTCACAGATCCGTGTTACCAAGGATGAGAGCGTTTGGCAATGTGGACCCCAGAAGCTCATGAGGACCAGCTGGGTTTTGCTTTATATCCAGCTCACATGAGGTGGTGGATGGAGATGAAATTCCAGAAGCCCTGAGTATTTGGAGGGTGGTCATTGCTGCCTGTGTAAAGAGAATCACAGGCTGGAAAATCTCAGCGTACGATTTTGCCGTGTGCGTTTCTTTAGGCACGAGCTTCCCTGGTGGCTCAGATGGTAAAGAATCTACCTGCCAATGCACGAGACCCAGCTTTGATTCCTGGGTCGGGAAGATCCCCTGGAGAAGGGAAAGGCAACCCACTCCAGTATTCTTGCCTGGAGAATCCCATGGACAGAGGAGCCTGGAGGGCCACAGTCCCCAGAGTTGCAAAGCATCAGACACAACTGATTGCCTTTCGGTTTCTTGAGGCTCAGCACATCTGTGGTCTGCCCCAGTGAGGGGCAGAGTCACCCCCGGGGAGAGGTATGCCACTGAGCTCTGGCAAATGCTGAGCACACCCCTGATCCAGATGGCATGTCTCCCTTTTGCGTCTCCAGCCTTGCCTCACCTTGCCTGTGGTTCTTCTCCCTGCTTAACCCTGCTCTCTAGCAGTTGACACCCAGCCGCCTCCCGGGGCTACTGAGCAATCCCCTCGGAGCTCAGGGAGTCCTGTCTCCACTCCCCTCGGCTCTCACTTCCGCAGGGCCCCTGTGCTCAGTGCCCCTGTGTTACTCGAACACAAGCTTGTGTGTCTGACACAGAGTGAGGCTGAGCACACTGAAACGCCAGTGTCTGGAGTAGAGAAAGGTCTATTGCAGGGCTACACGGGAAGACAGGTGTCTCATGCCCCAGACTCCAAACTGGCAAGCTGCTTGTTGCGCTGACTTCTCTTGCTGCAGAGAACAGGCTCAGTAGCTGTGGAGCAAGGGTTTAGTTGCCCCGAGGCCTGTGTTATCTTCCCAGAAGTGAAGTGAAAGTTGCTCACTGATGTCCGACTAAGTCCATGGAATTCTCCAGGCCAGAATACTGGAGTGGGTAGCCTTTCCCTTCTCCAGGGGATCTTCCCAACCCAGGGATCGAACCCCAGTCTCCTGCATTGCAGGCGCATTCTTTACCAGCTGAGCAACCAAGAACCCAAGAATCCTGGAGTGGGTAGCCTATTGTTTCTCCAGGGGATCTTCCCGACCCAGGACTTGAACTAGGGTCTCCCGCACTGCAGAAAGATTCTTTACTAGTTGAGCCACCAGGGAATCTCAGCTTCCTGGAATCTTCCCAGACCAGGTATCAAACCCGTGTCTCCTGCATGGGCAGGTGCCGCTCTTAACCGCTGGACCAGCAGGGAAGCCCACCGTGAGTCTTGAAGATGGTCCAGAAATCACATAAAGAACAAGCTGATGAGGTCAGTAAAGGTAGACCAGATTGGAAAGACAGTAGGGAGAAAACAAAATATATATATATATAGCTAACAGCTTTATTCATGCGTCCATGGTGCAAATAATCTGTTGAGCACACAGGGTACAGAGTTAATTAACGTGTAGGGAGAAGACGTCACTCACGCCAAAGCCAGAGAGAAGAACACAGACGCCACGCTCAATCATGTCAAACTCTGCAGGAAGGTAACTGAATCCAGGAAGCGGGAAAGACAGAGAGACGGCCAGCCAGAGAACCAGACCGCACCCCAGACGCATGGATCTCCCGGTCACATCTGGGCAGAAAGGAGACCCCTCGACTCTGCGTGCAGGTGCTCTGAGTCAGAAGGCGAGAGTGTCCTGAGCCGCAGTCTCGTTTCCACCTGGCAAGTCTGGGTCTTTTCGCCGCGCCCTGAGTGTATCTCATGCAACGAATGACTTGCAGTGTGCGTCCTGGGGTCATCAGCCCGGTGAGTCACGCTTGAGTCCTTCCCTGTGTTTCCAAAGCTCTGTTTCCTGAGATGAAAGCTACCTCGGGCTCTCCCCTTCTCGCCAGCATCAGCGGAAGTGTTAGTCACTTCAGTCTTGTCTGACCCTTTGTGACCCCATGGACTGCAGCACGCCAGGCTTGCCTGTCCATCACCAACTCCCAGAGCTTACTCAAAATCATGTCCATCGAGTCGGTGATGCCATCCAACCATCTCATCCTCTGTCATCCCCTTCTCCTCCTGCCTTCAATCTTACCCAGCAGCAGGGTCTTTTCCAATGAGTCAGCTCTTCACATCAGGTGGCCAAAGGATTGGAGTTTCAGCTTCAACATCAGTCCTTCCAGTGAACACCCAGGACTGATCTCCTTTAGGATGGACTGGTTGGATCTCCTTGTAGTCCAAGGGGCTCTCAAGAGTCTTCTCCAACACCACAGTTCAAAAGCATCCATTCTTTGGCACTCAGCTTTCTTTATAGTCCAACTCTCACATCCATACATGACCACTGGAAAAACTATAGCTTTGACTAGAAAGACCTTTGTCGGCAAAGTAATGTCTCTGCTTTTTAATATGCTGTCTAGGTTGGTCATAGCTTTTCTTCCAAGGAGCAAACATCTTTTAATTTTGTGGCTGCAGTCACCGTCTGCCGTGATTTTGGAGCTGGAGCCCTTGAGTTAGTAATTGCTCACATGTGAGAAAGCCTTTGTAATGAGTTAAGAAAGTCTAACCCCATCCCTTCAAAAATAAAGGTAAGGAATAAAGCTTATGCATGGAAGAAGCCTGCCAGTTACAAGAATTTCTAGGGTCAGGAGTACCTATTGGAGTTCAGAGGAAAATGGTTTATACCTGTACTTCCATCATGCTTTTGAGAATTTCTCTAAAAAAAATAAAGTGTATTTTTTCTACTCTTCCTTTCAAAGTAAACAAGTCCCTCCATGATCAAGGCAGGCTACCCAAGACGTGAAACCATTGCCTTCAGAACTTCAGTTACCAGCCCGTTGAAATTTTTTTGTATAAATGAATAAAAGACCCACCTCTATATGTAAAGACCTATTTCTAGAACAACTGCGATGAATTTATTTTGAGAATTTATTCTGGGAAATGATTCAGCTTAATGCAGATTACATCAGGAGAATGAGTTCATATTTGCATAGGTATTTTGGAAGAGCTGTTCATTTTACAGTTAGATGCAGATAGCCAGAGAGGCCTGATAGAAATAATTAACAGGGACCATATGCCTGTTTCTTTCTTTGCTTTACGGGAAAGCCAAGACACTCTCGGGGTTTTTTTTTTTTTTAATTAATTAATTTTTTCTCTTTTTTAACAACACAAAGATGTTAGGAACTTCACATCTTGGAAAATGTTACATGATCATTTATGCATTATGAAAAGTCATTTTGGACATTCCTAGAAAGGTGAGAGAAAACTTCAAGGAAAGTGTCAATGTGCGTTTTATCGAGCTCAATTTGTTCTGTTTTGGATCAGCACCTTACTTGTAATCCATCTGCCTTTAATTTTTTTCTTCCCCTGCAATGTACTCTGTCTGACATATAAATAGGAGCTGGCAAGTCTTTTTTCAGGGCAGGGCTAGAGAGTTGACATTTTGTGCTTTGCAGGCTATCTGAAGGGCTTCCCTGGTGGCTCAGAAGATTAAAAAAACCCACCCGCTACTGCAGAAGACCCGAGTTCGATCCCCTCGATTGGGAAGATCCTCTTAAGAAGGGAATGGCAGCCCACTCCAGTACTCTTGCCTGGACAGAGGAGCCTGGGGGACTACAGGCCAAGGTGTCATAAAGAGTCAGACATGACTGAGCGACGAGTGATTTAGCAAAGGCTAGATCTGAGCTCTGTCTTAGCTACTTGTGATGAAGCGTGAAAGCAATACACAGAATATGGAGACTGACAGGGACCAGAATTCTTGTGAGAGATGTGCCTTTCTTGGTCCACGAAGAGGAGAATGACCCTCATCACTGGAGATAAGATGCCAAGAGGAGTCTGCCCTAACAGCCCTTGCTAAAAGTAGCCCTCACATTCGGTGAGTTTCCTCAGCATACTTCCTACTCACTTGCCATCATTTATCACCCTTTTGTCAAAAACGGAACATTAAGTCCCAAAGTTTAACTCCTTCTTGTGTTCATTCCTCTTCTGTGAAGGCCTGCATCTGCATACATAAATCTTGCTGCTGTTAAGCTAGCTTTTATCAGTTGAATTCACATGCCTTGGGTTCAGCACCTATAAGGGTAGTGGGAACTTTACTTTTCATCTGCCAATGAAGTGGGCACGACCATGTTATCTTAGAGTAAAACTTCGTTTACAAAAACAGATGACGCAGTGGAACTGGCCTCCAGGCTGGTCGAAATGTCGAGCATCTGTGTCCTCGCCCCTCTTCAGTTTTATGCTGTGTGGGAGGAGAGGAGGCTTGGTGAGTGACTTTATTTTGATGGCACTCTTTTACAGTTAAAATTGGAAGCAGCCTTGCTCTAGCAGGTACTGAACATGCTAAAGTCTGCCCCTGCCTCAAATTGTTCCTCCTTAGATGCAAAAATCCCCACTTCCAGAGGGGAAGTATTTGATCCACTTCCTTCTCATGCATTGTGTCAGGTGGTGATGTTAGAAAGTCATAATCTTTATTGCATGTCTTCCTGAGGAGAGTCAAGCCTCTGTGAGGATGAGGACAGGGGGTTCTATTAACCTCTGTATACCCAGACCCAAGCTCAGGGACTCTAAAGAAGACCTTCAGATATTCATCGACCTTGACGCTGGCGTTGTGTTTCTTAATCTGAGCTACTGTTTTTGCAGACCAAAAATGCTTCCAGACCATTACTTTCCTAGGGTTCAACCCCAAATCAAAGACAGTTTTGAAATTAAGAAAATGACAGCTAATTGTGACATGCATCCTAGAGATCTCAGGAAATGGTTAGAACAGGGTTCTGCAAACTCAAAATTTTTAAGTCGCTTCTTTTATTTGTTTATTTATTTGGCTGCACCGGGACTTTGCTGTGGCATGAGTGATCTTTAGATCCAGCGTGTGGGATCTAAATCCCTGACCAGAGATCAAACCCAGGCCCCTGACATTGGAAGCCTGGAGTCTTAGCCACCAGAACAGCAGGGAGGTCCCATTCTCCAAACTTCTGTGCTCATGTGCCATCACGGAGAAGCAAGATAAGCCCCAGGAGTTTATCTGTTGTTGTTTTTAATAATGTATATACACATCGGATATAATGTATATCACTTCATCGCAAGTAGATGGGGAAACAATGGAAACAGGAACAGACTTTATTTTCTTGGGCTCCGGAATCACTGCAGATGGTGACTGCACCCGTGAAATTAAAAGACGCTTGCTTTTTGGAAAAAAAGCTATGACCAACCTAGACAGCATATTCAAAAGCAGAGACATTACTTTGCCAACAAAGATCCATCTAGCCCAAGCTATGGTTTTTCCAGTGGTCATGTATGGAT
>SJYF01000349.1:2673635-2710767 GCA_006410515.1 Procapra przewalskii
TGAACCCAGGCCTCCTGCATTGCAGGCGGATTCTTTATCAGCTGAGCCACACACATAAGTTAGATGCCTAACAAATTTTACTAAAAATGAGTGAGAACAGTCGATTGCATTTTTCCCCCTTTATCTTTCTCCCTGAAGTGGCTTCCGCATTTTTGTCAGATGTATATTCACAAGCTTGTTCATTTTATTTTTTCTATATGATACGTCTCGTGTGCAGGCATGGGGTTGCTGGGTTAGCCGGATTGTAGTGTTTTTATCTATACCTCCAGAGGCTGATGGTGGTGTCAGCTACTTCATTTTAATGGGGTTATTTGGTCAGAGCTAACAGGCAAGACAAGGCATCTTTGGAGAGGCCTTGAAGGATACCCCTCAATTTTTTTTCTCTCCTTCAGGGACGGTGAGGCGATTACATTCTGAGACTCCAAAGTGTTAGGCTGTAAATTGAGAATAATGTTGCTTAGAAGGTAGATTCCTGAGACCAGCGTTCTCATTTATTTCTCAGGCTCACGTGGGTCTCCTGCTGCTAGCTACTGCCCGCCTGGTCTGAGATTGCAGGTAATTTATCATCTAGATTAATTAAATACTTCGATTCTGTGGTTTCCTTTAGGATCTGTGACGAATTGGTGTTGACTTGAATTTCAATTTTCCGTCTAAAGACAGTAATCCTTTACCCTGGGACATGGTCTGTAATAGCCGAAAACGCAGGCTCCAACCTGGTATGCTATCCGTTTTTTTTTTCTATTTAATTTTATTGAACTAATAGTTGATTATAATGTGTTTAATTTCTTCTGTACAGCAAAGTGATTCTGTACACATACATATACATATACATATATGTATATCCATGTCCAGTTCCGTTCAGTCGCTCAGTCGTGTCTGACTTTTTGCGACCCCATGGACTGCAGCACGCCAGGCCTCCCTGTCCTTCGCCAACTCCCGGAGCTTGCTCAGACTCATGTCCGTCGAGTCAGTGATGCCATCCAACCATCTCATCCTCTGTCGTCCCCTTCTCCTCCCACCTTCAGCCTTTCCCAGCATCAGGGTCTTTTCCAGTGAGTCAGCTCTTCACATCAGGTGGCCAAAGTATTGGAGCTTCAGCTTCAGTCCTTCCAATGCAGGGTGGATCTCCTTTAGAATGGACTGGTTGGATCTCCTTGCAGTCCAAGGGACTCTCAAGAGGCTTCTCCAACACCACAGTTCAAAAGTATCCATTCTTCGGTGCTCAGCTTTCTTCGCGGTCCAGCTCTCGCATCCATAGATGACCAACTGGAAAAACCATAGCTTTGACGAGATGGATCGTTGACAAAGTAACGTCTTTGCTTTTTAATATGCTGTCTAGGCTGGTGATTGCTTTTCTCCCAAGGAGCCAGTCTCTTTTAATCTCATGGCTACAGTTACCATCTGCAGATTCTGGTGCCCCCCCCGCCAAATAAAGTCTGTATTTATATATGTGTGTAATATGCTTTTGTACTCTTTTCCATTCCAGTTTATCACACGATAGTGAAGAGAGTTCTCCGTGCTCTGGAGTAGGACGTTGGGACTCAGGCAGCCCATATATACTGTTTTTCATCTCCTAACTGGAAAATTCTCAGTCCTTCCCCCACCCCCACCCCAACTCCCTCCTCCTTGGCAACCACGAATCCAAAAACAGAGCAGATATTTTTTAACATGCGACAAGAATTCTTGTCTTCTTGGCCACAGCGTATTTGAATTTTAGATGCTGTGGTAATTCTTTGAAAACGTTGTTGTTGTTTTTTTCTTTTTGGGGTGTGTGTGGCCAGGCACAGCTTGAAAACGATTTCTGTTGCAGACCTTTCCATTACGGTTCCTTGGTCTTGAAAAATAAACTTGTGTCATCCAACGTCAGCTCCCGACAACCTGCCTTTGAGAACGTTGACGGTGTTTCAGTGATGTTTTCACGATTTCTGCTGAATACATTGAGCTCTTATCAGAATTTATATGCTATTCAATGATGCCTCTGAACTCATTCATTTTCCTGTTTAGCAAAGAGCCTCTGCGATTAGGCACTTAGAATTCAGATCCCCAAAGGGCTTCAGGAAAAGCGGCCACCCAGCTTCCTGTGGAGTGTCTTTATAGTTTCAGGTCTGCACAAGTGGCCTCAAGGTGGGCGATGACCTCCAAGTAGGGAAAGATTAAATTGTCATTATTGGGTGGAACCAGACATGGTCTTTGGGTGTAAATTACGAGTGGCAGAGTGGAAAGAATGTGAGCTGGTCCCCAAGCCAGCTGGGGGTAGGTATAATCTCTTTGGATTTCATTTCCTCCTCTGTAAAATGACTCACTTCCCTGGTGGTTATTAAAGGGTAAAAAAAAAAAATAATGTATATAGAGTACTCTGTAGTGTTGGAACCTGTTCGACATGCAGGAGGTAGGAGCCTTCAACACACACTTTTATTGTCTGGAATTTCGGGGCGTAATAGAGAATTTCAAGGCCAAGGTCAGTGAGTGGAGATGGCAGCAATGGAAGTTGGCATGGTCTTGGGGGAGAAGTCCCTGAAAAAGGGGGAGTCAGAGGGAGCAGGCGTTTGAGGGACCTCAGAACCATGTACCTGAGTCGTCCTCACCCACAGCCTTGGGGAGATAGAAACAGCACCAGAGCAACACTTAAAAAGAGAAGAGTTTCCAGTGTTTCGTGGACCAGCACTTGTGAAGCAAGTGGATCATGAGAAAGATGAAACTCTAACAGCTACGGAACCTCAGCTTGCATTTGCAGCACGAGAGTCCCCAGAGCACTGCTGGATGCGTGGATGCAGTGACTGATGCGAAGTCCTCTGGTGGGAGAGAGCTTGGGAAACAAAACATGCTACTCGGTATTTTTAAAAGATTTGTGTATTAAGTGCTTTACAATGTTGCGTTGGTTTCTGCCATACACAAACATGAATCAGCCAGAAGGATACATACGTCCCCTCCCTCTTGAGCCCCCTTCCCGCCTCTCACCCCATCCCATCCGTCGAGGTTGTCACAGAGCCCCAGACTGGGCTTTCTGTGTCATGCAGCAGATTCCCCCTGGCTGCGTGTTTTTCAAACAGTCGTGTATATGTTCCCACCCACCTTAGTATTGAAAAGCTAGAACGTGCACCACTGAGAAAGAGGCAGTGGAGAAAGCGTACCATAAACCGAAGGGCTGAAGCGTGCAGTAGCTTAGGTTTTCCTCATGATGAGAAGGACAGTTCCATGTGTGCGTGGGACAGCCTCGGGGAATCACGCAATAATCCTCTGCCCACACGTGCCAGGAAGGCTTGATGTACAGGCTGTACATGGATGTGACTGATGAAAGGGAGCTAGACACTTAACAGGAGAAACTCTCCCAATGGGGGCCCCTGTTGCCCACCCCCAAGGGGCACAGCGTGAGGAACCATGGACAGCTTGGCCTTCAACTTCTTCCCTCTCCTGACCAAGAGACGCTCAGACCCCGACGAGGTGGAAGGTTTGACAAGCACATCTTGCTGGCGAAATAACAAACAGCTCACAAACAATCCCCAAACAGCGCGATTCCCATTTTCATGCTTCACCTGCTAGAAGATTGCACCCTTCCCCAACAGACTCGTATTATTTAGCTTGGACGTTGCTGTGGTCCACTTGTCAGGTTTGTGTCCGACTCTTTGTGACCCCGTGGACTGCAGCACACCAGGCTTCCCTGTCCCTCACCATCTCCCAGAGTTTGCCCAATTCATATCCATCGAGTCGGTGATGCCATCCAACCATCTCATCCTCTGTCGCCCTCTTCTCCTCCCGCCTTCAATCTTTCCCAGCATCAGGGTCTTTTCTAATGAGCTGGCTCTTCAGATCAGGTGGCCAAAGAATTGGACCTTCAGCATCAGTCCTTCCAAAGAGTTATTCAGTCTCGAATGTGCTCTACTGATTTAGTGGCGGTCAGAGTCAGTCGCCGATGGGACTATCCCGAGGGTGGAGTGAAACCAGAAATTCTGGATGCAGAAGCTGAACGTGTCAGAAGCATTTGGAAACTCTTGAAATATACGTATCTTAACCGACACCCGTGCAACCTGGGCAGCTAGAGATGTCATCAACTCACACTCCTACCTCATTCTCCCCTAAGCTTCTCAGAGGATGTTGGTGTGAATTGTTCATGTGGCTGTTTTAATTCTGGGAAGCAGGTGGCAGAAGCTGGAAGCTTTCATCTGCTTGCCTTATTCTGAGCACTTGTCCACGCTTGAAACTGCAGCGTTAAATGGGTTAAGTTGCCTGGATCTTGAACTGTTACTCTAAAGAAGAATGGGGAACATTCTTGGAGGATTTTCTCCTTCCCTACAATCCCATTTTGTTTTCTTTCCAGATAATTAAAGAGCCTCTGCAAATACCATTTTGGTGAACAATTCCTCCCGGACGAGGGGTAAAGAACTAACCTCACAGCCCATTTCCATCCTCGGGAACATGGCTTCACGTGTACCTCTGGCAGCAAAGAGGTGGACGGAACGGTCCTGTCTTTATTTTTATACAAAAGCGTGGTTTAATAAGAATGTATGCATGTATTTAAATTTTGATTATACATTTCCATTTCTATTGTGTTGAGATAATTATAGAGCATATATATATGTATGAGGTATATCGAGTCTTAACAAAGAAGTATCCAGAAGGTCTTTAGCCATCCCTATTTATACCTCTCAGGTTGTTCTGCCTGCCTGGGTTGATATATATATACAAACAGTCTTTTTGTGCTTGAACTTGAAAGAAAAATCTAATAGGAGTCAAAGGTCATTTTTGTAGTGTATGTCTATACAAAGCTACACAAGTAGGCAGTTGAGATAGAAAGATGCATAGATTGCTGTTGTTTAGTCACCAAGTTGGGTCTGCCTCTTTGCGACCCCCTGGACTGCAGCACGCCAGGCCTCCCTGTCCTTCACCATCGCCCAGAGTTTGCTCAGACTCACGTCCATGGAGTCGGTGATGCCAAGCAACCATCTCATCCTCTGTCGCCCCCTTCTCCTGCCTTCAGTCTCTCCCAGCATCAGGGTCTTTTCCAATGAGCGGAATGAGAGACATAGGTACATAGGTGAGATGGGTACATAGATGGATAGACAGACGGCATTTGCTGTCCAGACAGAGGCATAGATGTTATTCCGTACCTGCCGTCTTATGAAGCAGGGTGAGTTTTGTGGGTTGGGCTGTCTCCTCGCCCACATAACCTCCCTTGGGAGGGTCGGCGGAGAGTGGTAAACGCCAGGGCTATTTTCCATCAAGAGCCTCAGATGGGTTTAACGGTACTGCCCACACGTGGTCCATATACTGCGTGTTTACAGAATTGCAGATTCCAGAGTGGCACGTGTCAAGGGTCTGAGCACAGTGAGTCCCCCTCGGAAAGTGCGGGATTCGAAGGCAGAGGAGAAGATAAATACGGAGGCATTCAGAATCAGATTAGGAAACTGCCTTCCGTGTGTGTGTGTGTGTGTGTGTGCGCGCGCGTGCACTCAGGAATCCGATCTGCTGAAAGGAGACGTCTGAGTTTTTTCCGGTGGGACAAAACTAGCCTCTTGCTAGGAGGAGGCGCCCCACCGTGGAGCTGTGACTCTTCTGCCGTGAAACATAGATTCATATTCATGGGTCTCCACCGCGGTGGCTGCCGCCTTCCCTCCATGAGAGCGTCCCTGTCACGACTTAGACAGCTGTGATGGCAACCTGCTTCTCATCAGAGGCAAGCCTGCTGGGGTGGCAGAGATTTTTTTTTGCCCCCCTCAATCCACAGGGTGTGTTTCTTGCCCTTGACTAGAGGTGAAAGATGTACGCAAAGGTTGGGAGGCTCTCCAGGCTGACAATCGATCTCCTTGGCAACAGTTCTCAGCTCACCCTTTGTGTGGCACAGAGTACTTGCTTAACTCAGTTCACCTCCTGCCATCCACAGTCACGTGGAGACAAGGACACAGAAGCTGCTCTTAGAGGATTGTATGAGCTTTAGTGGTGCCAGGATATATGTGGACCAGCTGGGTTTGGATATTGACATGGCTGATGCAAAGGGTTTCTGCCGCCTGCATTTCTTTTCCTCCTTCACCTTGGTCTGGTCACAGATGGCGAGCACGGAAAATAGGAATTGGGGGATACACTGCATGGTACAAGTTCTTATTTACTTTACAGTAGATTCTTGTTGGCTTTCTGTTTTAAATCCAGCAGTGTGTCCACGTCCATCCCAGACGCCCTGACTATCCCTTCCCCCGTTCTTCCCCCTGGAACCATAATGTTATTACAGAGTATTGAGCAGAGTTCCCTGTGCTGTCCAGCAGGTCCTTATCGGTTATCTAATTTAAATACAGCCGTGTGGAGATGTCCATCCCAAAGTCCCAATCTGTCTCCCCTCAGTTCAGTTCAGTTGCTCAGGCGTGTCCGACTCTTTGCGACCCCGTGAATCGCGGTACGCCAGGCCTCCGTGTCCATCATCAACTCCTGGAGTTCACTCAGACTCGCGTCCATTGAGTCGGTGATGCCATCCAGCCATCTCATCCTCAGTCGTCCCCTTCTCCTCCTGCCCCCAATCCCTCCCAGCATCAGAGTCTTTTCCAATGAGTCTGCTCTTTGCATGAGGTGGCCAAAGTACTGGAGTTTCAGCTTTACCCCATGAAAATGTTCTCTAAGTTTGTGAGTCTGTTTCTGTTTTGAAATAGTTTCATTTGTATCTTTTTTTTTTAGATTCTGCATTTAAGTGGTATCATCCATACTTGTCTTTCTCTGACTGACTCTCTTCACCTAAGTGCATGATGAGTGAAAGGTTTTGATCAGGACCAGTCGTGGATCAATCTATGAGCAGGTCACCGTTCCGTCCTGGCTTTCTCCCCAGGGTAGATGAAAGGGCAGATGTCCATGACCTCATGCCCGGGACTTGTGACTCTGCTCCCCTGTGTAGAAAGCGGTGCTTTCCTGATGGGAGTGAATCATAAATATTGAGGTGGGGGATATTATACTGGTTTCTCCAGGTGAGTCCAAACCAATCACAGGAGTTCTCAGACTGGAGAAGCCTTTCCGCCCATGGGCAGAAAGAGAGGAGACTATGGAAAATGACCTGAAAGAAGCAGTGTTCATGGCTTTGGCGATGGCAGGAGAGGGGAGCTGCAAGCCACGGAAGGCGGGTGTCCTCTCAAAGCTGGGAAAGGCAGGAAACAGACCCTTTCCGAGGCATCCACAAGAACCGAAGCCCTGCCAACATGTTAATTTTAGTGCCCCAAGATCCACATCAGCATTCTGACCTACAGAGCAGTAAAGTAGCTGCTGCTGCTGCTAAGTCGCTTCAGTCGTGTCCGATTCTGTGCAACCCCATAGACGGCAGCCCACCAGGCTCCGCCATCCCTGGGGTTCTCCAGGCAAGAACACTGGAGTGGGTTGCCATTTCCTTCTCCAGTGCATGAAAGTGAAAAGTGAAAGGGAAGTCGCTGAGTCACGTCCAACTCTCAGCGACCCCATGGACTGCAGCCCACCAGGCTCCTCCATCCATGGGATTTTTCAGACAAGAGTACTGGAGTGGGGTGCCATTGAGTAAAGTAGCAAGTTTGCCTTTTTTAGCCTCCAGGTTTCTGGTCATTTCTTACAGCAGCAACAGAAAATTGATACAGGAAGTGAAAGGATAGATGTGCGTTGAGGAAGAAGTTAAAAAGCGTATTATAAATCTGTAACATATTTAGAGGTTATTATTGGATATTCAATGTGTATGTACATGTTCAGTATAAATACAAACAGATGCAAAAGGAAACCTACATCAAATGCAACATTTAAACTTGTCTTACTAGAATGTACAAGTTATTTTGTTATATCTTGCTATTGATACTATGCACTTGCATTGGGGTTAGTAACAGTGTTAGTCACTCACTGTATCTGACTCTTTGTGACCGCGTGCACTGTAGCCCGCCAGGGTCCTCTGTTCATGGGATTTTTCCAGGCAAGAACGCTGGAGTGGATTTCCATCCTCTTCTCCAGGGAATCTTCCCAACCCAGGGATCAGACCTGGGCGTCCTGTATTACAGGAACGTTCTCTGTGTGTGTCTATGTGTCTGTACATGTGTGTTAGAGAGAGGAGGAGAAGGAGCTCCCAGCTAAGCCCACCCACCTCTGTTGTCAGCCAGACCTCGGTTCTGCTGAGGTTTGTGTGTCTGTGTGTGTGTGTGTGTCTGTGTGTATATTTCTGTGTGACCAGGGAAGCCTTAGTATGATTGTTACCGAGTTATTGTTACAATTCATGACTGGTGGAATTAGTCTGGATCATGGTGAAGGAGACACAGAATCTTTCTTTCCACCTTAGGAGAGTCAACACCTTTGTTCTCTGGTGGACAAGAGTCATATTTCTCAGGAAATAGCCGCTTCACTGCTCTTGATTGCATTTTAACAAGATTTCTCATACATCTCTGCTTAGAAATACCCCATGCTATAATGTGGAACATTAGCCTATTCATTTTCCTTCACTGCCTTAACAAGGAGCCACAAACTTTGGAACTTGCACCAATGTGGGTTTACTATTTAGAGTTCTCCAGGTTAGCAGTGACATGGCTGAATTCTCTGCTCACGGTGTCACGAGCCTAAATCAAGGTCTTTACCAGCCAGCTGGTGTCTTATATGAAGATTCTGCAGGAGAATCTTAACTCCTTCAGCTTAAGTCTGGATTCTGTTCCAGGTACCAGGGGAGAGCCATCTCTCTCAGTGCATGCTGACCGTCAGCTGAGGTTGCTCCCGGTTTCTGGAGAGCCCAGAATCCGTGCCCTGGGGGTTTTCTTTCTGGCCTTCCAAGTCGGCCAGAATAGGTAGACTGCCTTTCACGCTTCCAGGTTCTCAGACCGCCAGTTGTCTCATGCCTTTCTTTAGCTTCATCCTCTGTGTGAAACCTTTTTCTGGTGGTCATGTATGGATGTGAGAGTTGGACTGTAAACAAAGCTGAGCACTGAAGAATGGATGCTTTTGAACTGTGGTGTTGGAGAAGACTCTTGAGAGTCCCTTGGACTGCAAGGAAATCCAACTAGTCCATCCTAAAGGAGACCACTCCTGAATAGTCATTGGAAGGACTGATGCTGAAGCTGAAGGTCCAGTACTTTGGCCACCTGATGCGAAGAGCTGACTCATTGGAAAAGACCCTGGTGCTGGGAAAGATTGAGGGCAGGCGGAGAAGGGGACGACAGGGGATGAGATGGCTGGATGGCATCACCGACTGGATGGACATGAGTTTGGGTAAAGTCCGGGAGTTGGTGGTGGACAGGGAGGCCTGGCATGCTGCAGTCCATGGGGTCACAAAGAGTCAGACACAAATGAGTGACTAAATTGAACTGAACTGTGGCTAAAGCCACATAGCAAATCCACGATGCAATTCCCGTATGCTGGTTGATGCCATCTTAAGGCTGAAGCTGTGTGCAGGTCCGTCTTGCCACGTGAGGTCCCATGGTCTCACTCTGGGGGATCGAGGCATGGACTCCCCTTGGGGACTGCTGTTTCATCAATATCATGCATGAGACACAGTCTGGAGTCCCTGACGAGCCTAGCCATAGGTTGCAAAGGCAGCTTCCTCTTCAACCTTTTTCTGGCAGGTTATTTTAGAAAGCAGGTCCTCAGGGCTGTTCGTAAAAGTGTCTGGTTGGCTGCAGAACAGGAAGGAGGCTCTAAATTCAGCTCTAAATAAGAGGATGCTTGCGGCATTTCATGCAGCGGGTCGTTGCACTCCGTCCGCCCTCAGAGGGAGCGCCTGTTACTGACGATATTGGGTCATCACGACAAATGGTGAGCCCTCCATTTTTCTCTTCTTTTGCTTCCCTCCTGGTCTTTGAAAAATAACCTTGATTTGTTTATGGTCTAATTTTCTGTGTATTCCAGTTTTTTCCTTTCCTGTGAAGATATACCCTTATGTAATACTTCTGGCTATCTCACACAACATTCTTAAAATATAACGTGTAATTATAGGATGGGTATATTTACCATTTGGGATTAGACTTTCCTGGGCTCCGAAATGGTCCATGATTTCATGCTGCTTCTTGCCCCCTGCCCCAGTGTCTTTCTGGGTACATGTAACTCTGTGTTGGATAAGGCAGAAACTATTACTTATTGAAAATCTTTGATGGGTCAGGTTTGTGACCACTGACAGCATCTGATCTTTATAAGAACTTTGCTGAGTAGACAATTAGTATTTCTCCCTTACGGATGAGGAAACCTGAGTGAGAGATTCCGTCAGGTGCCTGGGCGTCTGTCTGTATCCATAGATTCAGTTAGGTCCTATTCTCTCGGGCACTGAGCTGTGTTCGAGAATGACTCCAAAGAGACGTAGGTGCCTGAGCGTCTGTCCCTCAGGCTGTATCCACAGATCCCTGTCTGTCCCCCCCTCTCTGTCTGTCCATCCTTCTCTCTGTGTTTGTCTGTCCATCTCTGTGTATCAGCCAGACAGCTACCCATCACCACTGTGACTCTCTCCGTCCATCAGAGACGTGCCTCTCACCGATCTGCACTTGTGCACGTCTGCAGTGTCTTCCATCTTTATGTGGCTGGAAAGGCCCCCTGTAACAATCTGTGATCAAATACACCTGTGCGTGTATGTGTGTGTATCTCTGTGTGTCCCTGTGTCTGTGTCTGTGTGTGTGTATATGTGTGTGTGTCTGTGTCTGTGTGTGTTTCTGTGTCTCTATGTGCTTGTGTATGTGTATGTGTGTTTGTGTATATGTGTGTCTATGTGTGTCTGTGTAAACGTGTGTCTCTCTGTGTTTGTGTGTCTCTATGTGTGTGTGTCTCTTTCTGTGTGTGTGTGTCTGTGTATATGTATGCGTGTGTTTGTGTGTGTCTGTGCCTGTGTGTGTCTCTGGGTTTGTGTGTCTCTCTGTGTGGGTCTGTGTATGTGTGTGCCTGTGTGTGTACCTCTGTGTGTCTCTGTGTCTGTCTGTGTGTGTCTCTCTGTGTTTGTGTGTCTCTATGTGTGTGTGTCTCTTTCTGTGTGTGTGTGTCTCTTTCTGTGTGTGTGTGTGTCTGTGTCTGTGTGTGTCTGTGTGTCTGAGTATGTCTGTATGTCTGTGTGTATTTCTGTGTGTCTTTGTATGTATGTGTCTGTGTGTGTGTTTGTGTGCCTCTGTGTGTGTGTCTCTGTGTTTGTGTTTCTTTGTGTTTGTGTATATGTGTGTGTCTGTATATGTTTGTATCTGTGTCTGTGTGTCTCTGTGTGCCTGTGTTTGTGTCTACGTGTGTGTCTGTGTATGTGTGTGTCTCTGTGTATCTCTGTGTGTGTTTGTGTGTCTCTATATGTGTGTATATCTGTGTGTGTCTCTTTCTGTATGTGTGTGTTTGTGTCTGTGTGTGTGTGTGTCTCTGTGTGTTTCTATGTGTTTGTGTGTTGGTCTATGGGTTTGTGGTCTCTGTGTGGGTCTGTGTATGTGTGTGTTTATGTATGTGTGTATTTGAGCATGTCTGTATGTCTGTGTATGTTTCTGTGGGTCTCTGTGTGTCTGTGTGTAGATGTGTGTGTTTGTGTCTGTGTTGTGTGTGACTGTGTTTGGGTGTGTCTGTGTGTGTGTATGTGTCTGTCTGTGTATGAGTCTGTTTGTCTCTCTGTGTGTTTTGTGTGTCTCTGTGTGTGTGTGTGTTTCTGTGTGTGTGTGTTTCTCTGTGTGTGTTTGTGTGTCTGTGTGTGTCTGTGTTAGAGAGGAGGAGCTCACAGCTAAGCCCGTTCGCATCTGTCCTCAGCCAGACCTCTGTTCTGATTGGGTTTGTATGTCTGTGTCTCTCTGTATATGTGTGTGTGTGTCTGTGTCTGTGTGTTTGTGTGCCAGTCTGTCTATCTGTGTCTCTCTCTGTATGTGTGTGTTTGTGTCTGTGTGTGTGTCTGTCTCTGTGTGTGACTGTGTGTGTCTGTGTGTCTCTGCGTGTCTGTGTGTCTCTGTGTGTGTGTCTGTGTCTCTGTGTTTGCATGTGTCTGTCTGTGTGCGTGTGTGTGTGTGTGTGTGTGTGTGTGTTAGAGAGAGGAGGAGAAGGAGCTCCCAGTTAAGCCCACCCACCTCTGTTGTCAGCCAGGCCTTGGTCCTGCTGAGGTTTGTGTGTCTGTGTGTGTGTGTCTGTATGTGTATGTTTCTGTGTGTTTGTGTGTCTCTGTGTATGTGTGTCTGTCTCTCTGTGTGTGTCTGTGTGTGCATGTTAGAGAAAGGATGAGGAGCTCCCAGCTAAGCCCCTCTGGATCTGTTCTCAGGCAGACCTCAGTTCCACTCAGCTTTGTGTGTCTGTGTGTGTCTGTGTTTGTGTGTGTCTATGTCTGTCTGTGTGTGTCTCTCTGTGTGTTTGTGTTTGTGTCTGTCTCTGTGTGTGTGTGTCTACGTGTGTGTGTGTATTTGTGTGTGTCTGTGTGTCTGTCTGTGTCTGTGTTCATGTGTGTGTATCCCTGGTTCGGGAAGATGCCCTGGAGAGGGAAATGGCACCCCACTCCAGTATTCTTGCCTGGAGAATCCCATGGACGGAGAAGCCTGGTGGGCTACAGTCCATGGGGTTGCAAAGAGTCGGACACGACTGAGTGACTTCCTTTTTATTTGCGTGTATCTTACAGATTGGAGAGCAGATCCTCCTTTTAAAAATATGATTGTGGTTCTGGTCTTTTTAAAATATATAGATTTATTTTATATTGGAGAATACTTGATTAACAATGTGGTGATACTTTCAGGCGTTCAGCAAACTGATTCAGTTTATACATATATTCAGTTTATATAATTCAGATTATTTTCTGAAATAACCCATTTAGGTTATTACATAATATCCAGCAGAGTTCCCTGTGCTGGACAGCAGGGTCTTGCTGGTTCTCCATGTTAAATACACCTGGGTGTCCATGTCCATCCCAGACTCCCTGACTGTCCCTTCCCCCATTCTTCCCCCTGGTGACCATCAGGTTATTACAGAGTATTGAGCAGAGTTCCCTGTGCTGTCCAGCAGGTCCTTGTTGGCTCTCCATGTTAAATACAGAGGTGTGTCCATGTCCATCCCAGACTCCCTGACTATCCCTTCCCCCATACTTTCCGCCTGGTAAGTTCATTCCGTAAGTCTGTGAGTCTGTTTCTGTTCTGTAAACAAGTCATTTTAGTTTTTCAAGAATATAATTGCTGTAGATGGCTCTCCCCCCACCTCCCAAATTCACATGTTGAAATTCTCACCCCCATGGGATGCTATTAGGAAGTGGGGCCTTTGGGAGGTGATGAAGTCACAGGGTGGAGCTTGCATGAATGGATTTCCTGCCTTTACGAATGACACCCAGAGCCCCCCGACCCCTCCCAACACAGCAAGGAGACGCCCGTCCATGAACCAGAAAGCTGGTCCTCACCAGACACGGAACCTCCCAGCATCTCCATCTTGGACTTCCCAGCTCTCTTAACTGTGAGAACGAGACGTCTGTTGTTTACGATCCACCTGCTCTGTGGACTTTCATTCTAGCCGCCCAGAGTGACTGAGACAGTCATCGACCCCGTATTACAAACCTACATGAACCGTGCTGGGAAGAACTCCTGGCTCCTAACACGTGTCTCAGCCATGTTAGCTGTTTTCATTATGGTCGATACTGACATTGCTCAAGATCTCGAACGGCGTGGTTGTCTTTTACCTCATGCTGTATCCAGTGAGGGCAATTTATATTTTATAGACTCATACCTTCATATTTTTTTCTATGAAAAGATGGGATTTTGGAAGATTTTAGAAGATGGGATTTTAAGTCCAAATTATATTTTTTTGGTACTAATTATGTTGCAACAATTAAACCCACTTGCAGAAACTTAATCATAAGATTTAATTCCTTTGGGTAACCACTTTGACACTTTTTTTATGGTATAAAACACGATGCTTCTCTGGTGTTAATCGTTTAGGACCTTGTATCCCATAATTTGGGCTCCCCTGATGACTCAACGTGTAAAGAATCTGCCCGCCAATGATGGAGACTCGGGTTTGAACCCTGGGTCAGGAAGATCCCCTGGAGGAGGAAATGGCAACCCACTCCAGTATTCTTGCCTGGAGAATTCCCACAGACAGGGAGCCTGGTGGGTTACAGCCCGTGGGATCCCAAACAGTCAGACACGACTGAGCCACTGAGCTCAGCAGCACATCTCATAATTTATACATTTCTGAGTTGTTATTTGGGTTTCATGTCTGATGAACTAAAGTGGCTTTTATTTTGGGGAAACGTTGTTACAAAACTTCATGAATTTGTAGAAGTGTTTTCTTTTTTTTTTCTTGTTTATTTTATTTTATTTTATTTTGTAGAAGTGTTTTCTTCTTTGCCTTTCTTTAGGACAAGACTTCTTGGCTGGACAGAAACGTCTTTGGATATCCATTTTTCTACTCTAAGAGAAAAAAGACTTTTTGAATCCAGGCTTCCGCATGAAATATCTGAGCCCCCAGTGATTTTGGCCTCTTTGAGATAGGCTCTTTTATTATTTTCTGCCTGAATACTTGACGAATGTTTTCCCTTTATCCCCATTCCAGATTACATCTTGGTCCCAGTGAATCTTCTTAATCTTCACATTGACACTGTGGTTCCTTGTGACTCTCTTTTTTTTTTTTCCTTCCACACATCCGCAGATTTTGACTTCTTTTCTTAAGTCTTTGAATGAAGAGAGATTTATCTAGACCTGATTCGTGCCAACACACCGGATCCGTGGCTTTTTCCTAGCCCTGCTGTCTGTCCCCTTCTTCTGGCGGAAGACGTTTAATACTATTTTGGGATGACAGGACAGAGGTGTGTTTCCTGGCACCAAGAGGCGTTATCTCACACAGTTGATAATGCTGTTTTGTGTGAATGTTGTCTTTACCCCATGACTAGATTTCTTTTTTATTCTCCGAATTAATTTTTTTTTCTGCTCCCTAAGGGTACTGGTGTCAGAGCTTTTCCTACCCCCACCCATGCAGCATCCTGTATCCCAGACTTACCCTTCCTGGGACCCTCGGAGCTGCTACTGCATGTAACTATGTAAGATTAGCTGCCCTGTATGTGCACTTGAGTTTTTGCTACTGTGTATATCCACAGAGTGTATCAATATACTTACATTTATGCACAGAGTACCCCTGCAAGTCTTCAGTGACTACTAACTTAGAGTCTCCTTTACACCTCCTTGCTTTCCAGTTGGCCCTGCCTGGTGGTCTGGTTGCAGAGAAGGGAGTCCGGAGAGCGAGCGGGTTGAGAACCATCTTCCTGAATATGACGTTAAATCCCTCTGCAGGATTCCCTTAGCACCCCAGTAAAGATAGGAATGAAGTGAGCATCCTTCCTGCCTGATATAGCTTGCATATTTGTTACAGTCCTGCATCAAGTTCTTACAGGTTTTTTTTTTTTTTCACTTCAACTTTGCAATAAAGATCATCTTTTAAGGTATGTTATGAAGTCAAGTACAGACTGTCCATTTAAAAGTTCACAGGAAATTTCTTAAGGGTTCAACTACGATCATCTTCCCTTTGGAAGTAAGTGGAAGTGGAAGGTAAAATTGCTCACATGTGTCCAAGTCTTTGCGGCCACATGGACTATACAGTCCGTGGAATTCTCCAGGTCAGAACACTGGAGTGGGTAGCCTTTCCCTTCTCCAGGGGATCTTCCCAACCCAGGGATCGAACCCAGGGCTCTCATATAGCAGGCTGATTCTTTACCAGCCAAGCCACCAGGGAAGCCCAAGAATACTGGAGTGGGTAGTCTGTCCCTTCTCCAGCAGATCTTCCCGACCCAGGGACTGAACTCAGGTCTTGAACAGAAGAGAAGGTGCTAGTCTATATATGGGAGGGTTTTCAAAGTATTGAATACTGTTTCTCATGAGCTCAAGAGAATTTATATGAAAGTACTAGCAGATGTTTGGATGAGAATATGTGTTAGATCAGAAACATTTTTGTAATGACAATGAGAACTGACTCTGAGTTTTTTTTTTCTTTTTAATTGTTAGTGTTAATTGCACTTGGTTTTCGTAAAGTCAGATCAAGTCAGTGTGCTTATTTTGATCATGTGCCCATAGTCCCAGCCACTACTATCTCCTTTGAGTCTTAGAGAAGGAAATGGCAACTCACTCCAGTATTCTTGCTTGGGGGATCCCCCGGACGGAGGAGGCTGGTGGGCTACTGTCCATGGGGTTGCAAAGAGTTGGGCGAAACTGAGCAGACACACCCTGCGAACACACGTCTCAGAAATCCATCCCGTGTGAAGTGGTGGGAGGAGAGGGGATCCTGTCGGGAATTCCAGAACATCTGCAGTCTCAGCCCGGGTGTTCTTCCCGGAGATGCACCCTGCGTGGGTGATGCTGAGAACTCACCACTCTGCCCCCCTCAGCCCCTCTCCCCTCTATAAGAGTCTCGGTCCACGGGGGGCCAGAAATGCATCCACCCCTGCCCGCAGGGTCCCCCAGGAGAAGCAACAGTGGCCTCTGGTATATCACTCCGGCATCACCGCCTCCCTGCTCAGCACCTAACCCACCGCCCTCCCTCGAGAGCCTGGGGACAGCTGTGCGGTCAATACGATGGGACCACCGAGCTGTCTCTTTCTGCCCCCATTCTCCGTGGCCACCCGGAAGCCGCTGTCCCCCAGGGGTGACGTGTGGTTTTTATACATCTGGGATCAGCGAAGCCTGGTGGGAGTTTCCCAGAATGCTCTGCAACAGCTCTGAAGCATCTCGTGAGGCCAACTGCCCAGGTTTTCCCCTCTCACCTTCTGAGGTCCATAGACGTTCTGTGCATTAAGGATTGTGAATACTGCCTGCATCCTCTTACCAGGGCCTGCTCGAACCCCCTAAAGCCCCTGCTCCAGGGTCCCCTTTGCAGTAACCATTTCCACCCTCAGAGTATCCAGGGTCCCCTTTGCAGTAACCATCTCCCACCCTCAGAGTATCCAGGGTCCCCTTTCTATAACTAGCTCCCCACCCACAAAATAGCTCTTGAACCTACAGAACTGTGGGTTTTTCAAACATGTTTAGAAACCACATTAACGATGACAATTTCTCATTAAGATTTATCTGGTAACGTGTATGCCCACAGCAGGCACTGCTTTATTGAAATGAGTATGAACGTGATTGCAGACACGCTTTCCATAGCATCCTTTTTTGTCTTCGTTTTTACACGATGCTGACACCCACCCTGGGCTCCCGCCAGCCTCGGCCACCTTGGGGAGGTCGTCCGCCTGTGACTGAAGCCCACCTCCAGCCCCGTGGGTGTGTCCCCAACCCCCTCTCTGCTCAGACCACCAGACTGATGATGCTGTGTGATGATCCTGACCCAGACCTCATCACAACGCAGACCTGTGAGACTGACCTCAAGAAGTCCTACTGGTTTAGGCAAGGCTCTTTCACCCACGGCAGCCCACTCTTGTTCTTTCCCATATCATTTCCTGTGTGTTCCGTGTTCCCCCTCTCAAAGTATGATGCGACTCACAGAGGCATCAAACGTGGTAGCAAGGGCGCCTCGTCTGGGACTAAACATGGACACTGACTAAAGGTAGAAAACTCTCCTAAAAGCGAGGAGACCACACAATCCCCCTAGCAGGGCCCAGACACAGATGATTGTCCCTGATGGCTTGGTTTTCGAAAACAAGTGATTCTAGTGAAATGAGTGAATCCAAGAAGGCTTTTTTTTTTTTCCCAACCATGGTTTTGAGCAAATCCCCCTGTTCCTTTGCTTCACTCATTCTATGGAGATAGAAAGAGAGAAATGACCGCTGTCAGTCAGCAGCACAAATCTTTGCGCTGGGGATGCTGTGAATGGTTCCAGCTGCCTCTCCCTGGACCGGCGTTTGGGGCCGAGTGAGACAAGGAGATGCGGTGTGGGAGAAAGACAGAGAGAGGTGATGGTAAGATTCACGTTGAGGAAACACACAGCTATGGGAATTGAGCTTTCGTGGCAAGTGGTGAGAGCTTTTCAGAATCCTGTTTCCCTCTTGCGTAGGAGACCCATGTTCATGGTCTTAACTGACCTTAGAATGGCATCGGAATCCTTCCTTTTTCTCCAAAGTATGCTGAGATATTCATTCTCTGTTCGTACTGAAGTGATGCCCTTTAAGGGTTGCAATCTTGGGGATCTGAGCACATTGGATCAATTACTTACAGTAATAGGAATGTCTTTCAGGAAGAAGTTTCTTTTTTTTTCTTTTAATTTGCACTATAGTTAATTTACAGTGTTGCGTTGGTTCCTGCTGTACGCCTGTGGGAATCCCCTCCGTCCTGAGCCTCCCTGCCCCATCCACCCCTCTAGGTCATCAGAGAGCATGGAGCTGACCGCCCTGTGCTATACAGAAGCTTACCACTAGCTGTCTATTTTACACATGATATTGTGTATATTGGGGGGTCCCTGGCGGCTCAGCTGGTAAAGAATCCACCCGCAATGCAGGAGACCCAGGTTCAGTCCCTGCATTGGGAAGATCCCCTGCAGAAGGGAAAGACTACCCACTCCAGTATTCTGGCCTGGAGAATTCCACGGACTGTACAGTCCATGGGGTCACAGAGAGTCAGACACGACTGAAGTGACTTAGCAGTAGTAGAAGCAGACACAAGGAAAGCAAGCAAGCAAGCAGGCATCTTAAAGTCTCATACATGCCAGCTGCATTCCGGTTTATTCCCAAGGCACATTCATTGTCTAAACACCCAAAGTCCAGTCCTGTGTGGATTTACCAATAAAAATGCTAATGACAGTGCTTTGTGTGCCTGTTTCAGTGGGGAAAGCAGTTGGTGGACGTTGACAAATTTGGCGTCGTCGGTTTTAATACACGAACTCCTGAGTGGTATGGAGGAAATTGGAAAAGCAGAGATTTCGTTCTGTGTCCCGGGAGCCCAGCGTGGTTATAAATCCATTCTCTTCCAAGGGTTGGGAACCTATGGCTGGCAGATAAACACATCTATCGGATCTTAAATGTTTTGGCTGTATCCGTACAGCGGGAGTCTGTCTGCGACTCGAAACAGACCAAAGAAAAGTAAAAATAAAATCCTCTAGCCCAGGGTCCCTGTTAAGTTCCTGTCTGTCAGTTCTTCGGAGAGTTACTCAGCGGGTGCGTTCCAAGGATTTCGAAGCTTTCCAAACAGTCTGAAGGATGCTCCAGAGGGTGGTTGTGGGATACTACAGGGCTACGTCTGCCTCTGAAACTTCAAGGCTGCTGGAGAACAAAGCCTTCTCAGCCTGAGCGGAGATGGTCCATATATAACACAGATTTCGAGACATCAAGTGGGACCTGGAAGTCCAAGAAGCATCGTAGCACAGTGGGTATCTGAACACGCGTTCACACAGCTCTTCATCTCTTGTGGATGAGCTGCTCAGTTTTATGCAGAAAAGGTCTTAATGGCTGTGGGCAGATTGAAACACACGTTCCTAAAATAAAACAACTGGGACTTGAGGGGAAAGAAGACACAGAGGGAGATTCTTCTTGTTTTCATTTTGTAAGAGATTGCTTTGTGCGTTTTATTTAATTTTTTTTCTCGGTGCCGGGTCTTTGCTGCTGAGTGGGCTCCTTCATGGCGGTGGCTTCTCTTTCCTTTGGGCCGCGGTCTGTAGGCACAAAGGCTTCAGTGGTTGGGAGTCGCGAGCTATAGGGCTCTCGGGCTGAGTTGGTCCATGGCGTGTGAGGTCTTCCCGGAACAGGAATAGAACCCGCGTCTCCTGCACTGTAATGGGCTAAGTTCTTTCAGTCATGTCTGACTCTTTGCAGTTCTCTAGACCGTGGCTCATCAGGCTCCTCTGTCCATGGGGATTCTTCAGGCTAGAAGACTGGAGTGGGTCGCCAAGCCCTTCTCCAGGGGATCTTCCTGACCCAGGGGTCTGCTGCATTGCAGGAAGTTTCTTGACCACTAGCACCTCCTGGAAGCCCTCCTGCGTTGTAAGGGAGATGCTTAACCACTGGACCATCAGGGAAGCCTTTGTTTTCATTCTGAAATGATGAATAGCCACGACCGAAGATTCAAGTGCAAGCAGAGACCAGTCCGTGGGATGAAGACATGCACACCCTGCTTTTATGAGCGATTAAGTGAAATAGGGACCTGCCGAAGTGAAAACCCAGAACTGTGTGTGTGGAAGCAGGCCGGCCGAAGGGACCCCGATGAGTCTCACCTCCTGATAATCACGGCCTTGTTTAAATCCCTCCGTCTCTGTGTGCAAAGGCCTCCTAGGGACTGCTTCTCAATGGACAGAGCACAGAGAAAAGGTTCAGAGATGAGGTTTTTTTGGTCTTACCCGCTTGGGCTACTGTAACCAAGTGCCATGGACTGGGAGACGTAGTGGACAGACACACGTTGGTCAAGGTGCTGGAGGCTGCAAAGTCCTCCACCAAGGTCCTGGACACACCTTCTTACAGTGTCCTCAGATGAGGGAGGGAAAGCAGATTATGCTGTCTCCTCCTCTTCATGTAAGGGCACTAATCCCATTATGGGGGGCCCCACCCTCGTTATGTCATCTACCCCATCATGTGCCCCCTGACCCTTATGACTTCATCTAAATGTAATGACCTCACAAAGCCTCCACTTCTGAATACGATCCCATGAGCACTTGGGGCTTCAGTGTGCGAATTTGTGGGTGGGGAGGGGGGGGAGAATGCAAATATTCAGGTCCTAACAGTTATCAAAGATGGGGACTCTCTGCTGTTAGGAGACTCTGGACTCTCTCTGTTGCCACCCTGGCTTGATGAGTCAGACTGCCATATTGGAGGGGCCAGCACCACAGGTCAGGGAGCCAAGCAAAGCCTTCGGCCGACAGGGTGTGGAAGCAAGGTTCTCCATCCATCAATTCGTGAGGAGATGGGCCCTTCCAACAGCATCACTTGGGGGTGATGCTGTTCCCACATGGTTTCTGGGAGAGGACCACAGCCCTGACTCGACGTTTCCATTTTATCCTGTGAGACAGCTGTCCCCACCTCCAAAGTAGAGGACCCAGCAGAGCCTCCATCTACAGAAACTGGCAACAAATGACATTGTTTCAGGTAACTGGATGATTTGGCATGCAAATCTGAGATACCATGACAATTGGATACATATCGGCAGATAATCAATACAACATGGTAGCCCTTTTCAGATACTTCAAGGGCTTCCAGTGATGAGAACGGTTTAGGTTTATTCCATTGATTCTCCAAGAGCATATCACTGCCAAATGTATGAACGCTGTGAGGGGCTTTGCTCTTGCTGTTTGGTCAATGAGTCCTGCCTGACATTTTTCAACCCCATGGACTATAGCCCCCCCAGGCTCCTCTGTCCATGGGATTCTCCAGGCAAGAATACTGGAGTGAGTTGTCATTCCCTCCTCCAGGGGATCTTCCCGACCCAGGGGTCAAACCCAGTTCTTCTTTATATCCTTCATTGGCAAGCAGGCTCTTTACCCAAGGAGGCAACTCCTTGTGTAGTTCCCACATATATGGAGAGGCCTAAAATATTCCATTCAAGTCATCTCTTCAAGGGATATCATTCTAAGCACTCCCAGAGAAAGGGTCATCCATAAGCTCTGAATTCACCCCCACCCCACCACTGTAGAATCATCAGGCACCTTGGGGATGGTAACTTGATGGAAGAATGCAGCTCCTCTTGTTTTAGAGAGGGGCTTCCAGGCACCTCCGCTTAAGCCTTGAAGGGTTTGACAGAGTTGTCAGAACTCCCCGGGTTCAGCTCTGTAAGCAGAGCCCTTCAAAGCTACAGGTGCAACATCTGAGTCTCTGAGTCTCAGGGCGGGAGATTAAAGTGCGTGTGAACGCCTCTGTCACCATCGTTTACAGCCGTGATGCTCACCCAGGGATGCAAGTCCGTCTCCTGGGAGGAGCCCCGGGACATTGCAGGGTCACCCCGGTGCTGTCCCCCAGCAGGGGGCCAAGCCCCAGAGCCTCTCAGGGTGACGCTTCACACTGTTACTCTCCACCTTCTCTCCCCACGCCCATGTCCTGCTCTCTGCTCTGTCTCTCCGTGTGACCTCTTTTCCTGGAACCCCCATCTCCTCTGTTTTAATTCTGACTGCTCCTCGGTCATGGCGGCTCAGGGGCTCCTGGCCACACCCCCTGCACATTCCCATGGAGGGTGTCCATGGACCCTCCTCCTTTTTGCCTTTTCCTGCTGTTCATGGGGTTCTGGGCAAGAATACTGGAGTGGTTTGAGGTTCCCTCACCCGGGGGATCACGTTCTATCAGAAGTCTCTGTTGTGACCCATCGGGTCATAGCGTCATTGAGTTATGCAAACCCATTTGCCATGATAAGGCTGTAATCCATGAAGGGGAAAAGGACATCACTGATGAAAACATGTATCCACCCCACACTCCATATTTATTTGGCCTTGTTCTAATATTAAACTGTCTTGAAGGAAATCGGTTCTGAATATTCATCGGAAGTACTGATGCTAAAACTGAAGCTCCAGTACCTGGGCCACCTGATGCAAAGAGCTGACTCATTGGAAAAGATCATGATGCTGGGAAAGATGGAGGGCAGGAAGAGAAGGGGAAGACAGGATGAGATGGTCCGACAGCATCACCGACTCAGTGGACATAAGTTTGAGCAAACTCCAGGAGATGGTGATGGACAGGGAAGCCTGGCGTGCTGCAGTCCCTGGGGTCGCAGAGTCAGACGTGACGGAGCATCACCAGCTTCCTCCTTCGTCTGAGCTGGAAGTAGTAAAAGATAAAAATGATAGGCAGAGGGAACGGTTCTCGTAGGAGAAGTTCCCTGTTTTCAGGTCTACGTGTATCTACTCACATCGGTCAGTCCATCCTCTCCAGACGCTGAAGATGCAGAAGTAACTTCATCCATGCAAGTGTTATGTCAGCCATACACAGGTAGACACTTATTTTTCTGAATGTAAATGTGATTGATTATTTGACCTGGGAGTAAGACAAAGGGGCTCATAGTTTTGCTGGAAAAGCATCAAGGAGACTTGCCAGCACCCTGGCTGAGAGGGGAGTCTAGCCTGGGACTTGGGGAGGGACGGTAGCCCCCGCAGGGTCTAGCGTGGCCCCAAGTTATGGGGTCATCTCATGTCTTGTAGGCTCAACTGACCACTTGTTCTTAGGGGGCTGCCTCTGGGCAGGTTGGTTCTTTCCCTGCTGCGTGGCAGTGATTAGTTTCCAGGGGTAGCTCTGCAGCCATATTCTCTTTGTAGGTGGGGAACAGCTCTCGTACACCTTCGTGACCTTGGACTTGAGCTCTGAAAACTCCAAGGTGCTTCAGACACGCTCGCAGACTCAATGCTTTATTCAAATCATATGTGTATCCCAAGGGGTAGGTAAGTTGGCATCTCTATTTTCCTTTCCTTCAACTAGACTAATTCTTAGGAGCCATGTCATGCTTAACTTAAAAAAAATGAACACAAACCCGCTTTGGTACCACGGTAGTTACTACAATGCTCCCTTTTTTTTTTTTTTTGGTGCTTTTATGTGAAAGAGAAGGAAAATGGGGAGGGACTTAGGCCAAGGCAAGCTCTGTTTCTGATCTCTGGGTGACAACATCAGAGTGTAAGTGTGATGCAGCCCTCTGCATATAAAGGGTCATTTCTTGCAGGCACACATCGTAAGCGCGGAATAGAATTTACACCCCTGCAGGCTTTAATTTTGTATTTATGAAATTTTTATAGGCTCTCTAATAGAGACAATGCCTCGAGTTTTTTGCCAAGGTGTGAAAAAATAGTTGGTAGCAGGTAGATGTACCCACCCCTGTCCTTCAGACATGAGAGTAGAAATATAAATTTGGAGATGTTTTCTGATGAAAGGCTGAACTCTCGTGGAGGGGTGAACTCCATGCCCTGCTGTGCTATTAGGCAGTTTGATATGTATTATCCTATTTAATGCTTATCAAACCCACTAAGGTAGGACCCGGGCTACGCTGGTGGCTCAGATGCTAGTGAATCTGCCTACAATGCTGGAGACCTGGGTTTGATCCCTGGGTGGGGAAGTTCCCCTGCAGAAGGGAATGGCTACCCACTTCAGTATTTTTGCCTGGAGAACCCCCAGGGACACAGGAGCCTGATGGGCTACCGTCCATGGGGTTTCAAAGTGCTGGACAGGACTGAGTGACTAACGCTTTCACAAGATGGAACTCAACGACTTTTTCGTACACAAGGGGACCGGGGCCCAGAGCTGTGGTCTCAGTACTTATAAGTGATGAGTGTGTTGGAGCCTGGATTCCCTGATGCTGAGAATGTTTCTCTACCAGGCTCATCCCCTCACTTGCGAGGTATCCTGTATATACATATACATATGTATGAGAAGGAAATGGCAACCCACTCCAGTAGTCTTGCCTGGAAAATTCCATAGACAGAGGAACGTGGCAGGCTACAGTCCATGGGGGCGCAAAGATTCAGACATGACTGAACACATCAACACACACACACACACACACACACACACACTCACATTGCAACCTGCCTTCCTTTTCCTAAATGCACCCGGTACCATCTTTTTGGCTTATTCTCCTCATGAACCTGTTTTTCCATGGTCCAATTCAGCCACTTGTACTTGTCTGCCGTGAGTAACAAATGCTTTCCGGTACCTATTATAAAGATGCATATATTTCCATCTATCTGCATACGGAGCAGGGAGACTCCAGCCAGTCAGAGGGTCACTTCGAATAATCTGCCCTCATGCATCCAGATGAGGACAGACGCTGAGCGCCAGCCAGTGCTGGCCAGCCTCGGAAGTCCCCACTCTGACCTTGGAGCTGGCTGCTGCCCTTCCTCTCGGACGTGACTCCGCTGTTCTTGTCGTCCTGAAGGGGAAACGCACGTGTCTGCCCCAACAAGCCCGTACACACCACACTTCTCTGCCAGTGTCGTACGAATTAATCATCCGCTGAGTAGAAGTGCCAGGAGCCAGGACACCCAAGTTCTCAGCTTTGCCCTTTGCCTTTGTGTGAAAGTATACCTGTTTTTTCCTTCTGTCTGGCCTTTTAATCTCCACCACACCTAAAAAGGCCTTCCCTGGTGGCTCAGACGGTAAAGAATCTACCCATGAAGCAGGAGACCTGGGTTCCAACCCTGGGTCAGAAAGATCCCCTGGGGAAGGGAACGGCAACCCACTCCTGTATTCTTGCCTTGAGAATCTCATGGACAGAGGAGCCTGGTGGGCTACAATCTATGGGGCCACAAAGAGTTGGACACGCCTGAGTGACTAACACACAACACTCCTAAGAAAGCAAGGGCAGAGCCCCAAAGAAGCGGTCACACAGCTCCTCCCATGGGTTACTGTGCTTGACCACCTGGACCCAGTCATGGAACGACACCAGTGAGGAATTAGCAGGACCACAAAACACAGGAAGGAAGACCAGAAACAAATACACACAAAGGCAACGTCCTTTCCAGATTCCTGAGTAAAAGTCGGACTGGAGCATAGGTACGAAGATGACCCAGCTCAGTTCAGTTCAGTCGCTCAGTCGTGTCTGACTCTTTGCAACCCCATGGACCACAGCACGCCAGGCCTCCCTGTCCATCACCAACTCCTGGCATCTACTCAAATTCACGTTCACTGAGTGGGTGATGCCATCCAGCCATCTCATCCTCTGTCGTCCCCTTCTCCTCCTGCCCACAATCTTTCCCAGCATCAGGGTCATTTCCAATGAGTCAGTTCTTCACAATCAGGTGGCCAAAATATTTGAGTTTCAGCCTCAGCATCAGTCCTTCCAATGAATATTCAAGAGTGATTTCCTTTAGGATGGACTGGTTTGATCTCCTTGCAGTCCAAGGGACTCTCAAGAGTCTTCTCCAACACCACAGCTCAAAAGCATCCATTCTTCAGTGCTCAGCTTTCTTTATAGTCCAACTTTCACATCCGTACATGACTACTGGAAAAACCATAGCCTTGATTAGATGGACCTTTGTTGGCAAAGTAATGTCTCTGCTTTAAGATGACCTAGGCTGTTCAAAATAAAACAGATGCAGAAACTTGCCAGTGGTCCCCTTTCGACAGCTGCTTCTCAGCCTCGGTTGCCTGTCCTGCCTCGTCTCCATGCCCGGTAACCTCTGCCGTTGTCGGAGCCTGGCTCTGTGTCTGCTGGTTGATGATGTACGTCCCTGAACCCTCTGCCTGTCAACAGAGCTCTCCCTGCACACGTCCCACGCAGTCTCTGTGGACAACACACTGCTCATGGTCCTTCCTGACTAACCTCACCCGCCTGCATGCCTTGGATGAACTTCAGCCTCAGGGAGGTAGCCAGTACTCATCATGGACCTCTCCCTTCTACCCAGCCATTGCTCCAGGCTCACCCTCCTTCCTTTTGGTCTCCCTGAAGAAAGACGCACTCACAGATCCAGCCCTCGTGTTACCTGGGGTTCAACTTACACATGCTTCCCTCCCTCTCATCGCTCCCCTCCCTCTCATTGCTCCCCTCCCAGCCTGAAGTCTCCAGTAAAATCCCGCCTGGTTGACTCTCTAGATGCCCCCGGTTTGGGGGCAAAGGCGTGGCTGCAAGAAGCTTGGAGAGGGAGACGAACATTCAACAGAAGCAGCAGAGATACTTGGGTGATGATTTAATCAGGGTCATGGCTTTCTCTCCCTACTCCTTTTCCGTGGGCAGCGAGGCAGGCAGGAGCAAAAATCAGTCTGTTTCTCCTCTGTCTGTTCAATATGTGTATGAGTTGCTCAGTTGTGTCTGACTCTTTGCAATCCCACAGACTGTGTGTATATATATACATATGTGTGGGTGTGTATATGTGATATATATATATGTGTGGGTGTGTATATGTATGTATATTTGTTGCTGTTTTAACCGCTCAGTCATGTCTGATTCTTTGCGACCCCATGGGCTGCAGCCCTCCAGGCTCCTCTCTGTCCACGGTATTCTCCAGGCAAGAATACTGCATGGGGCTTGCCATGCCCTTCATACTGGGTGGTAAGCACCCAGGGAGTGTTCACGAAGGATGACAGTGATGCCTGACTGTTGCGGTAATTGCAGAGTCGTTGCCGCTCGAGGGCTCTGGAGCACAGGGTCGGTAGTTGTGGCAGAACACGGGCTTGGCTGCGGGGGGATCTTCGCGGACTGGGGTTCAAATCTGTATCCCCTGCTCTGGCAGGTGGATTCTTAACTGCTGCAACCACCAGGGAGGCCCTGATTCCAGCTTTGCACGCTTTTCCCTGGGAACCTTTCAGCAGAGAGAGAACTTCCGTCCGATGGATCAAGTAAGACGGAGAAGGCCTGGGTACTGTGAGCACGCCTCAGGCTTTCTGAATGCCCACCCCCTCCCGCCCTGATTCCCAGCCATGGTCTGTATACACGCGTGCGTCCATCCTCCCTGGTGCGTGTGGTTGAACACTCCATGCAGCTCACAGCATCCCTTGACCCTCATTTACGTGTTGTTAGTTCTGGAGTCTCTGGAATCACATCATCTCTAAAGTCAAAATCCCCAGTGAAGAAATGCAGCATCCAGTGCCCAAGTCAGGAAGGCAGCCCCTTAAATGAGTCCTCGTAAGGGTCATTAAGGCATCACAAATGAAAGAACATGAGTCTACTTACCCCTGAGCTATGTTCTGTGAGAAAGTGTGCAGGACTGTGCACTTATCTCCTCCACTGACTGCTCCAGACGATCATCTGAAGGTCTCAGGCCACCCCCACCACCAGCTGATTTTGACTTACATCCTCTTACTAAATCCCTCACCATGTAAAACAGGATTGTGCCTCTTTCTTGCCCAAGGAAGAGATGCCTCAGACTCAGAGACATGTAAATCTCTGATTAAAATTTTAGCAGTCATCCCGTTCCTAAGAGCGGAGGTCAAGATAAGCGTGGCTTCCCATGGGACTGTCCTCAAAAGAGGACCACGGTTGCCCTTGTGTGGTCCTTCACCTGCCTGCCTTCTCCCACTTAAACCTGGCTGATGGGCAGAGCAGCTGTTCTGGAGTGGTGAGGAGGACTTCCCTGCTGGCCCAGTTATGTAAAGAGCCAAAACAATGCAGGGGACACTGATTTCAATCCCTGGTAAAGGATGACCCCACATGCCTCGGGGTAACTAAGCCCTCTCGCCACAAGTACTGAGCTTGTGCTCTGGAGCCCGAGAGCCTCACCCACTGAGCCCGAGGGCCACAAGTACTGAAGCCGGAGCACCCTTGAGCCCTGGCTTCGCCACAAGACACCACCGCAGTGCAAAGCCGGCACAGCAGAATGAAAGAGTAGCCCCCGTCTCAGCACAACTAGAGAAAAGCCTGCAGGCGGCAATGAATACACAGCGCAGCTACAAATTCTTTAATTAAAAAAAAAAAAGAAGTGGTGATGAGTTTGGGACCGTGAGGTCCTTTTTTCCTCTCCCCACAGATGCCACCCTTCCTGAGATTCCTGCCAGCAGTGATTACTTGTTCATGTCTGGGGGAACTCCGAGTTTCTTTTTCCAGTGGTCATGCATGGATGTGAGAGTTGGACCATAAAGAAAGCTGAGCGCCAAAGAATGGATGCTTTTGAACTGTGGTGTTGGAGAAGACTCTTGAGAGTCCCTTGGGCTGCAAGGAGATCCAACCAGTCCATTCTAAAGGAGATGGGTCCTGGGTGTTCCTTGGAAGGACTGATTCTGAGGCTGAAACTCCAATACTTTGGACACCTCATGCGAAGAGTTGACTCGTGAAAAGATCCTGATGCTGGGAAAGATTGAAAACAGGAGGAGAAGGGGACGACAGAGGATGAGATGGTTGGATGGCATCACTGACTCAACGGACATGAGTTTTAATAAACTCTGGGAGTTGGTGATGGACAGGGAGGCCTGGCGTGCTGCAGTCCATGGGGTCGCAAAGACCTGGATACGACTGGGCGACTGAACTGAACTGATGACGATATTTCTTTGCATCAGCTCCCATGGAGAAATGGGTCCTGGTGGGCTGGGCCATCGTCCCAGTCTTCTGGGAGATGCCAGTGTCAGCCTTGTAACAGAGGGCTGACTTTTTAACGCCCTTGGCTTAGGTGGTATCTGGCTCTAGAGGCTGTGTGTGTGTGTGTGTGTGTGTGTGTGTGTGTGTGTGTGTGTGGCGGTGGGGGGAGGGGTTCTTTGTGAGAATGGTGGCCAGGGAAAAAAGGACGTAAGGACATTGTGTGTCCTTTTCTTTCTCAGTACGTGTGGAGTGGGGTTACATTAAATTAGGCTCTGCATTCTCATTCTCCCACGTTGTCGTTAGTCCCTCAGTCATGTCCGACTCTCTGCAACGCAGTCCATGGGATTCTGCAGGCCAGAATAATGGAGTGGGTAGCCTTTCCCTCCTCCAGGGGATCTTCCCGACTCAGGGATTGAACCCAGGTCTCCTGCATTGCTGGTGGATTCTTTACCGTCTGAGCCACCAGGGGAACCCTCCTTCTGCTGGGGCCTCATCCAACAAGGCTTGCATCCTGGGATCAGATAGCAGGTCTGTGCTGGTTTTGTCTGCCACGTGAGCTTCCCATGCATAAACTCCCAGCTTGGAAGGCAGGGGTGGCATGGAGGTTGCGGCATGGAGACCACTCCCCCCCTCCACTTCCCCTAAAACTCCCCAACACCCCCTTGCCCATTCTAGCCATGGGTGGGCAACCAGTGAACTCAGTGGGCAAGGCAGGCACACACTGAGTTTAGGCGAATCTGGGCTGTGAAGGAGACGGGCACCCTGGTCCTGATTAGAAGCCCGTCTGATTGCCAGGCAGAGCTGCCTGAGCCATGAGCATCGATCAGCCTCGCTTACAGGAGGGTTTGCAGCTGCTGTCCTGGGAGGCTTCGTTAACAGAGGCTGGCTTGCTGAATGAGATAGAGTTTAGTGCTGCCAAAATTAATGCGCTGCTGTCTGAGCATCCTTCACGTGATAACACAAAATCAAGTTTACGTGGTAGGAAGCAGGACTCCTGTTGAGAGCTGAAACATTTCAGAGGAGAAAAGAAGAGGATGGTTTTAAAGAGTCTGCGGCAGTGAGTCAGATGAACAAATCTTTTGCTTCTCTTCTGATGGCTCAGAGCCAATTTTTAAATGTAACTACTGAATGTGACCCTGATGGCTGGGGAAGATTTGAGGCAGGAGGAGAAGGGGACGACAGAGGATGAGATGGTTGGATGGCATCTCCCACTCGATGGACAGGAGTTTGAGCAAACTCTGGGTGATGGTGAAGGACAAGGAAGCCTGGCGGGCTGCAGTCCATGGGGTCTCAAAGAGTTGGACACAACTGAGCGACTGAACAACAAAATATGATCTGACAAGAGCTAAATAGTTATGGTGGCTATTTTATTTTCCTGCATTGAGGTTTAGGATTTTTTCCCCAATGGATAAAGTGAAAGTGTTAGCTGCTCAGTTGTGTCCAACTCTTTGCGACCCCAAGGACTGTAGCCCACCAGGCTCCTCTGTCCATGAGATTCTCCAGGCAAGAATACTGGCGTGGGTTGCCATGCCCTTCTCCAGGGGATCTTCCCTACCCAGGGATCAAACCCAGGTCTTCCTCATGGGTAATACTGATGGACCACAGCTTGGTAGCCCTGGGAAAGAAGACTCTTAAGACATGGAAATTCAGCATTTAAACCTTAGAGAGGCTGGGTGGGGAGGGTTGTTTCCAAGTGTTGGCTTCGATTAGAATCTGAAGAAGAAAGTTTAATAAACTATCTCATTGTTTCAGATGCCAGACTCTCTCTCACTGAATTCCAGTTTTTCAGTGATGTGAAAGTCAGTCAGTCGTGTCCGACTCTTTGCGACCCCACGGACTATAGAGTCCATGGAATTCTCCAGGCCAGAACACTGCAGTGGGTAGCCTTTCCCTTCTCCAGCGGATCTTCCTGACCCAGGAATCGAACCAGGGGTTTCTGAAGTGCAGGCATATTCTTTACCAATTGAGTTATGAAGGAAGCCCCTTTTCAATGATAAAAGGTTTTAATTAAGTAACTCCCCTTTGTTAAGATTTCAGAGACTTTACCAACAAGAAAGAAAGAATCCTTGACCTTCTGTATGGCACTGTTCAAATAGATTTCTGTTTCACCTTTCTTGAGCAACTAATTAAGAAATTGTTATACCTAAAATTATATTATTGGATGCACTATAATTTGTGACTCTTAGTTTTAAAGCCCATTTCTTAAAAATCTTTCATGGAATAGGGATACCATTTTTTTTTTAAATCAGTGTATGTTTAATTTATGTCTTTCTTCTCAAGACACTTTTAGAAATGGCCAACACAGAGTATTATCATGTTTCTTCCAAAGCTTGTTTGATGGCCAAATATGGTAGTCATCTTGTGATTTAGTAATGTGTTTGAACATCTAGAAATAAAGACCTTAAAAAATCTTCAGATGATGTCTTAAATATCTGGAGATCATTAAATCTTAAAATCTGTATTTATTTATTTTGCAAGTTTTTCCAGGTGTGTTTTGAGCTTTTAAAGACTGAGGTCTATTCGAACCACTAAAACGTATCATCTCACAAATCTACAGTTCCACTAAGTTGTTTAGGTAAATAAAGTTAAAATGTGGTAAAGAATCTTTAATGTCAACTGAAAATCTGTTCTTATACAAACAAGAGTAAAGTTTAGCAGTTAAGCACACCGTATGTCTGTGGGTCATCTATTTTGCATCTGATTTTAGCCACAAAAAGTGATCACTTGGAGATTGCCCTGTAGTTATACAGAGAAGTCACAGTCTTGTTGCTGAATCAAACTCAGGTCCTCTCACCCCACACAGCATAGCCACTCTCCTCACACCAGGTTGCGATGAAGGAAAGTCCAAAGTTTCCTTCAGGCACCAAGCAAGGAGTCCCGGCAGCTGGTGCTTCAAAGACCCAAATGCCCCAAAGACTCAAAGGGAAAGGTTTTTAGAGACTGGGTGAGGGAAAGGAGCTGTGGAGTGTGTGGTCAGCTTGTGGACATCCTTCTGACTGGCTGGTGCTGAGGGAATCGGGGGGCGGGGGTCAGCATCATTAACCTTCTGATTCCAAGTTCCGGCCTCTGAGCGCTGATGGCCAGCATCATAGTTAACTCCTTCTGCCTGGCGGGGGCTTTAGAACCTGCAAAACAGCTCAAAGGGACATTGCTCAGAATATTACCTACAGCCCTTTAGGAGGAAGTAAAGTCCTTGACTTTGTTCAATGGATAAACTATTAAGTGTTTCATCTCGCTTGACTAATCTCCTTTGCTTTTGCCTTCTCTCTCTTCTCTGACTTAATTTGCTCTTGAGAGCTCGGAGAAGGTCTAGGAGGCTCCAGGTTTCCTACAAACGAGAGCTGGCAGACCCAAGGAGGACATCTGTCCAGAAGACCTCCCTGAAAGGCCCTCCTGGGCTGCAGTCTCAGCATTTTCATCTTGTTTCTAGTGTAGAAGATGGTGTCAGTGCTTATACCCCTCTGCTGAGGTGTAACACAGCAACGCAAAGCGCAGTGGCTTACGATGGCATGCATTCTCTGCCTCAATCTCGGTGGCTTGGTGACCTTCGGGAGGCTGAGCTGGGGGGTTTCCAGGTCACGGTGTCTCGTGACATCAGCTAGCACTGCATTGCTGTCAAGACCTGACTGGTACTGGATGGTCAGCTTGTGAGACGATTCACATGAGTGGCTGTTGGGCTGGGGATGATGGTTCTGAACTGTCCGCTAGAAGAAGGTCTCACAGCTTTGCCATTCAGCCATCTCCACAGGGCTGCTTGGGCATCCTAATGTGATGGCCGCTGGGGATCTTCAGCAGGGGACAAGCAAGACAGAGGCCGTAATGCCCTGTATGACCTGACCTGGGAGTCCTGCTCCACCATCGTATAAAGAGTAGCTCTCTGCTGGTTATGCCAGCCCCCTCTGATACAGGGTAGGGAAGGTCTATGTAAGGGTGTGAATAGCAGCACGCACTGGAGAAGGCAATGGCACCCCACTCCAGTGCTCTTGCCTGGAGAATCCCATGGACGGAGGAGCCTGGTGGGCTGCAGTCCATGGGGTTGCAAAGAGTCGGACATGGCTGAGGGACTTCAGCTTGACTTTTCACTTTCATGCATTGGAGAAGGCAATGGCACCCCACTCCGGTGTTCTTGCCTGGAGACTCCTGGGCGCAGGAGCCTGGTGGGCTGCAGTCCGTGGGGTCGCAAAGAGTCGGACACAACTGAAGTGACTTAGCAGCAGGAGCAGCAGCAGCAGCGTGCATGGATGGTTTGGGGCCGCTTAGAGCTGTTTGATTAGCTGATACTTTGAGTTCTCACTCTGCAGCCAAAGATGTTGTTGCTCAGTCGCTATGTCGTGTCCAAGTCTTTGCAATCTCATGAACCGCAGCACTCCAGGCCTCCCTGTCCATCACCAACTCCAGGAGCATACTCAAACTCATGTCCATTGAGTCAGTGATGCCATCCAAGCATCTCATCCTCTGTCGTCCCCTTCTCCTCCTGCCCTCAGTCATTCCCAGCATCAGGGTCTTTTCCAGTGAGACTCGTTGGGAAAGACTCATTGGAAAAAAAGATGATTTTTTCTTCTAAATTCCCACTGCACATGGTCCAGTAAATTCCTTTTATAATTTGGTCCCATTGCCGATATGTGCAATTTGGTATATTCAATGACCACAATTAAGAAGGTGGACACTCCAGTAACCTTTACGGTAACTCTAACAGTGGTCTCTTCACTTATCATCTTCCTTTTATTTTGGCACAATCCTTTAAAGAATTTAACAGCTTAGTGTGTTCCTCCTCCATAGTGAGTTCCTCATTTGGGTTGAAAATTATTTCCCGAAACCAGCAGAGTTCCAATTGTTGGCGTGCAGGGCACCAGAGAGTATGTCATCTGTTATATACCCAACAGGGCTGCACGGTGAATATTTGCATCAGTCTGAAGGAAATGTCCTTAATTTTTTACTGGGCACATCTCACCCATTTACCAGATCTCTGCTTGGTTCCAGAAAACCTGGACGAGGGAAATAACTTTGCAATGATTGAGCGACATGGCTTCTTGGGCTTTTTAATCTCTCTGCATGGGTGTTATTTGGTCTTAGATTACAAATATACACACATCAGTAGATAGTCTAGAAAGAATCAAATGTTCTACTGATTCCGTCAGACATAAACTGCAAAACACAACATGGTTTAAAGCGAATTCTTTACTCAGTTCTGCATGCCCTAGGTAGGATCCTTGAGAGAATGAATTGGTGGAAAAAGTAACTGAGTAGAAAAATTAAAAAGAATATGATGGAGGAAGCATTTTGGGGGTGATTTACCATATTGCCCAGGAAACTTAGGGGCTTTCTTTTTATTCATTCTTCTCCAGCCATGGTTTGATTGCTCTTAAGCAGTATTTTGGGGGCTTCCCTGGTGGCTCGGCGGTAAAGAACCTGTCTGTTAATGCAGGAGATGTGAGTTTGACGCCCGGGTTGGGAAGATCCCCTGGAGTAGGAAATGGCAACCCACTCCAGGACTCTTGCCTGGGAAATCCCGTGGACAGAGGAGCCTGGTGGGCTGCAGTACATGGGGTCACAAAGAGTCAGACATGACTTGACGATTAAACAGCAGGTAACTATAGTCCAAAGTATCAGTCATCCTAAAGGGACCTGCTGATAAAGACTGCTCACTGATACACGTACAAGGACATGCTCTCTGAACCTAAACTGCCATCAGTTTCCATCCCTCGGGCCTGTCTAGAGAGATAAAAGCCGTCACATCTGACAACAGCCTTCCCTCCGTATGGTCCACAAGGCTGGCACCCACACCGACAGGAAGACACTGAGTTGGGTTTGCTGCGGTCTCTCCCCAGCGCTTAGGACACATATTTGCTGCTCATTCAGTATGTATTATTTGGTTTTCCAAAAGATTTTTTAAATGGATGAATGAATTAAAAGATTGGGAGGGTGATTGCTTTGCCAGGTTCTCTTAGTATCTGCTGTCTAACAGCGTGAATCAGCCATGCATATGCATATATATATCCCCTCCCTTCTGAGCCTCCTTGCCAACCCCATGCCACCCCTCTGGGTCATCACAGAGCCCCGCGCTGAGGTCCCTGTGCTGCAGAGCAACCTCCTACTAGCCGTCTGCTTTACACGTGATCGTGCATATATGTCAGCCCTGCTCTCTTAATTCACCCCACTCTCTCCTTCCCCTGCTGTTCCCTCAAGTCTGTGCTCTGTGTCTGCCTCTCTATCCCTGGCCTCCAAATAGGTTCATCAAAACTTGAGTATTTATTGAATGAAGGTTTGATTATTTTCCTACGAAGTAAGATACATTAAAAAAAATGTAAAAAAACCCACAGATACTATGTGTAAAGTATTTTTTTTTTTTTTCATTAGCACAAGCTTTAGGAGCAAAACCTTAGTGGGCAAAGTATAACAGGCATTAGTCTTCTTGAAGATTTACAAATGCCACTTTCCCCAAGCTTTTGATAATAACTACAAAAATGATCTGCTTGGGTCCAATGATTAAAATAAGAACAAACAGTTTACCCATACGTATATAATAAGCTCAAGTATCAAAGACAATTTGTCTTAAGGAGCAAGTCGTTAATGACCACACTGTTCCACTCTCAGCAAATAAATGATGTTCCAAACCTTGGTCTCTGCTAATTATGCTAGAAAAATTGTGTAAAAGGGTTTCAGGGAGAAGTGCTCAGCTGCAGGTGCATGAAGGATTGCGGAGCAGAGGAAAAGTGAATTTCAGCCCACACCTTTGGAGCTCTCTTCAGAGACGCTTGTGATAGAGAAACCCACCGAAGTTCATTGCCTGCCTGCCTTGTGTCTACATAGGGAGGTCACCCAGGGGCGACTGAACAGCTCCGCAGGGCAGCTCTGGGGGAAGGCACGGTGGGACGTGGCCCTCTTTGGGGAGACAAAATGGTTTTCAGGAGAGATGACCAGGCCGTAGGAGAGCGGGTAGGAAGGGATGCTGAAGCGTGTCTGGGTGTGACGAGGAGCACAGCTGAGTCCTCATGTCTCCGCGCTGCAGATGTGGGGGACTCCATCGCTCCCTTGTGATGGGCATGAAGCCTGCCTGGCTGATGACACCCCCAGTGTGGGGACGGGTGACCCCTGGGCTCCTCTGGCTGGCTGTGTCTTTAGGAGACAAAAGAGGGTTAGAGGGAGCCTCACCCTCGTTTGCTGACTCCCACATGCCTACAGCTGAAAATCACCGTGTCACCAAAGTGTATGTTTCGGGGCGACATATTCTGAACCCCTATGGCCACACCTTTGGGGTTGTGAATACCCACGTCACATTTGGGGTGGCATGTTCTGGACCCCTAAGTCACATCTCCGGGGTAATATGTCCTGAAGCTGTACAGTCTCATATTTGGGGTGACACATCCTGAGCCCCCCAAGTCACATTTGGGATGACACACCCTGAGCCCCCTAAGTCACATCTTTGGGGTGACACGTCCTGAACCCTTACAGTCACATCTGGGGTGACGTGTCCCGAGCCCCCTAAGTCCCATCTGGGGTGACACATCCTGAGTCCCCTAAATCACATCCTGGATTATGTGTTCTGAGCCCTCTAAGTCACATTTGGGGTGATGTGTCCTGAGCCCCCAAGTCACATTTGGGGTGACACATTCTAACCCCCTACAGTCACATCCTGGATTACACGTCATGAGCCTCTAAGTCACATTTGGGGTGACGTGTCCTAAGCCCCCTAAGTCATGCTTTGGGTGATACATTCTAACCCCCTACAGTCACATCCTGGGATTACACATCCTGAGCCCTCTAGGTCACATTTGGGGTGACATGTCCTGAACCCCCTACAGTCACATCCTGGATTACACGTCCTGAACCCCTAAGTCATGTTTGGGGTGACACGTTCTGCTCCGCTTCAGTTGCCTCCTTTGGATTGGATTTGGTGCAAATGGTACAGCATCTTTGAAAACAACATTCCACAGCAGGAAAAGCAAAGCCCAGTATGACAACAAGACTATGTCACGAAGACCTTCTCTTCAATCAGGAGACGCACAGCACTTACTTCCCCGACTCTCTACCGAAGTATAGACTGCCTGCACTGGGTTCTGCTAGCTGATCTGTGCCGAACCTCGTAGGAACCAACGGGAGTCCCAGAAATGCTTCAGCTTCTATCTAGACCCCAGCCCAAGGCCAAAAGGGCACACGTTTCGTCTGAGGCCACCACGAGGAGCTGCACGTGGTGTCTAGTCATAAGTCCCCTTGCATTTCCTTCTAGGCCGTTCCTCTGGCGACGTGTGGGCGGATTCCTGCACGGATACTGGAGCAGCCGTCAGATCACGTCTGAGCTCTGTCTCCTGCGAGGAAGTCACCTCAACCTGGTAAACTGTGAAGATGGACCAGCGACGTGCTGGCAGACCATTGTCGTCGCCTTCCAGAGTGAATCCATGAAAGAGGGAGAGAGAGAAAGAAGGAGAGGGAGGGAGGGAGAG
>SJYF01000349.1:2712824-2744603 GCA_006410515.1 Procapra przewalskii
CCAAAGTACTGGAGTTTCAGCTTTAGCATCAGTCCTTCCAAAGAAATCCCAAGGCTGATCTCCTTCAGAATGGACTGGTTGGATCTCCTTGCAGTCCAAGGGACTCTCAAGAGTGTTCTCCAACATCACAGCTCAAAAGCATCAATTCTTCGGCGCTCAGCCTTCTTCACAATCCAACTCTCACATCCATACATGACCACAGGAAAAAATGTAGACTTGACTAGACAGACCTTAGTCGGCAAAGTAATGTCTCTGCTTTTGAATATGCTATCTAGGTTGGTCATAACTTTTATTCGTAGTAGATGATTAATAAACAGTTACCAAGGAAGGCAGTGAAACGTGAAATGGCCTTGAGTTGACTCACCATGGAGCCTGTGTTACGAGCGTCAGAGGGCTTTGCAACAGGAGGGAGTAGGCGGCTGTGTATTCATGGAGTTGGTTGGATCTGGTGGAGGCCTGGAAGGAGAGGTGAGATTTCTAGAGAAAGAAGCTGGGCAGGGCCAGAGGAAAGCTCTCCTGTCACACAGAACCAGAACATACCTCTCTTTCAGCTGAGAGAGAGTATCAGAGATCAAAGGGGCTGTGAGGTGTTAGAGAGCAGAGCCATATAAAAACCCAAGTGTGTTCATTGTAGACGCCGCTGCCATTATCTGTCTATATGTTCACCTTCTTGACATGGGGCTCAGGCTCTCAGTAAATCAATGCCTATATATCACCATGCTACATGCCAAGCTCTATGTCAATGCTCTATTTCACTGTGTTGCCCAGCTAACAAAGTGACGGTGGGGTTCCACTTGTTGGGAGGGGTGTGCGGCGGATCGCGTGATGAAAGCAGAGAAAGACACAAGCCTTTGACACATTGATCATTTCTTGTCCCAACTAACTGAGGGGAAGCTACCTTAACAACACAGCTTCCCTGGTGGCTCAGCTGGTTAAAGAATCCGCCTGCAATGCAGGAGACCCAGGTTTGATCCCTGGGTCGGGAAGATCCCCTGGAGAAGAGCATGGCAACCCACTCCAGTATTCTTTCCTGGAGAATCCCACAGTCAGAGGAGCCTGGTGGGCTATAGCTCATGGGGTCGCAAAGAGTCGGACACGACTGAGCGACCAACGCTAACTTAAAACACAGGTTTGTGACATTAAAGAATGAAAATTTAATTTAAAAAATTGCATTTATTTATTAACTTGGCTACCCTGGGTCTCCGCTCCTGCTCAGGCTTTGCCCCGGTGACAGCAAGCAGGGACTCCTCTCTAGTTGCAGTGTGTGGGGTTCATGGTGCTGTGGGTTCTCTTGTTGGGGAGCATGGGTTCTAGAGACCACGGGCTTCAGTAGCTGTGGAGCACGGGCTTATTTGCCCTGTGGCATGTGACGTCTTCCCAGATGAGAGCCCAAACCTGTGTCTCCTGCATTGTCAGGCGGATTCTTAACCACGGGACCACCAGGGAGGTCCATGAAAATAAGATTCTTTTTTTCTTTTGGACAGTCAAGTTACCTAATGATTACAGTTCCATGGGAATGTGTATCTAACCTACGATATATGTCTAAGATGGGAACTCCATCCTGGGAGATCATGCATTAGTGTGTGTTAGTCGCTCAGTCGTGCCTGACTCTTTGCAACCCCATGGACTGTAGCCCACCAGGCTCCTCCATCCATGGGATTCTCCAGGCAAGAATACCAGAGTGGGCTGCCTTTTCTCCAGTTGATCTTCCTGACCCAGGGATTGAACCCAGGTCTCCTGCACTTCAGGCAGACTCTTCACTGTCTGAGCCACCAGGGAAGCCCCAAAATTTCTATGAAAATGAAAAACATTCAGAAAGGAAATATAATTTGAAGAGGCAGGTTCAAATACCAAAATGGAAAATCGCTTGGAAACGCGTCCCTGGGTAGTAAGGAAATTAGGTAATGAATTTTCTTACCCATTTGCTGAGTGAAGGAACGTTGAAGGCAAAATAAAACCACGGGTAAAGCAACATCCTTTGAGTTACTAATTTAAGCAGGTGACTGTAGAGAGAAGCCTGCCTCTAAAATTGGCTAATAGTGGCTATAAAGAGGAAAAACGCTCTTGAGTTATCACTGGTTGAATCAGATCACAACGGAAAGAGTGAACTGCTCTCTGATAAAATGTTCAAATTGGTGGAATGAGGAGGGGCTGTAAATGTTCTTGTGTGTGTGTGTTTGTTCAGTTGTGTCTGACTCTTGTGACCCCATAGACTATAGCCCACCAGGCTCCTCCGTCCATGGGATTCTCAAGAATGCTGGAGAGGCTTGCCATTTCCTCCTCCAGGGGATCTTCCCCACCCAGGGACTGAACCCGGGTCTGCTTTGGCAGATGAGCCACTTGGGAAGCCCTCAGTAGCCCTTAAGTAGGAAATTAAAGTCCTTGACTTTGCTTAACAAATACAGTATCATTGTCATTTTTTACTGTTTTCCTTTGCTTCTGAGTTTCCCCCCTTCTCTGATTAAATTTATTCTTTGACTGATGTTTTTCTGCAGATGGGAGGCAGGAGGAGGATGTGGTGGGGGTCGGCGGGGGACATGTGTCCTGGGAGGGTCCCATAGGGTCCTGGTCAGTCCCAGTTACACCAAGAGCTTTTATTAATTATGGTTCTCTCATACGATGCTTTCAAAGATGACCAGGCTGCTGTTTGCTGTCCCTTAGGCTGGTTCTCACGTCTTGCAAGATGGGGCACCAGGCAGAGGCCAGTCCTGGGACAGAAGCCATTAGCCCATGTGCTCAGAAATCTTCCTGTGTTTCCAGATGTGTGTGGTGCCCAGGGATGGGATTGTAATGTTCCAGGCAGGACCTGCAGTTTCCTGCAGAGGAAAAGGGGAAAGGAATCAGGCACCGGAAATTCCCTGCAGGGCACAGACCCGGAACTTCCACTAAACCTGCGTTTCCAGGAATCATGTGTACCTCTCCAACACTCTGGAGAACCTCAGTTTTGTTCTAGGTGAGGCAGACCTAATTTAATTTTCTGGGTTTGTACAGTGCATTCGATCCTGGTTGGGGAAGCTTCCCTGGAGGAGAGCATGGCAACCCACTCCAGTGTTCTTGCCTGGAGAATCCCATGGACAGAGGAGCCTGGTGGGCTACAGCCCATGGGGTCGCAGAATCAGACACGCCTGGGCAAGGAGCATGCTCAGGACTGCCCCCACCCCTAGCAAATCCCAGCTTGGACGCTTGGGAGAGAGCTAGTATTTCAGGGAGAAAGAGGAGCAAACGGACACACAGATGCTCGCCCTGCTCCAACAAACAGCTCTGTCTGTTCCTCACAGCCTCCTGCCATCTCATCGGGGCTCATTACAACATGCAGAAACCTTCTCTTCTCTCTCTGCTTCAGGACAGACTCTTCAGGATGCATCTTTATCGGGAGAAGTGTTATTTGCGGTTGGGAGGGGACCGGTATCTCTCAAAGCTAAAGCCGGGTATTACTCACTGTCCCTCTCAAGGTCTAGAAATATTCCTATTGAGAAAGAAGGCCAAGGCTTTTCACAGCCACTGCTGAGAACAGACACTGTTAACTCTTTCCGCTTTGTTGTGACACCTTCCACTAAGTTGCCAACGTGCTGGTTGGTGCTGAATGTTTAGAAAGGAAACGTCAGTATCCAAGTTTATTACCCAGCACATTACTGTATCTTTTGACGTTTCTTTATTGCCTTTTCTCCCAAATGATTTGAGGGCTTCCCTGGTGGTGCATGTGGTAAAGAACCCACCTGCCAAAGCAGAAGATGTAAGAAACGTGGGTTCGACCCCTGGGTCGGGAAGATCCCCTGGAGAAGGAAATGGCAACCCGCTCCAGTACTCTTGCCTGGAGAATCCCACGGACAGAGGAGCCTGGCGGACTCTGGAACATAGCGTCAAAAAGAGCTGGACACAACTGAAGTGACTTAGCACACAGGCACCCTCAAGATGAATATGGTGAAATAATGTGTCAGGGCAGAAAGCCAATGAATGTGAACAATTGAGGGCTTATCCCGCCAATATCAGCGCTTCCTCTTAACTGGGAGTCAGGCGATAAAGAGAGAGGGCAGAGCTACTCCTATTCTGGATATCAGAGAAATTTGCAACAGAACTGGGAGTTCCTCTTCATACCTGGAATATCTTTTAATGCTCATTGTGCTGGGAACTGGATCAGGGTTTCTGCTTTTGCAAACTGGAAAGGATGTTGACTTTTAGGGTATTCCTACATTTTAAAAAATTGCATTTATTCACTTGTTTGTGTGTTTATCTGGCTGAGCTGGGTCCTAGGTGCGGCATGGAAACTCTTAACTGTGGCCTGTGGGCTCTTGTGGCATGTGAGAGCTAGTTCCCTGACCCGGGAGAGAAGCCGGCCCCCTGCTTTGGGGGCACATAGGCGGAGCCCCCAGGCCACCAGGGAAGGTCCTAGCATGTTTCTCCAGTTTGTGTCAGATCCAGCACCATCCATGTTTCTCCATTTTGTGAGACACCATCCAAAGATTCCTGGAGAAGGCGATGGCACCCCACTCCAGTACTCCTGCCTGGAGAATCACACGGCAGAGGAGCCTGGTGGGCTGCAGTCCATGGGGTCGCTAAGAGTCGGATATGACTGAGCGACTTCACTTTCACTTTTCATCACAAGAGACGGGCTTGACTCACCTCTCTAGAGTTCACATAACCCCATGTGAGGCTCCCGAGGTTGTCCAGCTTAGCACTCAACTGCTTTTCTCCCTTCGTTTTTTTATCTGTGCTTGTCCATCTTATAAACCAATGAGAGAGTGAAATTGTATTTGAATGGGGTACACAAGAAGAATATACAACTTGCACACTTCTGCAGTCACTGCAGATCCTGTGACGTCCTTGCCTATTGCTTTTTCTTTTTCTTTTTTTTTTTAGAAATGGAAATAAAAGCCAGAAATCAAATATTTACAAAATCTGACTTAGGTGCACCGACGCCCAGCTCTTTCAGGAGAGTGGTCAAACAGTCCCCACAATGTGCACACGACAAGAGCTGGCCTCTTAAGAATTCAGAGCAAATAAGACAACGTGGGTCAGGCTCCTGGCAGCGTCGGCTCGAAGCGAACAAGGACATTTCCACTGGGGCACGTCCAGGAGGGAGACGTTCAAAGCAGTGAGCGCAGTTACCAACCCACCTCACATGTGCACCCTGCTCTGTGATCGCAACGCTCTTCCCCACACCTAGCTTCTCTCCTCTGCGAGTTCTGAGCAGAGCCTGTGAAGGAGGCAGGAGCATTCCCTCCCCGCTCCTGTTGTGGATAGTGAGACAGGATGGAGAATTTTAACCACTGCCTCAACCATCTCAGATACTCAAGAAACAGAGGGATACTGGGAGAATCCTGGAGAATAAATCTGACCCTGTGTTGGTACTCAGGAAACAGAGGGAGGCTGGAAAGTTCCTGGAGAGTAAGTATGACTGTATTGGTACTCAAGAAACAGAGAGATGCAAAAACTCCTGTAGAATAAGTCTGACTCTGCATTGATGCTCAAATAGCAGAGGGAGGCTGGAAAAATCCTGGAGAATAAATCTGACTCTGCATTGATACTCGGGAAACAGAGGGAGGCTGGAAAAATCCTGCAGAGTAAGTATGACTCTGTATTGATGCTCAGAAAACAGAGGGAGACTGGGAAAATCCTGGAGAGTAAATCTGACTCTTCTTTGATACCCAGGAAACAGAGAGAGGCTGGAAAAATCCTGGAGAATAAATCTGACTCTGTGTTGGTATTCAAGAAACAGAAGGAGGCTGGAAAAATCCTGCAGAGTAAGTATGACTCTGTATTGATGCTCAGGAAACACAGGGAGACTGGGAAAATCCTGGAGAGTAAATCTGACTCCGTGTTGGTATTCAAAAAACAGAGTCATGCAAAAATTCCTGTAGAATGAATCTGACTCTGCACTGATAGTCAAATAGCAGAGGGAGGCTGGAAGAATCCTAGAGAAAAATACGACTCTGTAGTGACGTTCAAGTAACAGAGCAATCGTGGAAAAATCCTAGAGAATGAATATGACTCTGCATTGATACTCAGGAAACAGAGGGAGGCTGACAAAATCCTGGACGTTCAATCTGACTCTGTATTGGCACTCAAACAGTAGAGGAAGACGGGGAAATCCCTGGTGAATAAAGATGACTGTATTGATACTCAAGAAGCAGAGGCATGCTGGAAAAATCCTTGAGAATAAACCTGACTCTGCACTGAACCTCAGGAGGCTAGAAAAGTCCTGCACAGTAAATATGACTCTGTATTTACCCCCACCCTCACCCCCTAGTTTCGGAGGAGAATCAACTCATCATTCGTGACACCCCAATATTTGCAACATACACAGCGTAAGCAGTAAATTCATCTCTTCCTCCTCGTGCGTGATGTGTGGATTTCCACATTCGCAACTCATGCAACGGAACCAGTAATTCATTTCTTCCTAGCGTGTGATGTGTGTGACTTCTGTCCACAGAAGAGCTCGTACCCGACCCACCTCATGACAAAGAGGACAATGTGAAAACTACCATCTGCTCAGTAGAATTCTAAAGGGAACCAAAGACAGTATTGAGAGAGGTCAGCAAAGGAGTTATTGTCTAGACCATTCATCAAGCACTTGTTTGTATTTGGGGAAAACCAGGAAACGGCAATGGCACCCCACTCCAGTACTCTTGCCTGGAAAATCCCATGGACGGAGGAGCCTGGTGGGCTGCAGTCCATGGGGTTGCAAAGAGTCGGACACGACTGAGTGACTTCACTTTCACTTTTCACTTTCATGCATTGGAGAAGGAAATGGCAACCCACTCCAGCGTTCTTGCCTGGAGAATCCCAGGGATGGGGGAGCCTGGTGGGCTGCCGTCTGTGGGATCGCACAGAGTCGGACACGACTGAAGCGACTCAGCAGCAGCAGCAGCACCAGCAGGAAACCCAAACACGCTCCCCCTATGTGGTTAAGGGAGTCACGGTCTTGTTTTGTGTTACAGTATCGTGAATAATGACGTTACATTTTCTTTTTTTGTTTTCTTTTTAATCGGACGATAATGGCCTTACAACATTGTGTTGGTCTCTGCCATACATCAAGATGAGTCAGCCGTGGGTGTACCTATGCGCCCTCCCTCGTGAGCCCCCTCCCCCCACCCTCTATATCGTCACAGAGCACTAGCTAAGCCTCCTGAGTCACACAGCAAATCCCCTCTGGCTGTCTGTTCTGCATCCGGTAATGGGTATATTTCAGGGCTACTCTCTCAATTCATCCCACTCTCTTCTTCCCTAGAAGTTATATTTTCAAATCAAGATCCAAGGTGCAGGGAAAGGCCCAAGATGGATAGCTGGGTGAAAATATTGCATGTTAGGGAATTGTGTGTAGGGTGTTGGTGCTGAAACTGCAGAGAGGCTTTCAGTTCAGTTCAGTTCAGTTCCGTTCAGTCGCTAAGCCGTGTCCGACTCTGCGACCTCATGGATGGCAGCACACCAGGCCTCCCTGTCTGTCACCAACTCCAGGAGTTCACCCAAACCCATGTCCATCAGGTTGGTGATGCCATCCAACCATCTAATCCCCTTCTCCTCCTGCCCTCAATCTTTGCCAGCATCAGGGTCTTTTCAAATGAGTCGGCTCTTCGCATCAGGTGGCCAAAGGATTGGAGTTTCAGCTTCAGCATCAGTCCTTCCAAAGAAATCCCAGGGCTGATCTCCTTCAGAATGGACTGGTTGGATCGCCTTGCAGTCCAAGGGACTCTCAAGAGTCTTCTCCGACACCACAGTTCAAAAGCATCCATTCTTCGGCGCCAAGCTTTCTTCACAGTCCCACTCTCACCTCCACACATGTAGATGTAGAGAGGATGTAGAGAGCCCCCGAGGACTGGCTTTGAGAGGGGCCTGCGTCCACTACCCCCAGAGTTCCTGATTCAGTAGGTCTTCAGGGGAACGAGGAACTCACCCTTCTTTGAGGTTACCAGCTGATGCTGATGCTATAGGCCCAAGGACACCCTGGAATTAAACAAATACATACTCAGAGGGTTAACTAGGATGCCTTTGCTTATGGGCAGAGCCTGTCAACACTGCCCGGCGATTGGACTCAATGGGGAACTTAAAAAAAAAATCCGTATCCAGGGGGAATATAAGGTAGTCCAGCCATGGTCAAAACGAGTTTGGCATTTCCTCAGTTGAAAATGGAATCACTGCCACTTCCTTGGGGGTCCGGTGGTTAAGAATCTGGCTTCTGATGCAGAGGGAGGGCCTGAGTTGCATCCCTGTGCAGAGAACTAAGATTCAACATGCCTTGGAGCAATTAAGCCCGTGCGCCCCAATTGGAGTCCGAGCACCCCAACTTGAGAGTCCAGGCACCCCAAAGAGAGAGTCTGTGTGCCCCAAAGAGAGAGTCCGTGTGCCCCAACAGAAGATCCTGCACGCCTGAAATGAAGATCCCGCATGCTGGAGCGAAGACCCAACATTGCCAACTGAAAGAATATTTTCACAAGTGCAATTACCACATGGCCACTACAGCTCCAACCCCAGAAGAACTGGAAACAGGTGCTCATACAGACGAACGCAAAAGAACGTTTGCAACAGAGCAGCTTAACTGTTGCCTAGAGGAGAAAACAGCCCACGTCTGTCAACACTGTAATGGAAAATGTGATCCGTGTGTCCTGTGAAAACAGTGGCCACTGTCAATGAATGCAGCCCTGACACAGGGTACCACATGGATGAATCATGAGAACAGTTAGGCTCAAGGAAAGAAGCCAGACACAGAAAATCCGCACTATGTCCCATTCTGCTGTGAAATGTCTGGAACAGACGAGTCCTTCCAGACAGAAAGCAGATGAATGGTTGCTGCTGGGTGATGGCAAGGGAAATAGGGAGTAACTCAATAACAGACATTATTATGGGGGGCTCCAAAATCACTGCAGATGGTGAGTGCAGCCATGAAATTAAAAGACACTTGCTCCTTGGAAGAAAAGTTATGACCAACTTAGACAGCATATTAAAAAGCAGAGACATTTCTTTGCCAACAAAAGTCTATCTAGTCAAAGCTATGGTTTTTCCAGTAGTCACATATGGACATAAGAGTTGGACTATAAAGAAAGCTGAGCACCAAAGAATGGATGCTTTTGAACTGTGATGCTGGAGAAGTCTCTTGAGAGTCCTTTGAACTGCAAGGAGATCTAACCAGTCCATCCTAAAGGAAATCAGTCCTGAATATTCATTGGAAGGACTGACGTTGAAGCTGAAACTCCAGTACTTTGGCCACCTGATGTGAAGATCTGACTCATTGGAAAAGACCCTGATGCTGGGAAAGATTGAGGGCAGGAGGAGAAGGGGATGACAGAGGATGAGATGGCTGGATGGCATCACCGACTCAATGGACATGAGTTTGAGCAAGCTCCGGGAGTTGGTGATGGACAGGGAGGCCTGGTGTGCTGGGGTTCATGGGGTCACAAAGAGACCGACACGACTGAGCGACTGAGCTGAACTGAACTGATTAACAGGTACCGGATTTCTTTAGGGGGTGATGAAAATGTTCAGAAACATCTCAGTAGTGATGGTCACACTGCCTGGTGAGTGTACTAGAAGCTGCTGATGGTGCGTTTGAGCATAGTGAACATTGGTTGTTCTTGTTCAGTTGCTCAGTCACTTCCAACTCTGTCTCACCCCGTGGACCGCTGCCTGCCGGGCTTCCCTGTCCTTCACCATCTCTTGGAGTTTGCTCAAACCCATGTCCATTGAGTCGGTGATGCCATCCAACCATCTCATCCTCTGTCAGCACCTTCTCCTCCGGCCCTCAATCTTTCCCAGCATCAGGGTCTTTTCCAGTGAGTCAGCTCTTCCCATCAGGTGGCCAGTGTATTGGAGCTTCAGCTTCAGCATCAGTCCTTCCAATGAATATTCGGGGTTGATCTCCTTTATGTTATGCTAATTGTATCTCACTTTTCAAAGCATGTCCAGGCAGCATCCTGGAGCTTCTGATTTCACAGTTCTAGGATGAGGCTTCTTGCAAAGCTTCCCAGATGATTCCAACAAGCAGCTGGGACTGACTGAAGACAACTGACCGGATGGGGATTCCAACAGGTGGGCAGCCCTGAGCGAGGGGAATGGAGTTTGGGAAGGGGAAGGGGAAGCGGGTGGACTCTGTGCTTTTGCTATTCAGCCTCCAGGTTCCAGCAGCCTCCGTCCACCTGGGAGCTTGTCAGAAATATTGGCAACCCCCAAAGCCCCACCCCAGACCTTCCTATCTGTTATTTGACTTTCAACAAGAGTCCCGTGGTTTGCTACTCACTGAATCCCAGAAGCATGGGAGCATCCGCATGGCCTTTCCAACATCCTTCCACCAAGATGAGGGGTTTCTACCATCCATCTGGTTTCAGAATTGCTGGTGGGAAGAAAGTTGATCACGTTCCTATCCTCTCTGAGAACCTCCTGCATCTCACAGTTCTCCACAATCGTCGCAGGGTTTCATACACATTCCTGTCTCAAATTCTTTGAAAAATGAAAGTGAAAGTGAAGTCGCTCAGTAGTGTCTGACTCTTGGCGACCCTACGAACTGTAGCTTGCCAGGCTCCTCCATCCATGGGATTCTCCAGGCAAGAACACTGGAGTGGGTTGCCATTTTCTTCTCCAGGGTATCTTCCTGACCCAGGGATCAAACTCAGGTCTCCCACATTGCAGACAGAACTCTTTACTCTCTTTGAGCCACCAGTGAATCCCAAAGTGAAAGGGAAGTTGCTCAGTCGTGTCTGACTCTTTGCAACCCCGTGGACTGCCGTCTACCAGGCTCCTCCATCTATGGGATTTTCCAGGCAAGAATACTGGTGTGGGTTGCTATGTCCTCCTCCAGGAGATCTCCCCAGACCAGGGATCGAACCAGGGTCTCCCAAATTGTAGGCAGACGCTTTACTGTCTGAGCCACCAGAGAAGTCTCTTTGGAAAATGGAACTCCTTTAAAAGGACCCCCTCATGACGCTGATGGATACTCATCTTATGCAAGGGTGATCTGGGAACTCCTGCTCCAGAAGAGTTTTGAATCGTATGGGCCTGCTTCATCCAATAAATCTTCAGAGACTGCTTTGAATGTTGTGAGGCTTCTAGAATAACCCTAAATTTCAGCATCCAGAGAAACTGAGAAGCAGCAGACACAGGCAAGCCACAGACTTCCCGGAAACATGACTGTTTAAGACAAGAGGAGGGGACTTCCCTGGCAGCCCAGTGGTGAAGACATCACCTTCTAAGGCAGGGGATGTGGGTTTAACCCCTGGTCGGGGACCTAAGATCCCACACACCAGAACAGCCAGAACAACCCCAAGCACAAAACAGAAGGAATATTGTAACAGATTCAATAAAGATTTTAAAAGCTTGGTCCACATTAAAAAAAAAAAAGTATAAGAATAGATGTTGGAGGTGGACAGGGTTCCTCATCCAAGATAACTCTGTATCATCCCAAGTCAGGAAAATGAAAATGTCAGCCCTCAGTGAGGCTAAACCAGAAAGGTCAGGTTTTCTATCCTTGCCGGGCACGTTCCTGACAAAAGTCTCAATTCCTCACTCATCTCCCAGCACCCTGACTTTTTTTCTATCAAATTCCTTTAGGTGACATTCGTCCCAACAAATAATGTCTAAGAAAAAGTTTAATATGTGGTTTTGAAATCCATCCTGAGATTAACTCAATTTCTATAAAGAATAAAACTCCCCAGACAGGAAGGAAAACTCATGAACTTGTGTGTGTGTGTGTGTGTGTGTGTGTGTGTGTGTGTGTGTGCAGAATGTCAACAGCCCTCTTTGTCCTATTGATAGACTTTCCCCTTCCCTCTGTGTTTCTCTGAATATCTGATAAATCATACTCAAATTTGCTTTTCTGGAAATGGCTTGAAATAGCGATGTATGTTTTAACGCAATGCGATTTCATTCAAGCAATTGCGTGGACGGGGAACTCAGAGGCCAGAGATGAGCCTGGTTCCAGTAAGGAGCTGACGAAAAATGATTTTCCTGTTCCTTGCATCAGTCTTTTAATATTAGCTCATAGATGGGATGAGGACTAGATTTGTAGACCCTTCTTAAACCAAAGCTTTCACTTCTGTTCAACATTTCATGAATCAATGACAATAATCGTAGTTTAAAAAAGGGAGGGTGATTTTTTTCTATTTTAATACACTCAAAAGAAGAATTTCCAACCCGAGTCCTCGTTTTTGAACTCAGTTAATTGCCACAGATTCAACAGTTCTGTGAAACAAGTGATTTGCAAACAAGCGCTACTAACAAACAACTGAGCTGAAGCAAATAAAGTGAGGGGAGATGATGTTCGTAGCCATTAGCCTCCAAGGCATCGAGGAAAAAAAAATTTTTTTTAAGCCTTTATTTTGAGAAGATTAACATCTGCTTATTTATTTATTTCCTGGATAGAGAACATATGTCAGGGTGTCTTTCTGTTCAACGTGCGTTTGGTGCCGCCTACCTGGGAACATGCACTGTTCCCCAGTCAAGTTTTTGGAAGGATCCGAGAGCTCTCACCTGTGGCCCAGATGCAGCCATCACCTGGTTTTGTTGGGTTCTATTGGGTCAGGATTGCCAGATTTCCTCTTCCTGGGGTCTAAAATCACTGCGGATGGTGACTACAGCCATGAAATCAGAAGACGATGGCTTCTCGGCAGGAGAGCTATGATAAATCTAGATAGTGTGTTGAAAAGCCAGAGATGTTACTCCATCAACAAGGGTCCATATAGTCAAGGCTACGGTCTTCCCATTGGTCACGTATGGCTGTGAGAGTGGGACTGTCAAGAAGGCGGAGCTCCACAAAATTGATGCCCGTGGTGCTGGAGAAGACTCCTGAGAGTCCCTTGGAAAGCAAGGAGATTAAAACAGTCAATCTTAAGGGAAACTGACCCTGAACGCTCATTGGAAAGACTGATGCTGAAGCTGAAGCTCCAGTACTTTGGCCACCTAATGCAAAAAACAGATTCATTGGAAAAGACCCCGATGCTGGGAAAGATTGAAGGCGGGAGGATAATAGGGCATCAGCAGGTGAGATGGCTGGATGGCATCATTGCTGCAATGGACATGAACGTGGGCAAACTTCGGGAGATAGTGAAGGACGAGGAGGCCTGGCATGCTGCAGTCCATGGTCATGATGAGTCAGACACAACTGGGTGACTGAATAACAACATTGGCTTACAGCCCCACTTGCTCATTTGCTGACTGTCTGTGGCTCCTTTCACAGCACACAGCAGTTGTGAGACTATGACAGGGACCAGGGAATCCTGAAGTAGCCAGTGTCTGCCTCTTTACAGAATACTTGTGCACATGAGGTGGTCTCTGCCTGCACTCCACGCAGGAGAATGCATCCAGTGGGATGCAATCGGACAGAACCACCCCCATCCACCTGCGCTGCAAGCTGGCCGTCCCCCACGCTGACTTTGGAAGGGCTTCAGGCACCATCTCAGAGCAGACCGTGCTTCCAGCATCCCTGCCTTTTGTATCACCGCCTGGGCTCCACGGGTGCGCACGGACCCCAGCAAGCGACTGAAAACTACTGCTCCCGGGCAGAGTTTTCCTTGCCATCACACTCACCATTTATCTGAGAACGTCTGAGAATGCAGCTGCCAGGCTTCCTATCCAACAACCTCAATGAACCCCTGATTGTTGCACAAAGAAGCTCTCCAAGTGGCAAGAAAGCACGTCAGTGGTTACCCACGTCTGCCATTCCCTCCCAAGCGGGAAAGACATACTCCCCACATAAGCCATCAGACCAAAGCCTTCCTGACAACATCAACGAGCGAGCAAGCCAGCAAAAAGGGGGAAACTTCTTCCTGATGTTTCTTTTCTTTCTCATCACGGGGTTGAAATTGAGGCCGCTGACAATCCTGCCTTGTTGCCGGGGGTGTCTTGGTGATGAATAATTACCTGCCTGCGGCCTGCCCCCAGGGACTGATGAAGGACCAGACAGGCGATGAAGACCCATCAGGCAGAGGGACCTCGCCTAATAAGCTCGTCCTTCCTTCCCTGATGAGGGTGAGGAAGGGCGTGCAGCAAGCAGCCCATTGTTTTCCCCGCACCTTATTGAGAAAAATTGACCTGCTCGGGTCTCCAGCTGTCTCTGCTGTGTCTGATCCAGGCCGTTTCTGCAAAGCTGGTCCTCTGCTCACACGCTGAAATCAGGCCAAAGGCCCGAGGACGGCAGGTCTCAGGCAGATGGCGTGGAATCAGGGGGGAGGAGTAACAGAGCTGCTGGGACACCAGCAGGCTTTTACGCCCCCAGCTCAAGACCCAGTCTGAGGACTGCGAGTGTGATTTATGCCACACCAAAGCCCTGTGCACGTTTCACCAACCCCCTGCACACTCACATGTGGTACTTTAGCCTTCCGTGTTTTGCTCATCCTCAGCTACCTGCGTGCTAAGTCACTTCAGTTGCCTCTGACTCTTGGCGACATAGGGACTGTAGCCCACCAGGCTCCTCTGGGCTTCCCTGCTGGCTCAGCAGGAAAGAAGCGGCTGCAAGGCAGGAGCTACTGGAGTTGCAAGTTCGATCCCTGGGTGGGGAAGTTCCCCTGGAGGAGGGCATGGCAACTCACTCTAGTATTCTTGCCTGGAGAACCCCCAAGGATGGAGGAGCCTGGTGGGCTACGGTCCCTGGGGTCACAGAGAGTGAGATAATGACTGAGCAACTCAGCATGCAACTGTAGCCTGCCAGGCTTCTCTGTCCATGGGATTCTCCCAGGCAAGAATACTGGAGTAGGCTGTCACTTCCTCCTCCAGGGGGATCTTCCAGACCCAGGGATCGAATCCACGTCTCTTATGTCTCCTGCATGGGCAGAAGGGATCTTTACCACTAGCCCCACCTGGGAAGCTGGACTACTCAACTATAGCTTGTACCACTTCCCACGGGGTGCCCATCAATATGGAGCAATAGTAAAGAAGGTAAATAAAACTCACAGCTTTCCTGTGACCAGCTAGCTTTCCATGTGTAAAATGTGCATACTAACGTTCTGCCCGTGTGAACTTCCCGTTGAAAAATTATTTACCTTTTGAATATGCAGGTATGCTGGTTAAAGGCAATGACGTCTATTGGGGGCATCACAAGCAAACTCAAACAGGAACCTGAGGTCAGCGTCCACAATCTGGGTATGTCTGATGAATTTTCTGTGAATTCTGGTTCGTGCTGTTTTTATTTCAAATTATAATCCTATAGGTAATAATAGCCCCTAGCTCCCCGGGTGTCTTAGTGTTAAAGAATCTCCCTGCCAGTGCAGGAGACCTGGGTTCAATCCCTGAGGGGGAAGATTCCCTGGAGAAGGGCATGGCAACCCACTCCAGTCTTCTTGCCTGGAGAATCCCATGGACAGAGGAGCCTGGGGGGCTACAGTCTGCGGAGTAGTCAAGAGTCAGACGCGACTAAGCGACTGAGACGTCAGTGTTCTCAATGCCAGGAAGTTACCTGTATTTACTGACTCAGTCTTCCCTGCAACCCTGAGGCAGGAATCATCACTATTAGCATTTTAGGGAAGGCACTCAAGCAGACACAAACAGTAAGTGGAGAGGTGGCTGCAAGCAGGCAGAGTGGCTTTGATGCCCTGTTCTTAAACCCTCTTTGTATTCAGGACAACCCAGGTGTCTTCAGCTCTGCCCTGCTGACCTCTGGGGCCTGGTGACTCTCTGCTGCGGGGTGTCCTCTGCCAGTGGGCATCCTGAGCCCTGTTGGGTGTAGAGCAGTGCCCTTTCCTTGATAATAGCTCCTCACTCCCCACTTGTGACACCAGAGAATAACTCTGGACCAGCCAGTTGTCTACTGGAGAGGGAAGGGGAAACGGGAATGCAGAATGGCCCATGTTTTCAAAACACTGAAGTTAAGACTCATCTGTGTGTGTGTGCACGCGTGTGCATGCGCTAAGTCACTTCAGTCGTGTCGGACTCTGCAACCCCATGGACAGTAGCCCGCCAGGCTCCTCTGTCCTTGGGATTCTCCAGGCAAGAACACTGGGGTAGATTGTCATGCCCTCCTCCAAGGGATCTTCTTGACCCAGGAAGGCTCAAACCCACATCTCTTATGTCTCCGGCATTGGCAGGCAGATTCTTTACCACTAGCCCCAGCCAGGAAGCCCCAAGTCAGGGTATTCTTCAGAATCAGAATTGTCAACTGAGATGTGTGCAGGGACCAAGCAGATCACATGAACAAGGGAGGAGGTTCCTAGTAACCCGAGTTTCAGTTGGCTGTACGACGATCTGTCTAGTTAGTATACAGTTGAGAGCAGTTATTGCACGCATGCTCAGTTGTGCCTGACTCTTTCTGACCTCAAGGACTGTAGCCCGCTCCTCTGTCCCTGGGATTCTCCAGGCAAGAATACCGGAGTGGAGAATTTCCTTCCCCTTCTCCTTAGAACAATAGAGAAGGCAAACAAAACGACTCGCAGGAATTACCTTCGGCCCGCCACCCGCGGGTTGCCTTTTTGTGATTCCATGAGCTAAAGCAGGGTTTCTTCACCTTGGCCTACTGACCTGTGAGTCTGGGTGAGTCTGCATCATTGGAGGTGGGGTGCCATTCTGTGCATTGTAAACTGTTGAGCAGCAGCGATGGTCTCCACCCACCAAATTTCAGTCTCACCCCCCAACCCCGTCCCAGTTCTGACAACACAAGATGGGTCCAAACATTGCCCAGTGTCCCCAGAGAGGACAGAGAAACCCCTGAGATGAGCCACATGAGACTACCAACGCTTGGTAATTTCTGAGCTGCAGACGCGGTGATCGCACATGGTCTAATCTGTGTTCACAGCGAGCCCCTCAGCTTGCCTGCTAGGTTACCTTTTCAGGTGGGACAGCATGGGGGTAGGTCACAGGTAAGGAGAAGTGGAGACACAGGGGCTTGCTGAGACCCAGGAACCCTGTCTGTGCAGTAGTCTCGAAGACACCCCCATTCCAGACAGACGAAAAGAGAACTGCGTGGTTTACGAACTTTGAGATCACAGTGTTTCAAAGCACATGTACAGAAGAAGTGTCCACCAGGAAGGCTGAAGCTGGACCTTGGCGTGGGCCCCAAGCAGTTTCTTAAAGGCTGGAACCAGCAATAGACTTCACCAGCTTGTTCCTGGCCCACCACGACATCCAAGTTCCGCATGAAAGAGACCTCCGATCGCAACAGACTTTTTCGCATCCCTGATGAACCTCCGGGTTGGGCTGTGGATGCTGGTTCCGAGTCCCACCTGTGCCACGTGGCTGAATGTGAAGTGACCCACGTGGTCAAACGATGCCTGGGACTCAGGGTGAAGAGGCGCTGCCCCGATATCCTCGTTAGGGCAAGGCGAGCCCATTAAAAGGCGCCGCTGTTCCCATCCGGCCGCCAGCAGCTAATGAGGAAAACCAAAGAGGAAGCGGCTCCCCTCCTGGGAGGTCTTCCTTGGGGACAATGCAGGGCCTCATTAGTGAGCTCGCTCTGTCGTAGAGCGAGAGCTTGGATGGATGGCCGGGCTCGGCGGGGGCATCGCTCCGTGCAGCTGGTGCGTGTCACGGCGACGGCTCCCCGGGTCGAGTGTGTTAACCGCAGACCCCCCGCGTGTCGCTGTTGACCCCATTCTTCATCTCACGGTAGCCTGCCTGTGCTAAATAACAATTCCAGAGGAAGTACCATCTTCTAATTTTATTATCCAGTTGATGAAACTGGAGCCTGTTCTACAGAGTGAAGTAAGTCAGAAAGAAAAATACCAATACAGTATATTAACACATATATATGGAATTTAGAAAGATGGTAATGATGACCCTATATGCAAGGTAGCAAAAGAGACACAGATAAAAAGAACAGAGTTTTGGGCTCTGTGGGAGAAGGTGAGGGTAGGATGATGTGAGGGAATAGCACTGAAATATGCAGATTACCACATGTGAAATAGATCACCAAGGCAAGTTCGATGCATGAAGCAAGGCGCTCAAAGCCTGTGCTCTGGGACAGCCCAGAGGGATGAGGGGGGGAGGGAGGTGGAGGGGGGTTTGGGATGGGAGACACATGTACACCCATGGCTGATTCATGTCTGCTGCTAAGTCGCTTCACTCATGTCCGACTCTGTGCAACCCCAGATTCATGTCAGTGCATGGCAAAAACCACTTCAATATTGTAAAGTAATTAGCCTCCAATGAGAGTTGGACTACAAAGAAAGCTGAGCGCTGAAGAATGGATGCTTTTGAACTGTGGTGTCAGAGAAGACTCTTCAGAGTCCCCTGGACTGCAAGGAGATCCAACCAGTTCATCCTAGAGGAGATCAGTCCTGAATATTCATTGGAAGGACTGATGCTGAAGCTGAAGCTCCAATCTTTTGGCCACCTGATGCGAAGAACTAACTGAATGGAAAAGACCCTGATGCTGGAAAAGATTGAAGGCCAGAGGAGAAGGGGAGGACAGGGGATGAGATGGATGGCATCACCGACTAGATGGACGTGAGTTTGAGCAAACTCTGAGAGTTGCTGATGGACAGGGAAGCCTGGCGTGCTGCAGTCCATGGGGTCGCAAAGAGTCGGATACAACTGAATGACTGAACAGAACTGAACTAAAACAAATAAATTAATTAAAATAATTTTTGTCGGAGTATAGTCGCTTTGCAATGTTTTTTAGTTTCTGCTGTACAACAGAGTGAGTCAGCTTGCACATATACATATATCCCCCCTTTTTTGGATTGCCTTCCTGTTTCGGTCACCGGGGAGCATTGAGTAGAGTTCTCTGAGCTATATAGTAGGTTCTTATTAGTTATTTGGAGAAGGAAATGACAACCCACTCCAGTGTTCTTGCCTGGAGAATCCCAGGGACAAAGGAACCTGGTGGGCTGCCGTCTATGGGGTCACACAGAGTTGGACACGACTGAAGCGACTTAGCAGCAGCAGCATTAGTTATTTATGTGTAGTATGAATACTTTGTATATGTCAGTCTCAGTCTCCCAAGTCATCCCATGCCTTCCCCGCTTGCTGTCCATATGTTTGTTCTCCACGTCGGCATCACTATTTCTGCTTTGCCCATATGTTCATCTGTACCATGTTTCTAGATTCCACATATATGCCGCTGCTACTGCTGCTGCTGCTAAGTCGCTTCAGTGGTGTCCGACTCTGTGCACCCATAGACGGCAGCCCACCAGGCTCCCCCGTCCCTGGGATTCTCCAGGCAAGAACACTGGAGTGGGTTGCCATTTCCTTCTCCAATGCATGAAACTGAAAAGCGAAAGTGAAGTCGCTCAGTCATGTCTGACTCTTCATGACCTCATGGACTGCAACCTACCAGGCTCCTCTGCCCATGGGGTTTTCCAGGCAAGAGGACTGGAATGGGGTGCCATTGCCTTCTCCAACATAAATGCATTAGTATACAATATTTACTTTTCTCTTGCTGACTTACTTCACTGTGTGTGTCAGTTTCTAGGTCCAACACATCTCTGCAAATGACCCAGTGTTGTTACTTTCTATGGCTGAATATTATTCCGTTGTAGGTATGTACCACATCTTCTTTACCCATTCCTCTGTTGACACTGAAGTAGCTTCAGTTCAGTTCAGTTCAATCGCTTGGTCGTGTCCGACTCTTTGCGACCCCACGGACTGCAACACGCCAGGCCTCCCAACTCCCGGAGTTTACCCAAACTCATGTCCATCTAGTCGATGATGCCATCCAGTCATCTCATCCCCTGTCCTCCCCTTCTCCTCCCGCCTTCAATCTTTCCCAGCATCAGGGTCTCTTCAAATGAGTCAGCTCTTCACATCAGGTGGCCAAAGGATTGGAGTTTCAGCTTCAACATCAGTCCTTCCCATGAACACTCTGGACTGATCTCCTCTACGTAGCTTAGGTATTGTGACTAGTGTGGCTGTGAACATTTGGGGCGTGCGTGTGTTTCTTTGAATTATTATTTTCTCAGGGTATGTGTCCAATAGTGGGATTGTTGGGTCATATGGTTTTTAGTTCTGCTTTCTCCATCATGGCTGCCCCAATTTACAGTCCTGCCAGCTGTGCAGGAGGGTACCCTTTTTCCACACCCTCTCCAGCATTTATTGTTTGTAGATGATTTGGTAATGGCCGTTATGATGGGTGGGAGGAGAGAAGGCATTGCAGTTCTAACCTTTTGATGGAAAAATAAATCAATGAAGAAAAAAAAATCACACATTTTTGGTAAAATTTACATGTAGTCTTACAGGTTTTAAAGTCTTATATGCCATTTAAATCAACGTGACATGCATGTTCCTCCCCCTTATTAAAAGCTCTTTTGTTGCTGTTATGATGTGGACAGTAACTTTATTTATTGAATTTGATATTTTATATCGACTCCGTTATAGACCTAGTGTTATAAGAAATGAGAGACGTGACATGTGCTCTGGATCCAGTTTCCTGCAATAGCATTATTTTGAAAGCTGTAGTATACCAGGCTATCGATACAATCAACACGCTGAGTGTTCCCACACTATTGGAGTCCCTCATGTCATCCTCTGATATGAATAGCAACACCTGGTTCCTTCCTGCTCCCACCCTCTCCTTAACCCCTGGAAACCACTAATTTATTCCCCATTTCCACAGTACTGTTATTTCAGGAACAATTGCACACATGGAATCCTGACCTTTGGGACTGTTTTTTTGCATTCAGCATACTTCTCTGGCAGTTCATGAGATTGTCCTACGTATCAATAATTTGCTCCTTCTTATTTCTGGATACTATTCCACATTTTAAAAAGCCATCAACCCACTGAAGGAAAACTGACTTGTTTCACATTTTGACTATTATAAATAAAGCTGCTTTAAACATTTGTACATAGGTTTTTATGTGACCATAAATCTTCATTTCCCTGGGATGAATGCCCAGGAGTGAAATTGCTGGTTTCTAGGTTACTTGGGTTGTCAGTTATTTAAAAACTCATGATTCGTTTTCCAGAATTTCAAGGCTTTATATATTTTACATTTTTCAGAGTTTCAAGGCTTTATATTTTTATATTTCCAATGATAATATTTGAGGGATTCCTATTCACTGCATCCTTGCCAGCATTTACTATGGTCACTATTTTATTTCAGCCATTTTGATGGGTATATAGTGAGAGCTTATTGTAGTTTTAATTTGCATTTCTCAACCTAGATAGCATATTCAAAAGCAGAGACATTACTTTGCCAACAAAGGTCCATCTACTAAAGGCTATGGTTTTTCCTGTGGTCATGTATGGATGTCAGAGTTGGACTGTGAAGAAAGCTGAGTGCCGAAGAACTGATGCTTTTGAACTGTGGTGTTGGAGAAGGCTCTTGAGAGTCCCTTGGACTGCAAGGAGATCCAACCAGTGCATTCTAAAGGGGATCAGCCCTGGGTGTTCTTGGGAAGGACTGATGCTAAAGCTGAAACTCCAGTACTCTGGCCACCTCATGTGAAGAGTTGACTCATTGAAAAAGACTCTGATGCTGGGAGGGATTGGGGGCAGGAGGAGAAGGGGACGACTGAGGATGAGACGGCTGGATGGCATCCCAGACTTGATGCACATGAGTCTGGGTGAACTCCGGGAGTTGGTGATGGACAGGGAGGCCTGGCGTGCTGCAATTCATGGGGTCGCAAAGAGTTGGACATGACTGAGCGACTGAACTGAACTGAACTGAATGCCTAATAATGTTGAACATCTTTCTGTCTTCTTACTTGCCATTTGTGTGTCTTCTTCAGTGCAATGCCTTCCTGTGGGATACTTAAACATTATTCGGAATCCTGTTTTAGTTTATTTATAGTGTTTTTAGAGTATCTCTCTCTATAAATTTCCAGTGGTTTCTCCAGATGATATAAGTTTGTAACTATCTGTCTACTGATGTCACCATTTACCTATATTAGTGCTCTGTAGAAGTCTCACCTCTTTTCCTTCACCCACTTATATTACAATTATCTTATGTATTTTTTCCCTGGACACTTAGACCCACATGAGACAATGTTCTAGCATTTGCTTCAATGCTCAAATATCATTTTTAGAAAACTCAAAAGGAGAAGAAATTTTAGTTTACTGCTGGTACCACTTCTCTGAGATATTTTAGGTCCCACCAATCTTGAATCAGAGCTGAGCAAACATCCAAATCACCTTCCTGTTGCTGTTTTAGTAGCTAAGTCCTGTCTGACTCTTTGCAACGCTCTGGGCTATAGTCCACCAGGCTCCTCTGTCCGTGGAATTTTCCAGGCAAGAGTTCTGGAGTGGGTTGCCATTTCTTTCTCCAGGGGATCTTCCTGGCCCAGGGATCAAACCTATGCCTCGAGCACTGGCAGGCAAATTCTTTACTGCCGCGTCACTAGGGAGATGAGAGAAGCATAATCATCCATATTTTTGCATATCGTGTTTCTCTTTCCCTCTGTGATGTCCCAGTATTTCTTCTTTTATCACTTCCCTTCTAGTTAGAGAATTTCTTGTAGCCTTTTAGTGTAGATTTGCCATTGAAATGTTCTCTTGGATATTCTTCATCTGAGAATGTCTTCATTTCCCTTTCATTTCAAAATGGTTTTCCAGCATGCAAAAAATATTGTGCCACTTTCAGGTGATATCTTTGGTTTCTGCTGAGAAATCTGCTCTCCTCCCCGCCCCTTAGAGGTAAGGTGTTTTCCTCCTGTGGCTTCTTTCAAGGTTTTTCTTTGGTTTGGCTTTCAGGGGTTATGAAGATGTATCTTGGCATAGATTGCTTGGCGTTTATCCTCTTTGGTATTCATACAGCTTCTTGAATCTGTAGGATTAGATCTCTCGTCAAGCTTGAGCAGTTTTCAACCAGTTTCTTCAAGGACTCTTTCAGCCTTCCCCATCTGGGACTTTGTCCATCCTGCGGTCTCTAATTGGAAGATACAGCTCACTGAGTCTGCACACAGAGGGATTCTAAAATCTCTTCTTGGCTTCATCAGGGTGAATTTTCTATGGTCCTTATAGTTGATGAAATAGTTTTCTATCTCACTTTAATCTTCTCTTAATAATTTTAAAGCTTTCATAGACAGGATCACTTACTAATCATTTCAAATTACTTTTGGGGAATAAAAAAACTTATAAGATTCTAAAACTACCCATTAAGAATTTATATTGTCATACAAACCTTCAATTTACTTGGGAAAATGGGAATAGTTAAAATATTAATATTTTGCATCCTGGAACATGTCTTTTTGTTCATTGCTGCTGCTGTTGTTAAGTCACTTCAGTCATGTCCAACTCTGTGCAACCCCATGGACTGCAGCCTATCAGGCTCCTCCATCCATGGGATTTTCCAGGCAAGAGTACTGGCGTGGGGTGCCAGTGCCTTCTCCGTTGTTCATTGCTAAAAGTGTAATTTTAGAGTATGTTGCTTGGTAAAGTTTTATGATTTTATTTCTAGCTTTTACATATTTCTCTTTAAAGTTATGTCTTGATTTTTTTTTTGGTTTTGCTATTGGAATTTGACCTTATCAGGTGATATCATGAAATTGATTGTTTTTTATATATAAGGCAACTTGTTTCATTGTGTTTATATTGTATTTAGCCATTTCATGAAACTTCTAATTTATGCTAGCTTTTTCAGTAGGATTTTGTCTCTTCTAGAATGTCTCTCATATATTTCCTGCTTCCCACAGGTTCCCATATTTTGCTATGAAAAAGCTAAAACATATCCTGAAAGATGACTAATAAATACAGTTTCCCATCGTCAATAATTTGAGGAAATGTCACATCTTAATTCCCCACTTGCTGATTCACAACTCACCACATCAAATTGGCCTTGAGAAGTCTGGCTTTAAACAGTCCTGTTTAACCTTGCTTAATCCGATATTCTCCATTTGCAAGTCATACACATCAAAAACTGATGGAAATCCTGCATAAATTGGATTTAAGAGGAAAAAGGCAGTTATTAATCTTAAAATATACAGAGGTCTTTCAAAGTCATTCAAAAAACTATGAACTCCCTGCTAGAAAAAAAAAAATGGGCAGCTGAGAGGAATAGCACCAATGCCCAATGATATACCATTTTGCTCCATCAGATTAACAAAGCAGACGGTGATGCTATCCGGCATTGCCTCTCTTTCACATGCTCTGGATAGAGTGGAGAGAGTCACCTTGCACTGAAATTTAAAGTGAAAGTGAAAGTGAATTTGCTCAGTCATGTCCAGTTCTTTGCGACATCATGGACTGTAGCCTACGAGGCTCCTCTGTCCATGAGATTTTCCAGGCGAGAGTCCTGGAGTGGGTTGCCTTTCCCTTCTCCAGGGGATCTTCCTGACCCAGGGATCGAACCTGGGTCTCCTGCATTGCAGACAGACGCTTTACCCTCTGAGCCACCAGGCAGTTCTTTATAATTACTTGTCGTCCTGGCTGCCCAGCCCAGGACGGGGAGCCATCTGCCTTGCATCCTGCTCTGTGAGCAGTTGGCCGCATCAGTCCGTCTGCTCCGTTGCCTTCTCAGCGATCTCTCCAATGTTCTTGTTCTAATTCCTGATGCCTGTCTGGATTGACTGCTGATCTCACCGGCCAGAGTGTCTGCTGGGTGCAAAGTGAAGGTTCAGCCTCGGTCCCTGTGCACGGGACAGGTGGGTGAAGACCATTTCCTAGCTACCAGCACTCTGAGAAAAAGCGGGAAGGATGCAAGACAGAGAAAGACACCAACTAATCATTTCCTAGTTCCGTGGTGTCTGAATATGATAAGCCTGTGGAGCTTCCCTAGTGACAGCCCTTTAGGAGCCCTTCTGCCAGTCCAAGAGACATGAGTTTGATCCCTGAGTAGGGAAGATTCACTGGAGGAAGGGATGGCAACCCACTCCAGGACTCTTGCATGGGAAATCCCATGGGCAGAGAAGCCTGGTGAAATGTAGTTCATGAGGTCACAAGAGTTGGACATGACCGAGGGACTAAACCACCTCCGTGGGGGGGCCACATATGTCGGATACGACCGAGGGACCAAATCACCCCCATGGGATCACAAGAGTTGGGCACGATCGAGGGGTTAAACCACCACCACAAAGAGACTCTATGGCGCTGACGCAGAACTCCCATTTCTTGTCGGCGTCCTCGGTGTAAAACACATGTACTCGCTGCCTTTCTGGAGAACAGGAGATCAGGAGGTTTAAAAACACCCGTGACCTTTGATCCGTGATGAATTACCCAGAACGAGATTCAGACACGTCACCCACGGTTCAGGTCAAGCTAAGTCACAACACCGGGATCTGAAATAGCAAGGGAAAACTCCGCAGTGCTCAGTAATAAGGAAACATTTAATTATACAAGATGAAAATCTGATAAAACGTATGAATTATGATATTTGTAGAGGTTACACAATTACGTAGCTCAGCGGTCAGCAAACTTTTTCTGTAAGAAGCCAGATAGTGTGAATAAATACTTCAGGCTTTGAGGATCATAGAGTCTCCATCACAATCTTCCAACTGCCCTTATGGGGCAAAAAGCAATCACAGTCTGTGTGAAAGGAATATGTGTGACTGCGTTCCAATAAAATTCATGTAGAGACACTGAAATCTGAATTTCATATTTTTTTCGTGTGTCCTAAAATACTTTTTTTTTTAAGCATTCACTCTTAGCTTGAAAAGTGTACCCAAAAAAGGTTCTGTTCAGTATTCCCATGGGTTTCTGTTTGTTCTTTCCTGTTACAGCTAATACAAGTCATGCTTTTGAATGTTACTTTACATGAGAAAACACTCATAACAAAATATTGATTAGAAAAAAAGTACGGTGTAAAATTGTTTTTAAAATATGCCCCCATTTTGTAACATTAAAGGCATATAAAAAGGACTGGAAAGAAATACCTCCAAAACATTAAAATGCTTTTCTTGTTAGGGTGGCCTTTGTATGATTTTTATTCCCTTTGTATGCTTTTCCGTATTTGCTAAGTGTTTTACAGTGAGTGCAGTTATCCTTATAAAAAGAAACATTACTTTGAAAAACGCTCTTCTAAACAATTGTTCGCAAGCTGGTTCTTTCTCCTGGCATTTTAAGGATTCCTTCTCCAAATTCTGTAATTTATTCCTTCTCTCTGTCATTTGTTTTCTTCTTTCGGGGATGTTTATCTTCTGTTTTGAGAACTTTCTTCAATTGTTTCCTTACTCACTGTTTTCCTGTTTCCGTTCCCCTCTCTCTCCTCAACGATCTTTCTCATGTGTGACATTGTTCAAAGTCATTCTGAGCCCCAAAGGGGAAAATATTAAGCATGTTCATGATATTGGAACTGCGCTTTCAAACACCACTGATTTAATTTTAACATTTAAGGGATCAAGAGATGGCTCAATGTTGTGACCGTGATGTTTTCAACAGAAAATTAAATATGAATTTAGAGATTTAATTAAATGATGAAAAATGGATTTCTGCTGAAATTGCACTGACCCCCCACAAAGTCCATCGAGCCACGGTTCCCTTATTCCAGGTGGAAGATGAGTGGCTTTAAGTGGGTCCCCCTTCTCTTTCTGTGTGGTTTTCCTCTGCTGTGAACCCATGTGCCCCTCAATCCTGCTCCCCAGGGGAAGTCTTCTTAGAATGTGCTTCCCAACCAGCTAGAATATAGACTCACAGTCCAGGCAGGTGTGCCCGGGACATTTCAGAAGTTTCCTAGTCAAGAGGTAGAGCTGGTGGATTCCATGGCCAGTGGTTCCTGAGGACCTGCTTGAGAACAGACACTGTTCCAAGGACTAGAAATTCATGGCTGCACTCCTGGGTGTTTATCCGGACAAGGCACTAACTTGAAAAGATGCGTGCCCCTCTGTGTTGCTAGCAGCACTGTTTACAGTAGCCAGGACACGGGAATCACCTAGATATTCATCAGCAGTGAAATGGATACCGAAGACATGGTACAGAGATAACACGGAATATGACTCAGTCATAAAAAGGAACAGAATTGTGCCATTGGTGGCAATGCGGACCTAGAGATCATCACAGTCGGTGAAGTAAGTCAGAAAGAGATAAATACCGTATGATATCACTTCACTGTGCAGTAATGGCAACCAAAAACTCCTATGGTCTGCTCTCTGAAAGCTGCAGAGCCAGGCATCATGGTTTAAGATGGTATGTCCTTCCAAAATCCATACATTGACATCCTAAGCCCCGTGTGATGGTATCAAGAGGTGAGGCCTTGGCAGGTGCTTTGGTCATAAGGGTGGAGCCCCATGAATGCATTTAGCATCTTCATAAAGGGACTCCAGAGAGCTCCCCCCACCTTGGAAAGACACAGCCAGAAGATACAGTCCCTAAACTAGGAAGACAGAGCCCTCATTGGCTCTCACCCATGCACCATCATCTTGATCTTGAGCTTCCCACAACTAGGAGAGAGCAATTTCTGTCGTTCTGACCTCCCCAGTTTGTGGCAATTTGCTTCCGCTGCTGGAACAAGCTGAGACCCCCAGGAAAACCGGTGTTTCCCTCGTTCCATTCCAGAGGCCCAGGAAACAGATTGGACAGTTGCTAAGGGCGGGAGCAGGGGTGGTCAGGCTAGAGCAGAAAGAGGGAAGTTCCCCTCCCACAGCCTCCTCGTCGGACTGGTCGTCAGGGGACTGGACGAAGCTCACTCACGTTGGAGGAGGCATCTGCTTCACGCAGGTCTACGGGGTCAGGAGCTGACTTCTTCCAGAAACCCTTACGGAAATAGCACTTACACTCAAGAATTAGTCCATCTAGTCAAAGCGAGGGTTTTTCCAGTTGTCATGTACGGATGTGAGAGTTGGACTATAAAGAAAGCTGAGCACAGAAGAATTGATGGTTTTGAACTGTGGTGTTGGAGAAGACTCTTGAGAGTCCCTTGGACTGCAAGGAGCTCCAACCAGTCTATCCTAAAGGACATCAGTTCTGAATATTCATTGGAAGGACTGTTGTTGAAGCTGAAAGTCCAGTCCTTTGGCCACCTGATGTGAAGAGCTGACCCACTGGAAAAGACCCTGATGCTGGGAAAGATTGAAGGCAGGAGGAGAAGGGGACGACAGAGGATGAGATGGTTGGAAGGCATCACCGACTCAAAGGACATGAGTTTGAGCAAGCTCCAGGAGTTGGCATGGACAGGGAGGCCTGGTGTGCTGCAGTCCACAGAGTCACAAAGAATTGGACATGACTGAGCGACTGGACTAACTGAACTGAACTGAACTAAACAGTTGGAGAGAAGGAATGTGTCCACCAGAGTCCCGGCAGGTGGGTCATGTTGGATCTACCTCGTTCCTGGGTTGAGAACGCTCCTTCAAGTCTCCACCAACTCACAGGGACGTCACCTTTCTTACCTTCCATCCCTGCGCTTCTGGCTCTTCAGGACGACTATAAACCACAGTGGGATGAGTTGGGGCAGACCCTCCGGGACGCAGAAGGAATCCAACCGCTTCATCACAGTCAACCCGAGGACTGGTTGACAGACGGTCATGGAATGCATTTACACCCAGAGGCAGCAGGCAGGACCGGCGAGCACGTTAGACTCCAATGAGCACAGTAGACCTTTCTCTCCACCAAGAGAGAAGAGCTCCTGAATGTGGAACCCGTCTTGCTGGTGCTCTGAATTGAATTCCCTTTGCAGAAACGTCCAGTCGCCTGGCAGTCGGATCCACCAGCCTCCAGTGACTCTCCTAGGGAACATAAAGGAATAATGGATGATTCAATGAACTGGAGCAATATGGAAGAATCACTGAGACAGGAGCTTCTGTCAACACCTCACTGTGTTTCTTCTGAATGGATGTCCGGGGGGCTATTGGACACTGAGAGCACCCAGGCCCTTGGAGGAGAGATGCCCCGTGTTGCCACAGCAACCCACGAGGTGTGCACGCCGTCACCAACCTTTCCGGCAGCACTGTTGTCAATAGCCCGGTGAAGGTCAGTAGTATGTTAGCAGTAGTTGGGCATCTGCAGGTTGCACATTGAGCTCTCTTGCGGGGGAGTGTCTGAAACCCATGGAAAGAATTCATCAGGAAAGGATGAAAGCAAAGGAGGACATTACCCATGGATTGGAATGTCAGCACACTCCATGTCTCCAGCAAACTCCATTCAGGAAATCAGTTCCTGACTATTCATTGGAAGGACTGATGCTGAAGCTGAAGCTGCAATGAATTGCCCACCTGATGCAAAGAGCCGACTCACTGGAAAAGACCGTTATGCTGGGAAAGACTGAAGGCAGGAGGAGAAGGGGACGGCAGAGGATGAGATGGATGGATGGCGTCACCAACTTGATGGATGTGAGTTTGAGCAAACTCTGGGTGTTGGTGATGGACAGGGAATCATGGTGTGCTGCGGTCCATGGGGTTGCAAAGAGTCAGACACGACTGAGCAACTGAGCTCAACTGATACCCCATGCTGGTGGGTCTCAGCGAGGAGCAATTGTTTCCTCAAGGAACCTCTGGCAAGGTCTGGATTCATTTTTGATCGTCACAGCTGGGGAGAGGGCAGTGGAGGTTCTGGTCTCTGTTTCCGGTGGGTCAGTGTTGTTCTTAAGACAGCTCTCCACAGAAAAGGGATTGTGCGTGTATCCATACATGCTCAGTAGCTTTAGTCATGCCCGACTCTTTGTGACCCCAAGGACTGTAGCCCACCAGGCTCCTGTGTCCATAGGATTCTCCAGGCAAGAGGACTGGAGCAGGTTGCCGTACCCTCCTCCAGGGGATCTTCCCTATCCAGGGATCAAACCTGCCTCTCCTGACAAAAAAGGAATGATCTGGTCCCAAATGTACTGAAATTGATAAACCATGTTCTGTACAGAGAAGAGCTCTTTGTGAAAACCAATTATAAATCCCCTGGAGGAGGAAATGGCAGCCCACTCCAGTATTCTTGCCTGGGAAAATCTCTTGGACACAGAAGCCTGCTGGGCTACAGTCCACAAAGGGTCGCAAAGAGTCAGACAGTACTGAGAGACTGACACACTGATGATATGGGAAACCCTAAAATAAACAATCAGCGCACTGACCCAGCTCATGAGAGGGCAAGCAAGTCTTAGGCTCTGATCAACTGGAAACATACGAGTTTCTCTAAAGTCATGGGCTTCCCTCATAGCTCAGTGGGTAAAGAATCTGCCTGCGATGCAGGAGACCCCTGTTTGATTCCTGAGTTGGGAAGATCCCCTGGAGAAGGGAAAGGCTACCCACTCCAGTATTCTGGCCTGAAGAATTCCAAGGACTGTATGGTCCATGGGGAAGTAAGGAGTCGGACACGACTGAGCGACTTTTCACTTTCACAGTTACCCTGCAGAGTCAGAGCTGCTGTCTGGGAGATGCTTGCGGAGGAGAGCGCTTTTCACATCCACATCATCTATCCTGCGTGGCAGCTGTGAACACCTTTCTCTGGACAGAACTCTCTCCTTGCAGTTGCTGTGCGCTGCTTGTCTTTGGGACTAGCCGCTTTAGCTAGGATGGCAGCTGCACTGCTTGCCTCCTCCATAGCTGTTTCCTCAGTGTGGTCCGTGTCCATGTCACGCAGCAGATGCAATTTCTTTATGCTTATTTCCATGTCTCCCACTCGCCTTGATGGTGCGGCTTCCCAGCGCCTTTGCCCAGAGGCCCTGTAATCACCTGCCTGCTGTCTCATCCATCCTTTGTCTGACTTGGAGCCGGTGGGCCCCCGAGGCCTCGCCTTTCACCCAGGTAGATGGATGCTCCTCTCGCATTTTGTTTGTGAGTCTCCCCTTGCTCTATGAGGATCGATTCGAAACATGGTGAAAAACCCATGGCACGTCTGTGTCATGCTCAGACGGCCCATCGTTTCATTTCACCTTGATCCTATGAAGGACACTCTCAGCTTTGGATGCCGGCCAAGCAGACGATGAGCTTGTTTGCGGCATGTGCTATCGTCCGGTGACTACTTAACCGAGATGGCTTGATGCTGTGATTTTATTTTTTTGTTTGTTTGTTTTTAAGGATAGATATTTATCTGAGAGCTTAGTGTGCGGTCTTGGCCATCTTCAAATTGACACAATTATTTGCCAAACCTGTTCATGTGAGAACGTGCCGCTCGGAAAATGCCTCTCAGCGGTAGAGAAAAATAGCTCTTGATTATCCACAAAGAGTTTCTCCCAGAACGTAAAAAAGGTATCCGTCTTGAGAACTGACAGCGTCTCGTTTAACTGGGACAACTCAGGGGCAGAAGTGTCGGATGTCCTCGGAGACCGAGTAAATTGAACTGAGTGCTGGTGGAGCTCAGAAAAGACAGTCGTACGGCCTCCGTTGTTCAGAACAGGTCCTGCCTGTCATCAGCTCAGAACTTACCACTTTTGGAAACTTCACATTTATACTTTGGGGATTCATCCACAAGTGCCCATCAGCTGACACTCTTTTCCCTGTCAAACACCATCAGTCCCTATTATTCATCGAAAAGCCCACGTCTCATCTTGAGGATCTGCAATTTTCTGTATCACCTTGTTCAGATTTTATAATTCATACGTCCAAATAAAATAGCCTGGGACTTCCCTGGCAGTCCAGTGGTTAAGACATCACCTTTCAGTGCAGGGAGGCATGAGTTGGGTCCCTGATCCGGGAGCTAAGATCCCACAACTTGCCAAGTTGCTGGAGTCGAGTCTGACTTTCCGACCCTATGGGCTGTGGCCCACCAGGCTCCTCTGTCCATGGGACTCTCCAGGCAAGAAGACTGGAGTGGGTTGCCACGCCCTCCTCCAGGGGATCTTCCTGACCTAGGGATTGAACTTGGGTCTCCTGCGACCCCTGCCTTGCAGGCAGATTCTTTACCACTGAGCCATCAGGGAAGTCCAACTCTTTGTGACCCCACGGACTGCAGCCCACCAGGCTCCTCTGCCCATGGGATTCTCCAGGCAAGAATACTGGAGTGGGTTGCCCTTTCCTTCTCCAGAGGATCTTCCCAACCCAGGGACTGAACCTGGGGATCTCCTGCATTGTAGGCAGAAGCTTTACTGTCTGAGCCACCAGGGAAGTCCAACATGACTTGGGCCAAAAAAAAAAAAAAAAAAAA
>SJYF01000349.1:2744610-2783238 GCA_006410515.1 Procapra przewalskii
AAAAAAAAAAAAAAAAAAGAAACAAGACATTAAAAAAAAGACAGAGTAAATCTTGTAACACGTCATTAAAGAGTTTAAAAAAATGGTCCACACTGAAAAAAAGCTTAAAATTACATAAAATAGCTATAATCCATTGCGTCTCTTCAGATTCCCTGGTGGCTCAGACAGTAAAGAGTCTGATCCTGCAATGCCGGAGATTCCAGTTCAATCCCCGGGTTGGGAATATCCCCTGGAGGAAGGCATGGCAACCCACTCCAGTATTCTTGCCTGGAAAATTCCATGGATACAAGAGCCTGGTGGGCTACAGTCCATGGGGTCACAAAGAGTCGGACACGACTGAGCGACTTCATTTTCTTGCGTCTGTTGTGAAGGCATTTATCACACATGTCATTTCTCCTTGAGTTTTCTTCCAGGAAAATCAGTTTATCTCTGTTGCTGATGCGTCTTGGCCTCATCTGCGTTTTCCACTCTTGGACTAGTCCGCGTCAGCCTTGCTGCGCGTCCCACCTTCCTTTTCTGTTTGTTTGCTTTTCCAATTTTTTAAATTTAAATTTATTTATTCTAATCGGAGACTAATTACTTTACAATATTGTATTGGTTTTGCCATTTCCCATGAAAAGGTTCCTTCAGTTCTGATCCCAAGCTTACCAATGCTGTAATCCACTGTTGTCTCACTCCTCTGCCCTATAAGTTCTTGAGCCATGGCCAAAACTACCATCCTGCTTCTCCAGCTCTAACCACCCAAGGTGGGGGGAATTTGTATCCTACCACTTCCTTTGGGTTTCCCTCATAGCTCAGCTGGTAAAGAATCTACTTGCAGTGCAGGAGACCCTGCTTCAGTTCCCTGGTTGGGAAGATCCGATGGAGAAGGGATAAGCTACCCTCTCCAGCATTCTTGGGCGTCCCTGGTGGCTCAGCTGGTAAAGAATCCACCTGCAATGCGGGAGACCTGGGTTTGATCCCTGGGCTGGGAAGATCCCCTGGAGAAGGGAAGGGTAGCCTTTCCTACCCACTCCAGAATTCTGGCCTGGAGAATCCCATGGGAGTCTCAAAGAGTCGGACATGACTGAGCGACGTTCACTCACTCCTTTTACTTCTGACTCAGACGGACCCCCAGGCCATCAGCAATCCGCACACATCCATGGCCTTTCAGGAATCCCAGATCTCCGTCACCTTTTCTCCTTTCTCTTTTCTCCTTTTTCTCTTTTTTTCCTTTTCTCCTTTTCTCTTTTGTCCCAGATTCTCCTTTGCCCTCCTCTAAGCTGAGTGCAGTCCCTTCCTCCGAAAGAACGTGGGATGCCTCAGGATGAGCTTGCTCCACACTTTGCTGCTGTCTGGTCCTTGTCCCGTAACCTGCGACTGTTTCCACGTGAACTTCTTCCCTCCAATCTCATGGATGAATTCCCTCCAGTGAAATAGTTTGAGGAGAGGGTTAAAGGCAGACCCTCATGCCTGGTGGTAAAGCAGGGAAGGTCAGGAAATGAGCAAAAGAATCACAGATTACCCTGTTGGAACTATGGATGAGAGAGAAAGAATGTGCCATCTGGAGAGGGAAGAAGACACAAGAAGAGAGAAGGAGTTTGCTGAAGTTCATGTCCACTGAGTCAGTCACGTCATCCAGCCATGTCCTCCACCTGCCCTCAATCTTTCCCAGCATCAGGGTCTTTTCCAGTGAGTCAGCTCTTCACATCAGGTGGCCAAAGTATTGGAGCTTCAGCTTCAGCATCCATCCTTCCAATGAATATTCAGGGTTGATTTCCTTTAGGATTGACTGACTTGGTCTCCTTGCAGTTCAAGGGACTCTCAAGAGTCTTCTCCAGCACCTCAGTTCAAAAGCATCAATATTTTGAAAGTGAAATTACTTCAGTTGTGTCAGACTCTTTGTGACCCCATGGACGGTAGCCCACCAGGCTCCTCTGTCCCTGGGATTGTCCAGGCAAGAATAGTTGAGTGGCTTGCCATTTCCTCCTCCAGGAGATCTTCCCAACTCAAGAATCGGATCCCAAGTCTCCCACATTGGCAGATGGATTCGTTATCGTCTGAGCCGCCGGAGTTGATGTTTGACCATAATTCTTCGTCTCTAAACCTCTCTCGAGGCTTCAGAAACACCAACCCTGCTTCTGCTTAAGTGCTCGCTAAATTCCTCCTCCTGTAAAAATATCTTACATAATTTATAAGTTTTCACTGTTAAAATACGACTCACACAAACATGGGGATTTCTGGGGCAAGAAGCAACAAGAAGTACCCATCTAAGTATCTCTGATAATGAGCTTTCTGTGTCTGATGCCTCTTAAAGTGAGGTGAAAGGTCGCCCTTCTATCTTGAAAAATGATGGACCCTCAAAAAGCTTCTCCTTACCTAGTAAGAATTTTGGCTTCATGCTGCGTTACTTCCTTTTCTCTCTTTAAAGGAGGCATTCTGTGTTTTCATTGCTAAAGTATTGATGAGCAAGCTGTTTACTAAATAAATTCATGGAATGGAGAGCTGGGGGAGGTAATTAGGAAAACATGACAAGGGACCAAAATATTCCTCCATCACCAGCTTCTGTGACTTCTTTATGGGAAGCCAGAGAGCTTGTAAAGGGGTTTGCCAAGCGAAGTCAGCAAGTGAAAGCATGAACAGCAGGTGTGGGTCCCCCTTTCCTCTTCTTCCCGTGTGTAAAGGACACAGCACGCTTTCTTGAGGTTTTTTTATGTTCCAGTGGTAGCCCTGCCAGTGTGTCGCTAACCTACAAACTCCCCAGGATGTCGCTGAGACAGGATCTCTATGTCCCCTGCGGGCCTCCCGGTTGAAGTAGCTACTGGGTTAATTACAAAACCTTAACCAATGTGAGTGAGTGTGCCTGGAAGGCCCGTGGCTCGTCTCACAGTTGGGATGGAGACCTCCCCGTGACTTATTAGACATTTTAAATTCAATTGTCTCTTTGAAGGAAACGCAAAAGCCTACCCCTTCCCAGCAGGGCAAGCATCAGTCACAGATTCCAACAGAGAAATCCAGCTGCCTGCATTCAGCCAAGTCAGCAACCCTCACCTGGTATCCGATGTGCGGAAAATACCGCATCGGTACCACGTGTGGGAGCTGATCGGGGAAGACACACTGTGTGTTGTCTTTGATCATGAATAGCACACATGCCTGTATGCACACACACACACACACACACACACACACACACACACACACAGAGTACCTTTGGTGGCCAAGGCTCCCCAGGAGATGCAATCACCCAGAACACTTCCAGAGTGATGATCACATTCTTTCCAGGTTCCCTCCTTTTTTACATGTTATGTTTGGGAAGCTCGGACCAAGCTCTGTGCTTTCGGAGGGCTCTGGGCTCCAACAGGATGCTTGCGCTCATTCCCTGCATGTCGCCTTGACCTTGTCAAGCCTCTTGATGGAAGGAGCCACAAGCATCCAAGAGGCATGTCTCCCATCTGCTTCACACAATCTCACTGGGCTGACTTGTGCCTGTTTAATGTCGTGCATGTGTTAAATCACTTCAGTCATGTCTGACTGCAGCCCACCAGGCTCCTCTGTCCATGGGGATTCTCCAGGCAGGAATACTGGAATGGGGTGCCGTGCCCTCCTCTGGGGCTGTTTAATGTCATGACTTATTTGTCATGAGTTATACCGGACTCAGGCTTCTGCCATCTGCCTGTGCTTTAGTCAGTAGCCTGTTTCATGATCAAATCTCCTGCCTCGAGGCCAAAATTATTGCTGGAAGAAAAGGAGAAGAAAAAAATTACACGTGTCATCTTTGCGGTCCCCAGCCAAATTGAAAGGGCAATTTTCACAGTGTGGTGAGAGGTTCCAGTGAAAGGGATGATGCTAGAAACTCATCTTGTTCATTTCCTTTCAAGATGTAGGAAAGTGATTCTTTCTTTTTTTAAAAAAATCTTTCTTTCTTTCGTGGCTCTGGGTCTTCATGAAAACTCTAAGTTGTGGAATGTGGGATCTAGTTCCCTGACCAGGGATCAAACCCTGGGCTCCCTGCCTTGGGGGCACAGAGTTGTAGCTGCTGGACTAGCGAGGAGGTCTCATGGAAGCTCATTCTTAAGTGGTTTGTTGGAGGAGATGTGTACTTGCAGAAATAGCTCGTGAAAAGGATCACTTCCCACGTCATAAGCAAAGCCATCGTGCAAACAAAATATGGAACACGGACCTAACACTCAGCCTTCAGAGGAAACTCATCATGGTTTGTTTACTGTTTCAGGGACCTCAACGCTCACCCCTTTATTAACCATCCACCATGAATGAGACACTAAAGTTCTTCCTCTCTGCAGATTTCCTTAGCAGTCCCCGTTCCATCTGACTTCACTTGCTATCATCTCCTCTCTGGACCATTGAGGTCTAGCCTCCACATCCTTCTCCCTTGTCCCTTGTTCTTTCATCAAATAAGCTCCATCTCACCACTCCCCAATCCCAGGTCTATCTTCTGATGAAAGGGGGAAAAGCATCATTATCAAGCAGTGACCTTCCTTGGTTTTCCATATCTCCTGCAGAATGATAGATATCTGCCTCCTTTCTTCTCTCGAGTCTCCAGGGAACCATGGACCAAATCCATCCTTTTCCCCCTCCCTCTCACTGCCAGCCTTTTAAAGAACAAGAGCGTCTACAAATGAATGAGTTCCCCGTGCGTCCCAATGTGGTTGCCAAACACCATGTCAGTGTTATTCCGGTTTCAGCATCATCTGCACTCACGTTCACAACTCTCACCTCCTGCTTATTTCTGAACCTACCCTACATCCGCGATTACTGCTCAGGCTCAGATATTGGCAAGGTCAGTCATCAGTGACCTTCTGAACACAAGTGTAATGACCTCTTAGGGCAGATTTCTGGGCTTCCCTGGTGGATCCCTGGTAAAGAATTTGCCTGCCAATGTAAGAGACTTCCTGGTTCAGGAAGAGCCCCTGGAGAAGAAAACAGCAACCCACTCCAGTATTCTTGCCTTGGAGAATCCCACGGACAGAGGAGCCTGGTGGGCTGCGGTCCGTGGGGTTGCAAAGAGTCGGACGCAACTGAGCAATTGAAACAACTACAAGAGCATATTGCTAGCTGGCCTCAGTGCATATGTGATGTGATTATACATGATCACAGAGCGGACACTTGCTTTTCTCTTTTTTAAAGTGTCTTTCTCTTTTGGAAAGGAGTTAGCAACAAGCTCTTCTAGAATTTCTTTTGTGTGTGGGTGTTTGTTGAAGCACTGCCTAGAGAGGCGGTGTGGAGCTCTGAGAGACACAGAACAATGAGTCCATTCAGGGGTGTTTACCAGAGTCCCGTCTGCACTCTTATGTGAGCAGTGGGTCCCCAGGATGCGAATATTTGAGACTGAGGAGTCATTCTGGCAACGGTAACAGAGCCACGGTTGTGCGTGAAAGCGTTAGGGTTCCATGTAAAAAGAAGCTTGCAAGGCAACCCAAGAGTTCTGAACTCACGCTGACGATGACGGAAGCATGACTCTGATAAGGAGATGTTTCTTGTGTAACTGAAAGTGGGGTCCCTCTGCTCTTGTCTCAGAAGCCATTAGAGAGGACAGGTTGGTAGAAACGAAAGTGTATTTTGGATGCTGGCCATGAGAGCAGAAAGGGGTAAGGGGACACTCCCTTTGAGAGACCATGTCCCCCGTTACCGCTAGTCATGGGGCAGGAGATTTTATAGGCAGAAGTGAAGGGGGTGCATGCAGAAATACTGCAGTCAGCTGTGGCATTCATGTTGAAGTAGGCCACCTGTGGTCTGATGAGCGTCATCTTGATTCTTTTAAGTATGGTTGGTCTTCCCTTCCAGGGTGCATTTGCTCCCATTTCCTTGAGGCCAGTTCTCAGAATGACGTCCACTTATGCCTCGGTGTCAGTCTGATCATTGACTAGTTAACTTCTCCACCTGCTGGGGTTTCGGTATCTGTGAGACAGCTCGCAGGACATAGCTCAGAATATCGTCCATAGCCCTGAAGGAAGAGCTAGACATCCTTGTCTGTGCTTCAAAACTAAACGCTTTAGTCTTGTTGAACTGTTTTCCTGTTTATGCATTTTTTCCCCCCACTTCTCTCAGGTTGAAACTTACTCTTTGGCTGAAGTTTTTCCACAGACAAGAGACAGCTGGAGGATATGGGGGACAAACTCCATTTCCGTTTGGGTCCCCAAACCCACCCTACACTCAACAGACTGTCTGCTTGGTCCTGACTTTTGACCTGGGCGTTCAGTTGACATGACCGGGGTTCATATTTGTGTGCACCTTTTTTTCCAGAAGAGTCCCCCAGAGCCGTCCTCCCAGGCACATATCCTAATGTCTACAGGCAGCCTCTTCCAGAGTGGACGGCAGAGCCGTGCTTCCCTCCGTGGTTCTCCCCTTCTTTGTCAGTCTGCTGGGCTGGAGGACACGTGATAACCTACCACGACTTTCAGGCACCATCTCCACACACATTTTTCTCTGACACTCTCTGACACTCATTCTGCAGATTTTAAGATGTGAGTCTAAAAATAAAGACATGTGAAGATTCAATCACCAGTATTCTTTTATTTAAAGCTCTGGACAATTACTGAGGAAAAAAAAAAACCCGAGGGGATGAAAAATAGAGATTAGAAAAATTGAATAAGAAAGTCATTATGTACAATACATCATTTGGTATATGGTGCACTGCAATCTTGAATTTTAATAATGAGTCAGAGAATAGTTAGGATTTTTACCGAGTATTATGACCCTGTAAAATTATTCCCATAAGGGCAGTTTCCTAAGTACCTCAGAGATTAAGCTTATACTTAAACACACCTTTCTAAAGCGGATATTATTTCCTGTGTATTTTAAAACGATTATGGCTGTCTAATTAACATTAGCCAATGATCAATATGCTCATCACTAACTGGATAATCCTCCAAAATGATTCATGCAGTTAATTGGACAGCAACTCTGTAATGTCTCTTTGTATCATCTAAAGAGTATTTAAATATTGACAAATGTCTTATGCATATGTATGTACCTGAAAAGGTCAAGATGACTCAGAATATGGCAGCTTACTACTTGAGAATGAGGTTGAAAAAAAATACATGTAATGCACTTCTCCAGTCCACAGGTCATACACACTGACTCTGTACCGGATCCAGTGGGAAACCTAAGACCCAACTTGGGGCACCCTTAAACCATTTACTCATTCATGTATTACAAAAGAGACTGCAGTACAGGAGACCCAGGTTTGATCCCTGGGTCAGGAAGATTCCTTGGAGATGGGAATGGCAACCCACTCCAGTATCTGCCAGGAGAATTTCATGGACAGAGGAGCCTGATGGGGTCACAAAGAGTCGGACATGATTGAGCTACTAACATTTTCGCTTTTTATGTGTCAGTGAAGGTGAGATATTGAGGAGTGAGAAAGGAGATGGTTCCGGTCTCAAGCCACTTACCATCCCCAGGAAAGCAATGGAGAACTTAAGTGCAGGCACGGGCATTGACTTTGTTGCCTGAGGTCGATACTCTCCATTTAGAATAGAGTTTAAAGGGTTGGAGTGCAGCCCTGTTCTTTCAAGATCTGTGTGTGTCTGCTCAGTTGTGTCCAACTCTGTGCGATCCCATGGACTGTAATAGCCCAGCAGGCTCCTCTGATCATGGGATTTCCCAGGCAAGAATACAGAGTGGGTCTCCATTTCCTTCTCCAGGGGATCTTCCTGACACAAGGACAGAACCTACACCTTCTGTGTCTCCTGCACGGGCAGGCGGATTCTTTACCAACTGTGCCAGCTGGGGTATGTCGGGGCCATTTAGCTCCTATGTTCTGATGATCTCTGCTGATTCTTGAAGGATGAGTGAGAGTCCTTCCCGATGTCTGAGGCTGGCAATGTCATCCCTGGCACAGAGACCAGCCGTGTCCAGCAGAGGGTCTAGAGGGAGCCAGTTAGTGGCCTGTGGTCACATGGGAGTCATCAAGCAACAGACTAGAGCTAAGAATGCTGCTCACATTTGTAAGTGGTTGAAAAGGTCAGAAGAAGACGAGCGTGTTTGTGACCTGTGAAGATTATACAAAACTCAAGTTTCAGTGTCCATCAGTGACATTTTATTGGGAGGCAGCCATCTGCGTGGTCTTATCTCACTTGTGATGTCTACGACTGTGTTCACGCTACAGCAACAGAGTCGATTGGTAGGGATAGTGACCATGTGGTCTTGTCTGTCCCTGGACAGAAAAAGCATCTGCTGATCCCTGGACTCGACCAGCAGACACACATCCATGGGAGTGGGCAGAAGTGACCCATAAAGATGAGCCCCAGATTGTGGAGAGTCTTGCATGGAGACCAGGAAATTGGATTTTATTATCTGGCGATTGAAAGACATGGGAAGCAGGGAAGTAAGTCTGTTATAGAGAATGAGCGTTTTAGGAAGCCCGCTTTGGTGGACACGTGAGTAAATTCCTGAGTTGGAAAGCCAGGGTGGAATTAGGGAGGTGTGGCTGTAGCCTCGCCAGGAGCAAAAAAAGAATCAGTGTGTAGGCAGTGACCTGGAGGGTCCAACCGTGGAAGGAGGCATAAGCAAGACAGAGTAGAATATTCCCAGAACAGTTTTGTGTGTTGGCCAGTGACACCATTGTCTTCCGGTTACCTGGGCCCTCTTGAATACTGTCCTTACACCTGGAGGAGCAGACTCAACCTGCATATGAACAGATTTGATGATTGGAGTGAAGACAATCCGTGGGCCATTCCCATCGCTTCCGCACCCACTTCTGCCTGCCACAAGCTGTTCACTGCTCACTCAGATGGTAAAGAATCTGCCTGCAGTGCAGGAGGTCCAGGTTCGATCCCTGGGTCGGGGAGATCCCCTGGAGAAGGGAATGGTAACCGACTCCAGGATTCTGGCCTGGAGAATCCCATGGACGGAGGAGCCTGTGGGGCTATCGTCCATGGGGCTGCAAAGAGTCAGATACGCTCGAATGAGTTTCACTCAGTCATTCATTTCACACCACAACTTGCTCACTGTCAATACCCCTGCTTCTCTTCTTGGAGTGTCTTTCTCACCAGGGGAAGCACGCCAGGACCAAGTACAGGATAGCCAGAGGTTCTGGAGAGATGCTGGCCTTGTCAGCATCCCTCAGACCATGACATACGAGGTGAATACACACCCAGCATCCTTATCCATCCATCAGGTGGGATGAATCTGGAGTGTGTCTTTCAGACTGCGCGTCTGTTATCCGCAGGGTTGGCTGCCCTGAGAAGCCATCCCTGTATCTGTTTTCTTTTTGCAACAAGTGATACCTCCAACCACTTACTTCATAGCGGTCTTTGGCCGGAGGACACGGAGCAGCAAAAGGAAGTCCAGATTTGGTGTAAGGAGGTGACTTGTGGGGGCTCAGACGGTAAAGAATCCACCTGCAATGCAAGAGACCTGGATTCAACCCCTGGGTGGGGAAGATTCCCTGGAGGAGGAAATGGCTACCCACTCCAGTACTCTTGCCTGGAGAATCCCGTGGAGAGAGGAGCCTGGCAGGCTACAGCCCCTGGGGTCGCAGAGTCGGACACGACTGAGCAGCTAACACTTTCCCTTTGCGCTGCACCCACAACATACTCCATTGAGAACAAGAGGACCTCGCTCACACATGTAGGATGTTTGCAGGAATGCATGCTTACATGGCTAGCAAAGGCTAAATGCGTCAGAGGTCCCCATCTCCAAATCTCTCAGCCCTTCCCATCCTCTCCTGGGTGAACTGAAAGATTTGGGCTCCTTAACACTGAATGACATTTTATCATCGAAAGTCAGTGCATCTCTCAGAAGCGCAAGGTGAAAGCAGTAAGATTCGTGTTCTAAGTCAGGTATAGTGTGGATATGCACACACAGATGCTGAAAGAGTGAAACACACACCCCGAGACACACACACACAGAGCTCGGAAAATGGTCGCATGCAAATACAGCCATCACAGTAACCATCTGTACATCTGTTCCTCCTTAATCATGAAGGCTAAACTGTCGTGATTCAACTCAGCTCTTCAGTTCAGTGCAGTTCAGTCGCTCGGTCACGTCCGACTCTGCGACCCCATGAATCGCAGCACGCCAGGCCTCCCTGTCCATCACCAACTCCTGGCGTTCACTCAGACTCATGTCCATCGAGTTGGTGATGCCATCCAGCCATCTCATCCTCGGTCGTCCCCTCTCCTCCTGCCCCCAATCCCTCCCAGCATTAGGGTCTTTTCCAGCTCTCAGGGACCCGCAAAAGGAGCAGCCCATGACGCCTGAGAGACGGTTGTCACTGATGTGTCTAAACACTAAATCCACTGGTCGTTTTCAGGAAGAGAGCCCTCTGAGTCATTTCCACTGAGGTGCAGGACTTGATTCGTCTTTTCCCGATTTTTGAAAGCAGCCAATTTAAGGATATCTGCCTTTGCTCCTGAGTGAAAGCTCTTGTGTTTCAGTTTCCTTATTACTTTAAATGTTTCCTCGTTAGTCCTTATTCCTTAAATAAAGCAGAACTTGGTTCTCTTGAGTCTGTATTGGGGTATGCAAAAGTTTTCCTGTACAGGGGCAAATAATAAATATTTTGCCTCTTTGACCCCCAGTTTATGTCACACATTCCAAACAGTATCTATGTGAACAGGTATGATCATGTGCTAATAAAACTTTATTTATTATTTATTATTATTTTTAGAAAAGGCAGTACAGCCTGGGGACTGCAGTTTGCTGAGCCTGCTTTAAATTAGCCTACATAATATCCAAATCAGGAGAGATTTGCTAGTTAATTCAATAAATTCACTTATATCATCTCCCTGATACTTATCTAGAATTTACCATATATCAGCCTTAAAAATAAAAGACAGAAATATTTCTATTAGCATGCAGAATTCCATTTTGAAGAAAGGAAAAAAAGGGCATGAGAGCAAGTTTATATCAGGGATTTACTTGTATTTAAACCTTTGGGATGTATCATGGGGTGTATGTATATATGCATTATGTATGTATATATGGGGGTCTTCCCTGGCGTCTTAGCAGTAAAATAAAATCCCATCTGTCAATACAGGAGACACAAGTTCGATCCTTGGGTGGGGAAGATCCCCTGGAGAAGGAAATGGCGCCCCACTCCAGTATTCTTGCCTGGAGAACCCCTTGGGCGGTGGGGCCTGGAGGGCTGTTGTCCACAGGGCTGCAGGAGTCGGACACGCCTGAGTGATTAAACAGGGACAGAAAATGCATGTATGTGTCGTATCCACCTATGCTGTGCTGCTCTTTGCTCCCTCGCTCAGTCGTGTCCGACTCTTTGCAAGCCCTCGGACTGTAGCCCACCAGCCTCCTCTGTCCATGGGATTCATCAGGCAAGAAGCCGGGAGTGGGTTGCCGTGCCCTCTTCCAGGGGATCCCCGACCCAGGGGTGGAACCCAGGTCTCCCACACTGCAGGTGGATTCTTTACCATTTGAGCCACCAGGGAAGCCCATGATTATTGGAGTGGGTTGCCATTTCCTTCTGCCGTGGTAATTCCTTACCCAGGAATCGAACTGGGGTCTCCTGCACTGCAGGCGGATTTTTTATCAGCTGAGTTACCAGGGAAACCCCCATATCTACCTATATGTCTATCTAATTATGTATGTATGTATCCATATATATGTCATCTATTTTTGCCTACATGGGTCTATGCATGTATATGTATGTATATATACATCACACATACATGTACATGTATATATGATATATATATATGTATATACACATCACACATACATGTACGTGTATGTATGATATATATATACATGTATATACACACATATTGAATTCTTATTATTGGTGATACACATTAAGTTACCTCTGTAACCGCTTCCGTACATATGCGTGTAGGAGTGCATTTTGGGTGTGCAGTATAACAGTTAATGTGACTAGATAATCCTCCAAAGGTTGGAGAATTTATCAGTTGGAATTTGTCAGTGGTTCACTGCCTTAGACACAAAGGCAGACTGGTACTTGAAGGTAGAAATGACTTGGGTTTTGGAAACGATGCCCCGATGAGTTTTCTAATTAAAATGGCAACCCTTCTATCAAGTGAGTCCGTGTGAAACATATTTGGGGCCAACTGGGGACTCATTTCTGGCGACTCGGGGACTTCTCGGGGGTTACGATGGTGGGTTCAGCCTTTACTGCTGCTGCGGCTGCTAAGTCACTTCAGTCGTGTCCGACTCTGTGCGAACCCATAGACGGCAGCCCAGCAGGCTCCCCCGTCCCTGGGATTCTCCAGGGCCGTTATTCAAATGGGGTGCATGACCTTCCATTTGAGGATTAAGAAGCAAAATATAATACTAACAGGAACACAGAGAGATGTTTTACATCCTTACCAGTCTTACCTTTGGGACACCTCTGGTGGTCCTTGAACTTTGTCACATTGGATAAAAAGAAAGCGCACCAGTAAAGCGTGATTGTAAGCACAGCAGATAACTAAGCAGCAAGTATGTGGAGGGGAGAGGATGTCAGTATGTAAGCAAATCACACCGAAGATTATTTTTTGCATTTATTATATTTTTATTGAACGATAAGGATGAGATGGTTGGATGGCATCACAGACGCGATGGACATGAGTTTAAGTTAGATCTGGGAGTTGGTGATAGATGGGGAGGCCTGGCGTGCTGCAGTCCATGGGGTCGCAGAGAGTTGGACACAACTGAGCGACTGAACTGAACTGAACTGAACTGCTTTACAGAATTTTGCTGTTTTTCTGCCAAACCGCAACATGAATCAGCCATAGGTATAAATAAAGATTATTAATAGGGCTGCTCATATTTTATTTTATTTATCTTACCTGCTCTTTCTAGAGTTTCTCAACCTCAGCATCACTGACATTTAGGCTGGATTCTTTTTTAATTGTTTTATGTTTTACAGCTTTTTACTATGGAAACAGAAGCCAAATGCAAAAAGAAAATGTGAAAGAATACGGAAATGAACGCCATATGCACACAGCTTAAATTCAGAATTGTTAATGCTTGCGTTACTTTGGTGCAGGTATTATCCGAGCTCTTGGTTTTTGCGCTGCTGTTTGAAATCAAGTTATAGACATCGAGTACTTTAATAGGTATCTCCTACAGACAAGGACATGCGTGTGTGCGTGTGTGTGTGCCCCGTCACTTCAGCCATGTCCAACTTTTTGTGACCCTGTGGACCGTCTTCTGTCCAGACGATTCTCCAGGCAAGAATACTGGAGTGGGTTGCCATGCCCTCCTCCAAGGGATCTTCCACATCCAGGGATGGAACTTGCATCTCTTAAACCTTCTGAATTGGCAGGCAAGTTCTTTACCACTGGCGCAGTCTGGGAAGCCTGGTTCTGTTCAGTTGCTCAGTCATGTCCGACTCTGCCACTCCATGGACTCCAGGGCGCCAGGCTACCCTGTCCATCACCATCTCCTGGAGCTTGCTCAAACTCATGTCCATTGCGTCCGTGATGCCATCCAACCATTCCCTCATCTGGGAAGCCCAGATAAGGACATGTTCCCACATTATCAGACTTTAATATGTATCTTTGATATGCCCACATAATGATGATAGCCTTGTTATAGCTAAGATAATCATGTAATAATTCATAATGTGACCTAACATCCATACGTCTGCAATATGATCTAATGCCCAGTCTCAACTGCCACGTCTTCATCTTGAGGGGCCGTCCTGTGCACGGTGGGACATGGGACAGGGCCCCTGCTGTCCCCCCACTGCACAGCAATAGAACTCCCACCCCTCAGTTTGTGAAGATCAGAAAGGCACCCAGAGGGGCTCCGGCTGACAACCCCTTGGGACCACTGCCGGCAAACACAAGCAGAGTCAGGAGGTCCCTGGTCAGACACGCACAGCCACGTGAGGACCTCCTTTTGGGTCCCCAGCCAGTCGTCTGCCATTTCCAGAAGGATGCTGTGGCATCTTGGCACGTGGAGATGCCCTGTCTGCCCACGTGCGTGATTTCACTGACAAACCCATCCTTCGGTACCGATGAACCTTAGTTCCAAACTTTTAAGGAGCAAAGACCTTGGACCCTACCTCAACACCGAGCCCATCCTTAAAACTTAGATGGTTAACTCAGCTCTCACAGACACAACTCAGGAAGGAAAGGAGTATGCAAATAGTTGCTTGCCCTTGTTCTCAGAAACTGCCAATCGTTCCCCTGATGAACCTCCCAGAGGCACTTGTGTGCCTGCGGGAGGCGGTGATTCAGCCCAGGTGTTTCCACTACTCAGCACTCTCTTCCTTCCTTTCACCCACCACCTGCAGACTGTCAGTTACAGTCCAAAGTGGCACACACACACACACAAAAAAGGGATGTGCAAGAGCCTGGCGGTTACTCAGGGACTCCTGAAGGCAGTACTCAAATTTCCAGGGTTTGGGACAAAGTATGTCAGCTTCTGCACTGTTGATGCTTGGGGTTGGGTAGTTCTCTGTCCTGGGGACTCTTCTGTGTGTCGTAGGGCATCAGGCAGGGTCCCTGGACTGTATGGTATGTGTGTGCTCAGGCGTGTCTGACTCTGCGACTCCACGGACTGTAGCCCTCCAGGCTCCTCTGCCCATGGGGTTCTCCAGGCAAGAATACTGGAGTGGGTTGCCGTCTCCTTCTCCAGGGGATCTTCCCAACCCAGGAGCCACCTAGGAAGGTCAGACTATAGGATATAGTAGGATGCTAATTAGGTTATGGCAACCATGAATTGCCATCTCTGCAAGGCAATCCAACCAGTCCATCCTAAAGGAAATCAGTCCTGAAGATTCACTGGAAGGGCTGATGCTGAGCTCCAATACTTTAACTATCTGGTGTGAAGTACTGAGTCATTTGAAGAGACCCTGATGTTGGGAAAGATTGAAGGCAGGAGGTGAAGGGGACGATAGAAGATGAGATGGTTGGAAGGCATCACCGACTCGATCGAAATGAGTTTGAGCAAGCTCCAGGAGTTGATGATGGACAGGGAGGCCTGGCGTGCTGCAGTCCACGGGGTTAGAAATAGTCACACATGACTGAACTGAACCATCAATATCTCCCGACATTGCATAGGATCTCTGGGCAGGGAAATCCACCCAGCTGAGTATAATGGCTTGCGGAAGTGGTCCCCAGCCTTCTAGATCGCATGCCTGATTACGTGAGGTGGAGCTGATGTCATAATAATACAGCAAACACACCATAAATGGGATGCACCTGAATATTCAGAAACCATCCCCTCCCCACCCTGCCCCAGTCCGTGTAAAAATTGTCTTCCACAAAACTGGTCTCTGGTGCAAAAAAGGTTGGGGATCACTGGTTTAAGAGATAAAGACTTACTGAAAAGGAAGGACAGTGACATGAAACATTTGGGGAAGGGCTGACTTGAACTTTCAAAAATACATCCGCCTGGGTCTCACCCTTGGGACTTTGGAAATAATTGTCTGGGGTTCAGCTTGAGTGCAGGGTTTTTAAAAACTTCTGGTTTGATTGTAATACACAGACAAGCCTGGGAGTTTCCAGATCTAGGAAAAGATAATCATGACCTGAGTTCAAAGGAAGCTTCACCAGCGCTCTCATAAGTCAGTACAGCACCTGATCCCTGTGGCTGGTCGACCATGTTGCATCACGGTTTGATAACATGTAGAGCTCTTATGGTGCAGTTCGTGAAGAACCCACCTGCCAGTTCAGGAGACGTAAGAGACGCGGGTTCCATCCTTGGGTGGGGAAGATCCCCTGGAGGAGGGCACGGCCACCCACTCCAGTATTCTTGCCTGGAGAATCCCATGGACAGAGAGCCTGGCGGGCCACAGTCTGTGAGGTCACACAGAGTCAGACACGACTGAGCGTATACACAGAACCCTTGTTAGTTTGGGGAGAGACCCAAGTCCTAAGTGCTGTTTTGTCCACAGGTTGCGGCCAACATCATGGGCTGGCAGATGACACTGCATCAGCCACACTTTGAGGGTCCCCTCTCGAGAGCTTGCCAGGCTTTTCCAGGCTGTCATCACGGAATGCTCATCCACTCTCCATCGCATGTCCCATCTATTGAACTTTCGCAGTTTACCTAGAAGATGACCTCTTCTCATGATGCCCTCCACTGTCCTTCTAGAAACTTCCACCATAATCTCCCTCAGCATAATAAAAATCATTGTTACTAATTGTGATATGTTCAGTTCAGTTTGGTTGCTCAGTCGTGTCTGACTTTTTGTAACCCCATGCCTCCCTGTCCATCACCAACTCCCGGAGCTTGCTCAAACTCATGTCCATCGAGTCGGTGATGCCATCCAACCATCTCATCCTCTGTCGTCCTCTTCTCCTCCTGCCCTCAATCTTTCCCAGCATCAGAGTCTTTTCAAACAAGTCAGCTCTTCTCATCAGGTGGCTAAACGGTTGGAGTTTCAGCTTCAATATCAGTCCTTCCAGTGCATATTCAGGACTGATCTCCTTTAGGATGGACTGCTTGGATCTCCTTGCAGTCCAAGGGGCTCTCAAGAGTCTTCTCCAACACCACAGCTCAAAAGCATCCATTCTTTGGTGCTCAGCTTTCTTTATAGTCCAACTCTCATGTCCATACATGACCACTGGAAAAACAATAGTCTTGACTAGACGGACCTTTGTTGGGAAAGTAATGTCTCTGCTTTTGAATATGCTGTCTAGGTTGGTCATAGCTTTTGTCCATATAACACATTGCTGTATGTATAATTGCATTAATGCATTATTTGCACATAATTAAAGTATATTTACACAGTTGCTTCTCCTCCTCTGTCTCTGGTTTCTTTTTTCTTGTTTGATCACCACTAGCATCGCCACAGAGGCTTCCCAGGCGGCTTCTGCCAATGCAGGAGACACGGGTTTGATCTCTGAGTCGGCAAGATCCCCTGGAGGAGGGCATGGCACCCCACTCCAGTCTTCTTGCTGGAGAGTCCCATGGACAGAGGAGCCTGGTGGGCTGCAGTCCATGGGGTCTCAAAGAGTTGGGCACGACTTAGCAACTGGAGTCAAATTACCACAAACTTGAGGTGGGGTGCCTCAAAACCAACAGAAAGTTATTCTCTAACATTTCAGAAGGCTTAAAGTCAGAAATCAAGGTGTTTCATGGCTGGACTCTCACAGGAGACCCCACGGGAAGTTCCTTTTCCCCCTCTTCTAGCTTCTGGGAGGCTCCAGGCACCCTTGTGGTCACTTCTGTCGAGTCTTCGAGACAGGCTTCTTCAAGCCCCTCACCCTCTGCCTTCACGTGTCTTGCCCTGTGTGTGTAAATCGCTCTCCGCTTTCTTGACACATGTGACATGTTCAGAGCCCACCGGCTTAGTCCACAGTAATCTCTCCATCTCAAGACCCCAAATCACATTTTCAAAGGCCCTGTTTCCATACAGAATCTGCAGGCTCTAGGGCTTAAGAATAGATTTCTTTCTTTAAATAAATTTTATCACAGTAGAGTTGATTTACAGTCTCACGTTGGTTTCAGACATACAGCAAACTGCATCCCTTATACACATACATATATCCACTTTTTAAAGTTTCTTTTCTGTATAAGTCATTACAGAGTGTTGACTAGAGTTCCCTCTGGTAACCAGTAATTTTCATCAGCTGGAGCTGATTTCTTGAAGGGTTCCAGCTATTCTACCTACTGCTCCACTGATTGACTTTTCATGTTTATTTGTATATTAGATTTCCTCCAACATGATTTAAAATTCATTAGGGCCAAAGTATCTTTAAAATTTCTTATTCCACTGTGTTTCCCCCACCATATTGCATCACACAGTATTGTAATAACCCCATTGTACATCCCATCTAAAATACAGAAATTCAATAAATTTTTAAATCTTTTTTTTTAGATGAAGGGATAAACAGATTTGTGTATGTGTGTGAAATATAGTATTACTGGCTTAAAAGTACCTTCATGGAGTAGATATTAATCAAAGGGAAACCTCCAAAGAGATTATATATCACTGAACATTGAATGATACTTCTGACAAGATGACCCAGAATGTAACACCAGCAGGAGAAAAAAAGAGTTGTCAAATAGGAGACAGGAAGGAAGAGCCCTAGAGGATAAAAGCAGGCCTTTGTATAGGACTCTCTGGAGATGCGGAAGAAGAAATCAAAATAAGAGACTGGGAGAACAGCAGGCAGTTGAGTCCCTAGCCCTCCTCCCTGCCCGGCCGTCCATCTCTCCTCTCTTGTGCTTGGCATGCTTTCTGGAACGCAGTCGGAAAGTCAGAAGCCATCGCCCTCTCTGAGATGGGCATTTGTGGTCAGTGCCCGCCATTGCTATCCTCCTCCCCTGGAGCTGGACCACTCACGCATCTTTGCAGGCAGGCTGCAGTGCACAAAAGAAAAATGGTGCTCCACAGCTGCTAGACTCCTTTGATAAATTAGACGCATTTTATAAATATATATATGTATATGATTAATGCCAACAATGTGGGACAGATTGATCAGAGTGCTCGAATTGCAGCTTTGTTCATTCACAGCGTGTTATATTCCCAGCCACCGTATCTAGAAAGTTCTCCATCCTCCCATCTCCATCCTCCCCTATTCCTGTAAATTAACTCACCCACGCCCACCTACTTCACAGAAGGAACAACTTCTAACAATTAGTAGTGTGTCTTGCCTTACGTATTGCGTGCTTTTGCTCCTTTTCAAAAATACACAAAATATGATGTGACACAAATGGGAATCTCTCAGTGTTATTGTGTGATGTCTCTTTCATCTAGCAATCTATCTTGGGCATTTTTCACTCTTATCCCACTGAGACACTCAGAAACTCAGAGAGTGTCAAGCACACTAGGCTTTGACTGGATAATGGTACTGATGGGCATTTACGTTGTTTCTGGTTTTTCTGCTACTGTAAACAAGGACCCCCGTAAAAAAAATCATGGTATAAATCTATTTGCATATTTGGGTGAGTATGTATGTGGCTTTTTCAATAGGCTATGCTATGATAATGACATTATTATTTCAAAGGACATATGCATTTTGAATGTCCATCAGGAACAACCAAGTGTAATATTTTCAACAGTATTTTTTCTGTCTTAATCTTTGCCACTTTGGTGAGTGACTGTTGCTATCACATTTGAAAGTGTATGATGTAAATATTAGGAGAAAGTGGAGTGAGATATGTGGCAATGCTTTGTGGCAGCTTGTCCAATTGTCTGTAATGGTGAAAACGCATGCTAGAATTAAAGACTCAAGCTGCCCATTTTACCAGCTGTGTGACCTTCTGCAAGACACTTAACCTCCCTCTGGCTCAGTTCTCTCATCTGTAAAATAGAGTTAGCATTGGTGTCTGGAATTAAAAACCTTAGAACTCTTTCTGGGACTTCATAAGATAAAAAATCAACATGTTTTGGAATGATGTCATTACTTTAAACATTAGGATTGTGTGATTCTAATCTATCTGTGATTTTAATGGCATGTTTATTAGATCCTAACACTAAAATTCATTTATAATAAAGATTTGTTGTTATTCAATCACTAAGTCCTGTCCTATTCTTTGTGACCCTATGGCCTGCAAGACGCCAGGCTTCCCTGTCCCTCACCATCTCCCGGAATTTGCTCGAATTCATGTCTATCGAGCCAGTGGTGCCATCCAACCATCTCATCCTCTGTCGTCCCCTTCTCCTCCTGCCTTCAATTTTTCCCAGCATCAGGGTCTTTTCAAGTGAGTCTGCTCTTTGCGAAACATGGACAAATTATTGGAGTTTCAGTCTCAGCATCAGTCTTTCCAATGAATCATCAGGACTGATCTCCTTTAGGATGGACTGGTTGGATCTCCTTGCAATTCAAGGGACTCTTAAGACTCTTCTCGAACACCACAGTTCAAAAGCATCCATTCTTCAGCGGTCAGCGTTCTTCACAGTCCAACTCTCAGATCCATACATGACCACAGGAAAAACCATAGCCATGACTAGACGGACCTTTGTTGGCAGAGTAATGTCTCTGCTTTTTAATATGCTGTCTAGTGTGGTCATAGCTTTCCTTCCAGGGAGCAAGCGTCTATTAATTTCATGACTGCAGTCACCATCTGCAGTAACTTTGGAGCCCCCCAAAATAAAATCTGCTACTGTTCCCACGTTTTCCCCATCTGTTTGCCATGAAATGACAGGACTGGAGAAAGGTTTAGTAATGCCCTTTAATGGATAACTGGGTGGATTAAATGCAAGAACAGACCAGGATCTTCAGGGACGGAGATCACAAGAATGCTACATGTTTTTTCATCAAAAAGCAACAGCAAAACAAACAAACAAAACAAAACAACCTAAGAAAACAAAACACCCCCTCGAAGATGCTTTCTAGGGGAGAGAAGCAATTTTACTGCACAATTTCCTCATTGCAGAAGCCCGATCAAGATAATTTGGAAACTTCATATGCTAGGCTTTATCAGCGAGAAACGTGGCTCTAGCAAAACTCTCTAGATAACGATATGACAGCAGTATGATTTCCAAGCAATAAATCGTGCCTCTAAACTTCCCAGAATAAATTATCAGCTAAATGGCAAACAAATGAATTAGCTCGTGGCCATGGGTTATCAAAAACAAGTCAATTAAATTTTTCATGGCATCTCACAAGAAAATGAAGATGTTTATTCATAAATATTGAATAATAAATCTTTTTCTTTTTTCTGACAACTTTGAGACTGCAAGGGCAATTGTCTGTGGAGGCAACTCCTTATTTTGAATAAATAGCATGCTGTGCATGTAGGAAACCTTTCTAGAAGATTTCCAAAATGCTTTCCCACCACTAAAATAGGAAGCCAGACGGAGGGGCTTGGAGAACATTCCCTGCTTATTTTTACAACTTACCTATCACTACCTCATCCATTGAGAAATCATATATGCTTGCTCTGACTTAGCTGTGTGTGTGTGCACTCAATCAGTCATATCCCACTCTCTGCAAAGCCCATGGGCTGTAGCCCACCAGGCTCCTCTGTCCACGGCATTCTCCAGGGATGGATACTGGAGTCGCTTGCCATTTCCTCCTCCAGGGGATCTTCCCAACCCAGCGATCAAACCCAGGTCTCCTGCGTTGGGAGACAAGCTCTTTCCCATCTGAACCACCAGGGAAGTCCTATTTGTCACCATTACTTATACTTAATTCTACAGCTAGCTTCCTGTTTGCTGCCTCTCTTACCACGCCTTTAATGGTTAGTTGTAAATTTCAGTTTTGATTGATCTCGCCTTTCACTAGAGTACGTCTGCAAATGTTTATTTATTTCCAGGAAGACTTATGAGTGATATATTTTCCGAGTCTTTGCACATTAAAAAAAAAAAAACACAAAAAACTCTTTCAGCTAGTTTTTACATGCGTGACATTTCCTGAAGTGTGTGTTTTATGACCATCTCCACTCAAGAAGAAAGGGACGTGTAAATCATGTTGGATTTGCTTTCGAATAGATTTTTTAACATGTGTGCCAGAGATGACGTTGTGACACAGGGCCATGGATATCTTGATTCCTAAGAGCTGTTAAGATTTGTTATCTGAAACATGATCAGGAAGAAACACTGATGTTATCCGTGTCTCTTCCTCTCTGAAGCTGGATGCAGGAACAAGCCAGGGGGCAGAAGGGCTCAGCTGCGGCGTTGAGAAGAGGGGAAAAGACGGCTTGCTTGGTTGCTGTGTTCAGACGCCAGTGCTCAGCCACCCAGTCATGCCTGACACTTTGTGACCCCGTAGACTGGAGCACGCCAGGCTCTTCTGTCCATGGGATTCTCCAGGCCAGAACCACCGGAGTGGATTGCCATGCACTTCTCCAGGGGATCTCCCCAACCCAGGGATCGAACCTGCATCTCTTGTTTCTCCTGCATTGACAGGTGGGTGCTTTCCCACAGTGCCACGTGGGAAACACTTACCTCCCAGTGAAAGTCACTCAGTCATGTCTGACCCTTTGCAACCCCATGGACTGTAGCCCGTGGAATTCTCCAGGCCAGAATACTAGAGTGGGTAGCCTTTCCCTTCTCCAGGGCTTCTTCCCAACCCAGGGATCAAACTCAGGTCTCCCACATCGCAGGCGGATTCTTTACCAGCTGAGCCACCAAAGAAGCCCAAGAATGCTGGAGTGGGTAGCCTCTCCCTTCTCCAGGGGAACTTCCCGACCCAGGAATCAAACCGGGGTCTCCAGCCTTGTGGGCAGATTCTTTACCAGCTGAGCCTCCAGGGAAGCCTCAGAAGCTGGAGGAAGATGGGAACTACCTGAGCACCATCAGAACTTGGGGCACATCACAGCCACCTGGAGAAAGCTCCCCATTCTCCCAGCTGAGCCTCGATGGCATTATTCTTGAGAACAGCCCATGGCCAGGTCTCCGGGGACCAGCCACTCTGAACCCAGGAAGAAATACCTGCAGACCATGATGAGCAGTGACGACCAGGGGCCAGGCCAAGCTCTGTCATCCCTTCCCTCGTCCATTCATTTAAAAAGAAATATTTTCCCTTCCTGAGTGCCAGGTGCGTTTTCAGAATGCTCTGCTTTTGTTAGATGGCAGAGTTGGGTCTTTAAAACAGACTTTTTGAAGTTCTTCAGAGCTCTGTTTGCAGTGGTGGGTGAGGCTGGAATCATTACTGTTACAAATATTTCCCCAGGCTTTAATTGACTGGAAGATCCTGTCAACCAGTTCTGCATAATGGACGGATTCTTTGTTGTATTTTAAACTCTGTTTAATTAATGAATTATTCCAGTGTAACAACTGGAAGATCAAACTGAATTCCTCTAAGTCCTGAAATCACAGCTTTGCTTCATCTTGCAATGAGTGCCTTTCTGGCAGGACATTTCTTGTCTAACAGGTGGTCTTAAGCCAATATCTGGGCTTCCCAGGTAAAGGATCTTCAAAGTGGTAAAGAATCTGCCTGCCAATGCAAGAGATACAAGAGACGTCGGTTCAATCCCTGGGTTGGGAAGATCCCCTGGAGCAGAAAATGACAACCCACTCCAGTGTTCTTGCCTGGAGAATCCCATGGACAGAGGAGCCTGGCGGGCTACAGTCTAGGGAGTTGCAAAGAGGCGGACACAACGGAGCATACATGCCTTCGTTCATTCAAGCCTTCAGTTATTGTTTAATTTTTTTCTGCAGATGGATCATTTCTTATTCATGACTTTGTGTTTGTCTTTTCAAATATCGTGAAAATGTCAGGAAAAATAGAAAAGGGAAAGAAAATTGTGGCACATACATTTGCAAACAGCTGATACTCGTCATTTTGTGGAACATACATTTATTTCTTTGTAGTAAGTGCATAATGAGATGCTTTTATTATTCCTTGACCTTTCAAAGTTTGAATATATCCACTTTCTTCTATAAGATATTGTAACTCAGGAAATGCCTTTTTGGCGAGAATGCTAAAATGGTCCTTTTATAAAAAAGTCTTTGCCATGGGGTGTGACTTTTGATGCTATTGCAGATTAAATTACATGCGAAGTTACTTTTATTTGAGGCTGTTATGTTTTAGGTCGTTTGGCTTAATGCAAGTAAAGATATAAGGGAAAAGGATGAAAATGCAAGAAAAAAATAATACTCTGAGGCAGGGGGAACAACAGATTTCTTCCCCATTTTGAGGTTAAATCTGCCATCATTGTGTTTTGTTAAATCCAATCAGCGTGGCTTCTTACACTGAAAAAAAAAAGGATAGTGGGAAGTTGCTGATTAATACAGGGAGCTGGTGCTCTGTGATGACCTAGAGGGGTGAGATATGGAGAGAGGAGGGGGCTTAATATATAATATAATTATAACTAATTTGCATTGTCTTGCAAAAACCAATACAAGAGTGTAAACCATTTTTTCACCAATTAAAAAATAAATTTAAAAATGTGAAATGTTTCCAAATTCAGCTCAGTTCAGTTCAGCCCCTCAGTCGTGTCCGACTCTTTGCGACCCCTTGGACCTAAGCACACCAGGCCTCCCTGTCCATCACCGAATCCCAGAGTTTACTCAAACTCATGTCCATTGACTAGGTGATGCCATCCAACCATCTCCTCCTCTTTCGTCCCCTTCTCCTTCTGCCCTCACTCTTTCCCAGCATCAGGGTCTTGTTTTTTAATTTAAATTTATTTATTTTACTTGGAGGCTAATTACAATATTGTATTGGTTCTGCCACACATCAACATGAATCCACCATGGGTGTACGCATGTTCCCCATCCTGAACCCCACCCACCCCTTCCTCCCCATACCATCCCTTCGGGTCATCTCAGTGCACCAGCCCCAAGCATCCTGCATCGAACCTAGACTGGCGATTTGTTTCTTATATGATGTTATACACATTTCCATCAGGGTCTTTTTCAATGAGTCAGCTCTTCACATCAGGTGGCCAAAGGATTGGAGTTTCAGCTTCAGCAGCAGTCCTTCCGAAGAACACCCAAGACTGATCTCCTTTAGGATGGACTGGTTGGATCTCCTTGCAGTCCAAGGGACTCTCAAGAGTCTTCCCCAACACCACAGTTCCAAAAGCATCCATTCTTCGGCGCTCAGCTTTTTTTATAGTACAGCTGTCACATCTATACATGACTACTGGAAAAACCATAGCCTTGACTAGATGGACCTTTTTTGGCAAAGTAATGTCTCTGCTTTTGAAAATTATGAGAGTATTAAAAATTCCATTTTCTACAGCCTTAAGAGTGCTTGATGTTGCCTTTTCTTGTAATTTTTAGACCAGCCTACCTGGTATCACAGGCTAGTTCCCTGACCTTTCAAGGCATACTTTCTTAATTTCCAGAGTTTGAACACATTTTTATAATGCTTTTTGTTATTCAGCCCTTTGGATTATAAATCACCTTCTTGTACTAACTGATAGCTTTCTCATTGAGTGTTCTCTTTCTGAGGTGTAGGACCTCTTTGTTGAGGCAGGAAGTAATCCACTTTGGGTTTCGATGTGAGAGTTGGACTATAAAGAAAGCTGAGCACCGAAGAATTGCTGCTTTTGAGCTGTAGTGTTGGAGAAGACTCTTGAGAGTCCCTTGGACTGCAAGGAGATCCAGCCAGTCTATCCCTTGAAAGTCTCTCCCTCAGTCCATGGCTTGTCTCTTAAACTGGTTTACAATGTCTTCTACAGAGCACAAATTCTGGGTTGAATGTGACTTGACATGCCAATATCTGGGCTTTCCAGGTGGTTCAGTGATGAAGAATCTGCCTGCCAGTGCAGGAGAGGCAGGAGACTTGGGTTCCATCCCTGGGTTGGGAAGATCCCCTGGAGAAGGAAATGGCAGCCCACTCCAGTATTTTTGCCTGGAGAGTCCCATGCACAGAGGAGCCTGATGGCCTGAGTCCACTGGGTCGCAGGAGAGTTGGATGCAACTTAGCAACTAAACGAAAGGAAAATGACAATATTTCATTTACATAGGGTTTGTATGTCGAGTGCCTTTGGGAAATTTTCTTAGTTCAAGGTCTTACACATATTTTCATTACTGTCTTCTAATTGTTGGGACACTTCCGTTTTCAAGTTAGATATACTTTTTTTTTTAAGTTATTCAGCATATTTGCTTTTAGTACTGCAATGCAGGACTCTTTCCTCTCTTTCTGTCCCATCTACCCGACAGAAGTTTTCCAGCACCACTTATTGAGTGGCTTGTGTATACCCCACCCCATCAGTTGGCCCTGAATTTTTGTCATAGTATGTTTCTTTTTTTCCCCATAATGTTTATTTGGGGCTGCTCTGGGTATTCAGTGTTTCAGTTCAGTCGCTCAGTCGTGTCTGACTCTTTGCGACCCCATGGACTGCAGCACGCCTGGCCTCCCTGTTCATCACCAACTCCTGGGGTTTACCCAAAGTCATGCCCATTGATGTGCATGGGCTTTTTTCTAATCGCAGAGAGTGGGGACTTCCCCCTGCCTGTGGTGTGTGGTCTGCTGGCTTCCCTTGTTGCAGAGCATGGGGCCATAGACCCGTGGGCTTCAATCACAGTTGACTGTGGGCTTCGTAGCTGTGGCTCCTGGTTCCAGAGCAGAGGCTCAGTATTTGTGGTGCACGGGCTTAGCTGCTCTGTGGCGTGTGGGATCCCCATGGAGCAGGGATCAGACTCAGGTACCCTGCATTGGCAGGTGGATTCCTAACCACTGGACCACCAATCAGGAAACCCTCACGTTATGTTCCTATTACACCTGCACCGACTTCTCATCCCTCTTCTCTGTTCCTTTAGTCAAGCTGATTGTCCAGCATCACATTATTTTAATTACTGCTGCTGCTGCTGCTGCTGCTGCTGCTAAGTCACTTCAGTCGTGTCCGACTCTGTGCGACCCCATAGACGGCAGCCCACCAGGCTCCTCCATCCCTGGGATTCTCCAGGCAAGAACACTGGAGTGGGGTGCCATTGCCTTCTATAAACCTTCTAATGTGATGGATCTTGTTGTAATGCTGTTTAGTAGGAGAATTGCCCCCAACTTTTATTATCCTTCCAAACAGTGTTGGCAGTTCTTGTACACTCACTGTCCACGTGAAAAAAAAATCACCATCATTTCCAGTGTAAAGAAATAATCTATCATGGTTATGCTAGCTGATTGGCATTGAACTGGTGGCTTACTCTGAGGATAATAAGCATCTTTAAAGATCACTGTGTCTTCTCTTTAGTTGGAAGTGAAAGTTGCCCAGCTGTGTCCAACTCTTTGCAACGCCATAGACTGTCCATGGAATTCTCCAGGCCAGAATACTGGAGTGGGTATCCTTTCCCTTCTCCAGGGGAGCTTCCCAAACCAGGAATCAAACCCAGTCTCCAGCATTGCAGGCAGATTCTTTATCAGCTGAGCCACAAGGGAAGCCCAAGAAGACTGGAGTGGGTAACCTATCCCTTCTCCAGCAGATCTTTCCCAACCCAGGAATCAAACCAGGGTCTCCCGCATTGCAGGTGGATTCATTACCAACTGAGCTCAAAGTCTGTCTAGTCATCTGTGACATCTTTTATGGCCTTCATAAACATGGTCTTGCTCGTCTCTCTTTCTAATGGACTCTCGTGTCTTATGATAGGTGTACTTTAGTTATTCTATAATTGCTAGCTTAATTATAAATTGTTCATATTTGTAATATAATGCTTGCTAAGGGTTTTTCCTAATGCTGTGTTGCTGGTGCAATGGAATGTGTATTGTTTTCTTTGTGTATTTTTCTTATTTTCTGCAGCTTTGTGGAACACTCTTCCTCACAGATTCCCCCAATTCCCTTGAATTTCCGTGGAGATAATCACGTTCTCTGTACATCATGGTGTTTCTTTCCTCTTCTGCACTCTTATTGCTTTGCACATTTTTGCCTAATGGCCCAGCTCTCCCTTCCCATGAAATTCTGAGTGGATGGTGTGTCTTCAATGGTATGAGATGACATTTTGTGTGGAATGTGACTTTTGGATCGATTCACTCACGCACTGGGGGCTTCCCAGGTGTCTCAGTGGTGAAGAATCCATCTGCCACTGCAGGAGATGCAAGAGAGTCCAGTTCGATCCCTGGGTCAGGAAGATGCCCTGGAGTAGGAAATGGCAACCCGCTCCAGTATTCCTGCCTGGCATGAAAAATTGTACTTTATACTGTTACCTGGTTAATCCCATCAGGGAGGAAAAAGCTTTTCCTCCACCCTGTGTGTTCCATCACTAAGACGGTGCAGAGTTCACTAACAAAAGACGGAGGAATGAGAGGGAAAACAGTGTTTATTCACACACATACACTCCTGGGAACTCACACAGTGAGGCGGCTCGAGATGCCAGCATTTAGAGCTGATGGATCATTTTTGCGGGGAAGGGAAAGCCGGAAGAAAGGTATTTGTGGAGGTAAAAATAACATTTGGGGGGTTAATGGCTCTTCAAGAGCATTCATCCCAGGTTGGATAGATTTGGGACAATGTCCACTCAGGTGGTTTCCCTTCTTGCTGCCTTGCTGATGGGAGTTCATTTTCCGGGGTGCAGGAAGCCTTCCTCGAAGGGGAATTTACCAAAGTTGACATCTTATGGGAGATTCTTTTCGGCGCAGCAACGGAGGGTTCCAACAAGACCTCTTTCCTGCATCTGTTCATGGTCGAATGTCTTCCGCTCAAAATAACTTTATTGCACTGGAGGTGTGTTCTGGATTTCTTCATCCACGTTAGTAAATTTAATGAGCTTCCATCTGGCCATCAAAACCCTTCCCTTTGGTCTAAAGATCCTACTTCCCCGGGGTGGGTCTTCCTCTGTGGTTCTGCATCATCAAGGCCAAGTTCAAGGGTCCTCAGCCCAAACTAGCCGTGACTATGTCGCTCTTTGCATTTTCGTGTCTCACAAGTCATCTCCTGGGAGCACGTCACTTATCTCTGCTTCTGCATGTCTGTTTGTGGTCCATTTTGTCCTCCAGAACTCAAGCCGGGAGCAGTGCAAACACCCTGAGACAACTGTGACCTTGCGTTAGTTCCCTGTGTAATGTGGCAGCCATCTTCCCACAGTTCACTGCCCCTAGTCATTTACACCGCCTTCCTCCAGTCATTTCTGCACAAATTCATCCTTCTTTTAAGAAAAATGCATGTAAGTTCTAAGCACTTCTTACATCTTGATTTTTCCTGTGAAAGCGCCTTTGTGCATGCAAAATATTAATTAACATGTGCATGCTGTTGCCTTGTTAATCTGCCTTATATCAGTTTAATTCACAGCCTCCTATTTCAGAACCTAAAAGGACGGACGTTTTCTTCTCTTACAATAGCCACCCAGTGGAATGCTATGCAGTTGATCAAAATGATGCAAAATTATTTTTTGAGATGGGAAAATGATTATGATCCACTGTTAAGTTAGAAGAAAATGATCAGTATCAACTCCTTTTTGGAAAACAAATTGTGTGTGCATATATGATATTAATGCATATTATATGCATATTTGGGCTTCCCTTGTGGCTCAGCCAGTAAAGAATCCACCTGCAATGCGGGAGACCTGAGTTTAGTCCCTGGAATGGAAAGATGCCCTGGAGAAGGGAAAGGCAACCCACTTCAGTATTCTGTCCTGGAGAATTCACTTTCACTTTCATGCATATTATAATGTACATGTGAATATAGTACATATAAATTTATTTTGGTATGCACACGTGCACACACACATATATATGGTTTTTGAATATAGTATATATGTAACTGGAACAGGTAGCCAATTTAGAGCATTGGTGATGTGACAATCATATGTTAAATAAAAATGGCTGGTTTGTTTTGAAGACTCAGTTACATTTTCTTTTTGGAGATTTTTGGCTTTACTTTTATATGGTTTGCCATGCAAGGCTGAGCAACATATATCCCAAATTTGGCTTATATTTATATGTCATATGAAGTCATATTAGTATATTTAGATAGGCTATATCTATATACACGTATACTTATTATCCATCTATCAATAACTATTACTAGATCGATATCTTTCTATCTCTATCATCTGTCAGTTCAGCTCAGTTGCTCAGTCGTGTCTGACTCTGTGACCCCATGGACTGCAGCACGCCAGGCCTCCCTGTCCATCACAAACTGCCAGAGCGTGCTCAAACTCATGTCCATTGAGTCAGTGATGCCATCTGGCCATCTCGCCCTCTGTCGTCCCCTTCTCCTCCTGCCTTCAGTCTTTCCAGCATCTGTCTGTATTAGCATCTCTAGCTAGCAAGCTCACCTGTTCATGCTTCTATCTCTGTATGGGTCTGTCTAAACATCTGTGTCTGTATCTGCCTGAGTGTACCTGCCCATTTGCTTTGTGCCTGTCACTTGTCTGTCTATAAATTTGTCCCTTACTATCACTACATGGTGGAATTACTAACCACCTAGATTTTCGCATTTCTCTGTAATCAAGATATAAGCTGTTGCAGACTTTGGTCACCTGCCTTATGGGTTTGAAGTGAGAGTTGATCCCTGTGGGACGTTGTTCTTCTCTTTCTCTCTGGGGGCGGGGGGCTCCTTTATGCCCATCTCTTTGGTCCCAGCATCCCTGACACATAGCCCTTCCTGCAGCTATCTGCCTCCCACCACCCGCCTCCTGCACACAAAGGCTATCATCATACTAGAGTCTGCCTCATTCCGTGTCTCCGACAAGCTATTGGAAATGCTGTCCGGTTCTGGGATACTGTACTTGAGTGGAAAAGACAAAGCTAAACAAGTAGCTTCAGCATATCGTTGACTACCATTGAGCTCATTGCCTGTAACATACAGCTGAAAAAGCGTGATTCCTGGCAAACAAGAGCTTGCATTCTTGGAAAGCCCAACCACCCTTTGGTGTTTCTTGCAAAGATCAGATAAAGACTTTCCAATGTGGGGCACCTTACTCTTCTGAAGCTTGGTCCCAACCCTCTGGGGCTCCTCCTGAAAGCATCGCTAATGCCCTGTATGGTACGGTGGAATTGCAGGTCATCATGCCCTGTTGGGAACCCCATGAACAGTATGAAAAGGCAAAATGATAGGGTACTGAAAGAGGAGCTCCCCAGGTTGGTAGGTGCCCAATATGCTACTGGAGATCAGTGGAGAAATAACTCCAGAAAGAATGAAGGGATGGAGACCTCATGTGAAGAGCTGACTCACTGGAAAAGACGCTGATGCTGGGAGGGATTGGGGGCAGGAGGAGAAGGGGCTGACAGAGGATGAGATGGCTGGATGGCATCACTGACTCAATGGATGTGAGTTTGAGTGAACTCCGAGAGTTGGTGATGGACAGGGAGGCCTGGCGTGCTGAAGTCCGTGGGGTCGCAAAGAGTCAGACATGACTGATTGACTGAACTGAACTGATGCCCTGTTCCTCTGGCGAAAACCATGCTCCTTGTCCAGCCTACTGCCTGTGGCAGAGAGAGTTGACCTCCTCATCATAGTTGAATGCAAGCTACAGAGAATCTCAAAGAAATGTGTCTAATATCATCACCAAGAACTCTTGGCTCACTAGCTTGATAGCATACTGAGTTGGGCAGCATTAGTAGACAGGGCACAGTTATTTTTATGAGCCTGGAAGCAGCTTAGAGATGAGCCAGAGGGCCAGAGTGCTGAATCGGGGCTGTACATGTTGTGGGTTAATCACCTGGGACTCTGACAACCGGGGGTCAGATGGGTGGGCAGAATATGTGCTGGGTCGGTCTGAGTCAATCAGACCCCATGAGCGGGGCTTGAACTGGATGGATATTTCCTAGCCTTGGTAGAACATCCAGGGGTTGGACAAATACTTTTGTGCAGTCTGCAAAACCACCCAGCGTTTAATACACAGAGAAACCTTAAGTCTCTTCCTCCAGCCTACAAGTGATGTTTCTATGCAGCAGAGGCATAAAAAAAGCAAAGTAACCCGTTCTTTTCAACTGGGCAGCCCAACACACAGCATACTTTTTTCTCTCTGTCATTTATAGTGCCCTGGCATATAAAGGACAAGATCTGTGCTGGTTTTAAGATCTTTTCAGCAAGGGGGCTTCCAACACACAGCAATGACCACAAGGATGGGGGAAAAAGGCTGCAAACACGCCTTGATGCTTATGTGCTTGAGATGAAATCAGATCACTAAAGTAATTGTAAGAGAAACAGGGAAACAGGAACTTTGTGCAGTCATAAGCTCCTGGTTGTTGACGGCGCCATGGATGTGTGGGGGTGATGGAGAAATGGATGATGGATGGGGAGATGGGTGGGCCACAGAGACATGGGGCCGTGGATAGATGGGGTGATGGGGGAGTAAATACTTGGGGCGATGGATAGATGGGGAGATAGATACAGTGGGGGATGGGAAGATGGATAAATGGGGGGATGGGAAGATGGATAGATGGGGGAAGGGGAGACAGATAGATGAATAGATGGGAAATGCATAAATGGATAGATGGAGTGATGAATAGATGGGGAGATGGATAGATGGGGTGATGGATACATGAACAGATGGTGAGATGGATAGGTGGAAAGACGGGGAGATGGATAGAAGGCTAGATGGAGGATGGATAAATGGGTAGAGGGGGGGATGGATACATGAAAAGATGTGAATAGATGTATAGATGGGGAGATGGATAGATGAATAGATGGGGAGATGGAGAGGTGGATAGATGGGGTGATGGATAGGTAAATAGATGGGGTGATGGATACATGAAAAGATGTGAATAAATGTATAGATGGGGAGATGGATGAGTGGAGAGATGGATGGATGGATAGATGGGGAGATGAGTAAATGGATAGATGGGGAAATGGATAGATGGACAGATGGGGTGATGGATAGATCAGGTGATGGATAGAAGGCTAGATGGAGGGTGGATAAATGGGTAGATAAGGTGATGGCTAGATGGGTAGATGGATAATTGGGAGATGCATAGATGGGCAGATGGATACATGGGGAGATTGATAGATGGGGACAAGGATAGATGGGGAGATGGATAGAAAGCTAGATGGAGGATGGATAAATGGATAGATGGGGTGATGGACAGATGGATAAATGGGAAGATGGGCTGATGGCTAGATGGGGAGAAGGGTAGATCAGAGATGGATAGATGAAAGATGGATAGATGGATAATTGAAAGATGGATAGATGGGGAGATAGATGGATGGGTTGATGTGGAAATGAATGGATGGATTACAAGATGGAGAGATGGATAAATGGGAGACAGATGGGGAGATGGATAGATGGGTAGTTGGATAGGCAGATAGATAAATAGGGAGACAGAAAGATGGGGAGATGAATAGATGTGAGGGGGATAGGTGGGGACGTGGATAAATGAACAGATGGATAGATGGGGAGATGGATATATGGGATGATGGATGGATAGATGGTAGGATGAATGGATAGCTAGATGGGGAGGTGGATAGATGGGGAGATGGGGAAATAGATAGATGGATAGATGGGGAGGTGGATAAATGGGGTGATGGATAGATGACTAGATGAGGAGATGGCTAGATAGATGGGGCAATGGATAGATGAAGAGATGTGAATAGATGTATAGTTGGGATGGTGGATGGATGGATAGATGGGGAGATAGATGAATAGATGTGAGGTGGATAGGTGGGGAGGTGGACAAATGAATAGATGGATGGATGGGGAGATGAATAGATGGGGAGATCTGAGATGGATAGATGGGGAAATGGATGACTGGATAATTGGGAAGTGGATAGATGGGCAGATGGATAGATAGATGGGAAGATGGATAGATGGGGAGATGGATAATTGGGAGATGGATACATGAAAAGATGTATTGATGGGGAGATATAGACAGCTAATATAGAGATGTGTATATGGGTAGATAGACAGATGGGGAGATGGGATAGAACCTGTGTCCCCTGCATGAGAAGCACAGAGACTTAATCACTGGACTGTGGGAAACGTCCTGCCCTGTGATTTGAGCCCCAGAACCCATCATGTTTAGGACTCTATTCATATATAACCCACTCCACCCAAGCATCCTTTGTTGAGGGCCGCTCGTAAGCCAGGCTCTGTGCTGAGCCCAGGGAGTGGAAGCTGATACCTCTGCTGGGTGGAACTAACATTTGAGAAGGTGTCGGTGGGTGGCCTAGTGGACCAGTGAGGGAAACGCCATACCTTGTCTTGAGTGCAGCACACACGTGGAGTGAAGGGCTCCTTTTGTCTCGGGCATCGAGAACCTTTCCAAAGAAGGTTGTTATGGTCTGTGTGCAAGGTGGAACAGGACTTCTAGACATGAGATGAAATGAGAGGAGAATAGACTTTATTAGGGTGGGAGATGCTGGGGGGACAGCAAGTGGGCTCAAGGGAGAGACGACTCCTTTTGCAAGCTCATAGCCAGTTCTTATAGCCTCGAGTCTCCCCCCGGTGGCTCAGTCGTAAAGAATTGGCTTGCGGTGGAGGAGAGCCAGGTTCAGTTCCTGGGTCGGGAAGATCCCATGGAGGAGGAAATGGCAACCTACTCCAGTCTTCTTGCTGAGAATTCCCATGGACAGAGGAGCTTCCCAGGCTACAGTCCATGGGGTTGCACAGAGCTGGACATGTCTGAGCAATAGCCTCAAGACAGAGAAGGGCTCCCCAGCTGGCACTAGTGGTGAAAGAATCTAGTTGCTAGTGTAAGGAGACACAAGGGACACAGGTTCGATCCCTGGGTCGGGAAGATCCCCAGGAGGAGGAAATGGCATGGGTTACCACGGAGCTGCAAGACTTGGATAAAAAATTTCCTACTGGAAGGGTGGCATTCTGTGTTTGGCTAGGACGCTGTCGGGCGGGTCACAGGGTGGATATTTGACCTCATGTGGGGTTTGGGAACTGGCCGGTTCCTATCCAGAGGCTCAATGCAACAGTTGCCACAGGGCTCGGTCAGTTACAGTGAGGAGGGGCGGCTCTGAGAGGCAGAGGCTGGGAGAGGCTGAGTGCTGAGCACTTGGGTTTCATTTCCTTGTCTCTGAGGGTCCCTGGGGCATGTGAGGAGGGAAGTGACATTCCCTAATCCTAATCTCTTAAGAGGATGATCCTAGCGGGGGCTGGGGAAACACTTTGGAGGATGAGCTTCCATTCCGAGCTCCAGGTCCTTTGAGCCTTGCTCCTCTTTCAGTGTTTGGGGAGAACAGACTCTACTGTCCAAGGCCCTGCCTGCCAGAGTTTTCCTGACCCTGGGAGGGAGGAGGAAGACTGGCCACATTTGAACCGCTCTGTTTCCGGGTCTGTGTTGTTGCCTTTGAAACTGCAGTAACTAGCCCGGATCCCTCTTTCCCGAGTAGTTTACATGGTGGAACAGGAAGCCAGCATCATCAGGAGGCACCTTGACACAGGTTAAGAAGCCCCTGGGTGCCTGGCCCCAGTCGACTCCTGGCCCTGCTGTAGGGACCCGGGTAGTAGAGGCATTGGCTTCTGAGAGTGATCAGAATAAAGGCAGCCAAAGGGCCGAGGATGTGTTCATCTGCAAAGATCATTTCCTGGAAGGAGAAAGCATCCCAGAAGGACTTAGCGGTTTCCTGCCCCGGGTTAAGTCATCCATTTAGCACGAACCCTGGTACCGTGGAGGCGGCTACCCGAATGCCTCTCGTTTCCACGTGTGCAAGACTTTTTCTCAAAACCCCGAGGACCGCCCGGAGGTCACCCTACTCATTTCCTCAGCACTTTTAGGAGCTGTCTGACAGCCTTGGCGCTGCGGTTTACAGATGAAGGAAACGGGTGGGAGACACGGAGGGTCTTCCCTCGGGCTGCAGGGTCTATTTGTGTCCTGGCAGAGAGACAAGTCTTATTTTGGAAAATGCTCTCCACACAGTCATTCTCACACTGCTTGGGTTGGGGGGCGGGCAGTGGATGGCGGCTCCCGGAAGGTTACTATAGACAGTTGGCATTTCAGAAGAATTCTTTCTATGAGGCTGACAAAAAAGAAAAAAAAAAAGGATGACTCAATTCAGGAATGTGGAAACAGATAGCTCGTTGTTTCCTCAAGGCATCTCTGCAAGCTTCGTGGCTGTTTGAGCTGCTAAACTATTTGAGGAATTCAACTTGTTTTGGTGGGAGGAATGCATTTTCTGGGTCTTTCAGCCACTACTGCTGGAAATCCCACGGGAGTCTCTTGCCTTAGGGATTGTTGTTGTTGTTCAACAAAGTTATATCTGACTCGTTGAGATCCCATGGACCGCAGCACGCCAGGCTTCCCTGTCCTTCACCATCTCCCAGAGTTTGCTCAAACTCATGCTCATTGAGGTGGTGATGCCATCAAACCATCTCATCCTCTGCCACTCTATTCTCCTTTTGCCTTCAATTTCTCCCAGTGTCAGGGTCTTTTCCAGTGAGTTGACTCTTCTCATCAGGTGGTCAAAGTATTGCGGCTTCGGCTTCAGCATCAAGCCTTCTAATGAATCGTCAGGACTGACTGATTTCCTTAAGGATGGACTGGTTGGATGTCCTTGCAGTCCATGGGACTCTCAAGAGTCTTCTCCAACACCACAGTTCAAAAGCATCAGTTCTTTGGCACTCAGCCTTCTTTAGGGTTCAACTCTCACATTTGTATATGACTCCTGGAAAAAGCATAGCTTTGATTGTATAGACCTTTGTCGGCAAAGAACAGATGCGACCAAAAATGAATAGTGTGCTGGTGAAGTTGGAGTCCAATGTAGAAGAGGATATGCTAAGTGGCTTTAGTCGTGTCCAACTCTGTGCAACCCCATAGATGGAAGTCCACCAGGCTCCCCCATCACCGGGATTTTCCAGGCAAGAACACTGGAGTGGGTTGCCATTGTCTTCTCCAATGCATGAAAGTGAAGAGTGAAAGTGAAGTCGCTCAGTCGTGTCCAACTCTTCGCAACCCCACCAGGCTCCTCCGTCCATGGGGTTTTGCAGGCAAGAGTACTGGAGTGGGTTGCCACTGCCTTCTCCAGAAGACAATATAGATTAGGAAAATGGTGATAAATGTTTCTCCAGTTACACAGTAAAGTGCCAAGTTCACAGGCTTACATCAGCCACGTGTCTAACCATGGTTCTTGCTGCTCTGCTACAGCCCATCCTGTGGGTGACAGAGACTCAGCCCATCATGGTTCCAGAGTGTGCATGGAGTTGAAAGATATGCACAGTGTGAGTTGCGAGTTACGTTTCACCTGAGGTAAAATGAGGACTGCAGTCTGGGAGACAGCCCCTCAGACAGCTCTGAGAAACTGCTTCTAGGAGGTGGGGGAGGAGCCGGGTTATATAGTTTAGCAACAAAGGGCAGGTAGTCTGAACATAGAAAAATTGTTAATTGAAAGTGAAAGTGAAAGTGGCTCCGTTGTGTCTGACTCTTTGCAACCTCATGGTCTATACTATCCATGGAATTCTCCAGGCCAGAATCCTGGCGTGGGTAGCCTTTCCCTTCTCCAAGGGATCTTCCCAACCCAGGGATCTAACCCCAGTCTCCTGCATTGCAGGTGGATTCTTTGCTGTCTGAGCCACATGGGAAGCCCAAGAATCCTGGAGTGGGTAGCCCATCCCTTCTCCAGCGGATCTTCCCAACCCAGCAATGGAACCAGGGTCTCCTGCATTGCAGGCTCATTCTTTACCAACTGAGCTATTAGGGAAGCTCATTATTAATTAAATAAGATCAGATATCCCAAGTTAAGGAATTTAGCACTTCTCTGTGTAAATGCAAGAGTCTCGATGCACTGAAGTCATTCCTTCAATCTGCACCTCAGCTATTGGGGACCAGTGTCCTGTGTGTTCACATCCTGAGTTTCCTCCAGGCTTACCATGGGGAGCGGCCGCAGTCTGATGGCTGCTCGAAAGCAGGTGTCCCTTCCTCCTGAGTCCCCTCGGGGCTCACCCTCCATGGCAGCTTCAGGAGCTGGTGACTGTGACGTCCTTTGTTTACTGAGATAGCAGGAAAGATTCCATTTCTCAATGGCACGGAAGTCGCTAGAGCTGATTCTACCACTTCCCTTTCCCTTTCTTACTCTATTTCACCTCCCTCTCCCCCCCAAAATCATTATACACTATTCCTGATGTTTATTTAGGGCATCCTTTAAAAAGTATGGTAAAATGCATGTAACATGAGCCTCTCAGGTGACTCAGTGGCAGCGAACACACCTGCCAATGCAGGAGGCCCTGGTTTGATTGCTGGGTTGAGAAGATCCCCTGGAGGAGGAAATGGCAACCCACTCCAGTATTCTTGCCTGGGACAAGACAGAGGAGCCTGGTGGGCTATAGTCCATGGGGTTGCAGACTTGGACACAATTTAGCAACGAAACAGCAACAAATATATATATATGAATATACATATATATGGAGAAGGCAATGGCACCCCACTCCAGTGCTCTTGCCTGGAAAATCCCATGGACGGAGGAGCCTGGTGGGCTGCAGTCCATGGGGTATCCAAGAGTCAGACATGACTGAGCGGCTTTACTTTCACTTTTCACTTTCATGCATTGGAGAAGGAAATGGCAACCCACGCCAGTGTTCTTGCCTGGAGAATCCCAGGGACGGGGGAGCCTGGTGGGCTGCTGTCTGTGGGGTCACACAGAGTCGGACGCGACTGAAGCGACTTAGCAGCAGCAGCAGCAGCAGCAATGTTATATATCTGTTGCCAGGCCAGTGGTATGAGATACATTGACATGGTTTTGCAACCATCACTGTTTCCCATGTCTAGAACTGTCTTCATCTTCCCAATTGGAAGCCCATAGTTATTAATTTTATTTTATTTAACGTATCATGTGCTCATTTCTGCTGTGCGGCAGACTGACCCTGTTATACATACGTGTACCTTCTTTTTAAATAGTCTTTTCCGTTATGCTGTATCCCAGGGTACTGAATGTAATTCCCCGTGCTATACAGGAAGGACTTTGTTTATCCATCCTGTATATAATAGCTTACAGTCTGCTAATTCCAGGCTCGCAATGCATCCGCCTCGCTTCCTTTTGGCAATTACAAGCCTGTTTTCTACTAAGCTGTAGAAACTCTCTCCTCATTAAACAGTCACTCCTCACGCTCCCTTCACCCTAGACCCTCCCCTCCCCCAGCCCCTGGAAGCCACACTTTCTGTAGCTACGGATTCAGACTGTTCCAGGAGCCACATATACATCAACTCATGCGATGTGTATCCTTTGGCATCTGTTTTATTTCACTGAGCACAGTGTTGAAGAGTAGCCAGAATATGCCAACTCCAAAATACGCTAGTTCCGTTGCGTTGATCTGAAGGCCACTGGGAATAAATGGATAGGAGAAAAGCAAAGCTCCCTGTACCCCTCAGTTTGCCTAAAAGCAGGACATAGCCTTGCAGAGATATTCCTCCTCCCTTCTCGACCAGGAAAGACAAAAGCTACTCATCAGCGACAACTTTAGACCACATGAGCCAGGAATCTACCTAACACATTCCCAACTAGACTTTATCTGCCATTAGTCAAACTTCCCACAGTTTGACCTTGGATGCCTAAAGCTAGTCT
>SJYF01000349.1:2798315-2831912 GCA_006410515.1 Procapra przewalskii
TACGTTATACATGTATATATTACATATACATTATATGTATATATGCATTACATATGCATTGATATATATATATATATATATATATCACCATTGCTTAATTCATATGTTATAAATAAATGCATCTAAAATACACTCTTTGTTTTACTTACACATATATATGAGAAGAGGGCTTCCCAGATGGCTTAGCAGGAAAGAATCTACCTGCCAACGCAGGAGATGTGGATTTGATCCCTGGGTCGGGAAGATCCCCTGGAGGAGGACATGGCAACCCACTCCAGTGTTCTGGCCTGGAGAATCCCATGGACAGAGGAGGCTGGTGGGCTAGAGTCCACAGGGTCACAAGAGAGTAGGGCAAACCTTAGTGACTAAACAACGACAGAATACGTAATTCTTATATATGAATTTATATATATATATATATGTATACACACCCTGCCCCACACATAAAGTACAGCTAACATAAACTGCTTGGTAATCTATATGTGTATTACAGAGCAGCACATATCACATACAGTTTCATAATATCATAGGGATTAAAACCATCCCCGATCATGATTTCTCTGTAGGGTTATAGTTGCATCTTTTCTTGAGTTGTTTCTGTAAGTTTTTTTTTTTTTTTTTGCTAGCTCTGCAGAAACGAATGAATCTCTGAAATGATTCTGACATCTCACCTTTGAATCTGTCTCCTGGAGCAATTCAAAATAGCATGGCAGAGTGTCCACACAGTCCTGATTCTGCTATTTAACACACAGCTTGTTCTCTGCAGCACCAAATCAGAGATGCTTCAAACAAATATGGCCTGTTGAAGAACAGAGAATCAGAAACTGATTGGTATGCAATTCCGTGTCATGGAATAAAATATATTACAGTAGCTTTGCAAAGCACGGCGTTTTTGTAGACGCGTTCTCCCTGCATTTTAAAAAACCATGAGGCTGTAATGATATAGAATTTATAAAATGTGATACTTATTTCTGGTAAATAATCTACTGCTGTATTTTTCGTGTGAATATGCTTAAGAAGTGAAAGGCAAACCTCATATTTGTATGGAGCAGTTGCTGTCGGAAAAAATTTTTTCCCCCCGCTCTGTGCTTGAAGAGAGAGAGGTTTAGTATGTAGAGAAGACACCATACAGCTTAGGGGCAGGCAGATTTGGTTTACAGTTCTCTTTCTTACTCATTGCCTAGGTAACCTTAAGTGATTTATTTGACCTTTGTAATCCCCTTGTGTACCTCAAAAATGGAGACAGGCATATGTGCCTTCCTGATCAAGGTATAAATTAGTGGCATTCCTTTGATTATCTTTATACCCAGCACTGCACATACATTGCTGCTGCCGTTGCTAACTCGCTTCAGTCGTGTCCGACTCTGTGCGACCCCACAGACGGCAGCCCACCAGGCTCCCCCGTCCCTGGCCTTCTCCAGGCAAGAACACTGGAATGGGTTGCCATTTCCTTCTCCAATGTATGAAAGTGAAAAGTGAAAATCAAGTCGCTCAGTCGTGTCCGACTCTTTGTGATCCCATGGACTGCAGCCTACCAGGCTCCTCCATCCACGGGATTTTCCAGGCAAGAGTGCTGGAGTGGGGTGCCATTGCCTTCTCCAATATACATATATATATGTATATGTACATACATATAAATGTATACATGTGTATATATATATATGTACATTTTGTGCATGTGTGTAATATACTGTATATAGGGGAGGGGTATAGCTAAGTGGCCACCACAAATTAGGTGTCATTTAAATTTAATTTCTCTGATATAAGTTAGAGTCATCCACTCAGCTGGTAAAGCAGTTAGTCAGCCAGTTCAGTTGCTCAGTTGTGTCTGACCCTTTGCGACCCCGTGAACGGCAGCACGCCAGGCCTCCCCGTCCATAAACAAATCCCAGAGCTTGCTCAGACTCAGGTCCATCAAGTCAGTGGTGCCATCCAGCCGCCTCATCCTCTGTCTTCTAGGAACTGGACAGACAAAAGGTAGCAGGGTGAGAAGAGTGAAGGGCGTGAGTGACAGACGAGCCAAAGGCCACGGAGACACGCTACAGGCTGATTCATGGGGCCATCTTCACTTGGCTGCAGGGCTCACCTCGTGGAAAACGACGGCCTACGTTGCCCGTTTTCTGCATTTTTCCACATAGTCGGAAGCTCACATTTTTGCCGTAAATGTCCCGATTTGCAAATGTTGGCAACTGACTCGATTAAAGCAGAGCATTTGTATGTGATACCAGCACACGGGAAACTGCAGCAGAAATACCACTCCTTTGAACAAGAGTTGGCTCACAAGCTACTCGGGGTTTGATTTCTTAACCTTCCTCCACCACTGGGATGGGGGTGCAACCCACCACGGAGCTTGTCAGAAGGGCACTTCTCAGAACACCCCCTTGTCCCACAGAACGGGGAACCCTGGGGTGAACGCCCAGCACTGGACTTTTAACAACTCAAAGACCTCAGTGCCAATGCAAGGATGTGGGTTCGATCCCTGGTCGGGAAGCTAGCATGCTGCATGCTGGGCAGTGTGGCCAAAAGATTAAAAAAACATAAATTTAAAAAAAAAATAGATTTTCAACAAACCCTGTAGGTCAAAATCTATAACCTAAGCCCAGTGGGCCAGACATGAACCACCATCTGCCTCTTTATAGCTATAAACTAAATGCTTCTAAATGGTAATGAGAACAAATAAAATCAGAAGAAACTTATTTTTTGTAATTATAACAGAATGTATTGCATTGAAATATTTGATAATGCCAAGAAACAACAACAAAACTGGAAATGGAAAAACTGTCAATTCTATCTGATGCTGCTAAGGCTTATATTTATAACACCCAGCTCTTCATTTTTTAAACAAAGGCTTTACTTCCGGATTCCTTCCTTCCCAAAACACATATGCTTCTTTCTCTATTTCCAATCCAGTGGATTATATCAATCCCCAAAGCGAAAAGAACCTGGAAAAACCAGAATTTCCAGAGAGAAAACCTTGTAACCGAAGGATCCATTGAGAACACACTGGAAACAGGATATGCCATATTCCAAGTGTTTTTTTATTCTCTCCGTCAGATAAAAGCTGGAAATTCCAGCCAACTGCCTGAAAAATCACCCCTGTCTGCCAGCAACCTTGAAACAGATTTTAAATCGGGTTGATGCACAAAAAGGCCTTGAGATTATATATGTGTGGTTCTTTGAAAGCTATGCATATACCAAAGGCATGTCTCCAGAGTAGGGTGTGACAGGTAAGACACACCCCACTCATCATTTTGGTTGTATTCTAAAGAGTCTGGTTTGCAGGCGCAAATGCTGCCTTACATGGGAAGCATGTATCAGTCCTATACGTTCAGCACCTCTCTAAACATAATGGGGTTTCCCGTGTGGCTCAGTGGTAAAGAATGTGCCTGCCAGTTCAGGAGCCACAGAGTTGTGGGTTCAATTCCTGAGTCTGGAAGATCGCTATGAGGAGGACATGGCAACTCACTCCAGTGTTCTTGCCTGGAGAACCCCATGGACAGAGGAGCTTGGCGGGCTACAGTCCGTGGGGTTCCAAAGAGTTGGGCACGACTGAGTGACTGAACTGAACTGAACTGAACCAACCTTATTAAACTCTCACTTAAAGGGTAGGTCTGAATATACACAAAGGAAGAAAAATCACGTATCCCACTTCTGCATTTATGGTTTTCTGAGTCACCACAAATCGGTTCTCAAGCCTTAATACAGATTTTTATTATTCGTCAGGGCAGAAAGTCAGTCAGTTTCTTTCTGATGGGAAAACTATTTTTAAAAACCTAAGATTGTTTTGCCACCCAATCGAAAAAAAACCACACTTTGGAAGACTTAATGCTTTCACGGATGGAAGCCAGGACTGATGCTGAAAAACAGTGGTAATCTTGAATTAATAATTAACGTTTTCTTTGCCCTGGTTTATCCCTTTTTATTACATAAAGAATATAATGCTTCTCTTCATCTTGTCTTCATTAAAAGGCCATCTTGTATTTCAGCAAAAGCCTATGGAAATAATCAGGCTCTGAAAAGAACGTGGTGTAAGAGATGCCCAAATTGAATACGTAGACTCATGATTCATTTTACATTTGCTGGATATAAACCTATGAAGAAGACACATCTTCAGCTTAAAATAAATTCTACTACTTGGACGTTTGTAATGCCATTCTTCACAATGTCTTTCTCACTTCATTTGTGTGAACAAGGTGGGCTCCCGTCAAACTCTTTGGGAGGCTTACTCACCTTTGCAGGCAGAGTTACTAAGCAGGAATCAAGGAGTTGGAAAGCGATTCATGAATTGCCTGCCAGCGATAACAAAGAACCGTGCTTATAGGGTTGCCGCTGTGCTCACTATTGTGATAGCCCTTATTCATATTATTCAGGCTCTTACAGGATGAATGATTCCATCCTTTCCACATAGCAGTGTGTTGCAGGATTTTGCCATCAGCCCATTTCTGAAGTAACCTAAAATTATCTCCCCTTTTCTCCAACTTCTCCTTTTGATGCCTTTTTTCCCTACCTTAATAGGTACATAGTAAAAGTTTTGTTCCTTTGAAGTATTATTTTATTCCTAATAAAAATTTTAAATGAGGTGAATTTTACAAGTCGATTGTACTAAATTAACAAGGACAGATATTGGTTCCACTTGTAAAGTAGATTTTAATTTTATTACAGGGCAGAGCCTTGAGAAAAAGGAATTAAATTTGTTTAGTTTAAATGCAAAGCAAAAGCAAGACTGATTTAATTAAAAATAAAAGAGTTGAGGGTCACTGTCGTTTAATCAAAATACTATGTGATTGAAGTTATCCTTGCAGCAACATCTGCCCAGCTGTCTTCAGACAATCAATCCTGTTGACAGCAAAGAGAAACAAGCAAAGAGATCAAATACATCAGAAAACCATCAGGAATGTCAGACTTTTCAAAGCTGTCTTAATGGGACGCAAGACTCTGCTGATAAAGGAAAAGACTGGTAAAGCAGTAAGGTGTTCCAATCACAGAAGACACCATCAAAAGAGTAAAAAGGCAAGCCATGGACTGGGAGATGATATTTACAGTATTTTGAAGTCATAAATGTGTTGTATCCTCAATATAGAAAATATTCCTAAAAATTAATAGATAAAGCCTAACAAGGCAGTTGAAAAGTGGACAAGAGGTTTGAACTAGCAGCTCACACTTTGGACATCCAAATGCCTAATGCACCCATGAAAATGATACTCAGGCTCAGTCAACATCAGGATACCTTATGTTAAAGCTATGATGAGAGACATCCACCTAGGCACCTCAATGGCTAGCATAGAGAGCTGATGTCAGAAAGTGCTATTGAAGATTCGGAGCAACTAGAACTCACTCACAACACTGGTAAGAGGAGGTCCCAGTCAGTGCAAGCTTTGGGGAAGCTGTTTGGTCTCATCTGTGAAAACTGACCGTAGATATATATACGTGACCCCATTCTTGACATCAGTGTGTCCTTAACCACTTTAAAAGATTTGTCCGAGAATGTTCATAGTATCACTGTTCTTCAACGCCAACACCAGGAAAGAAGCAAAATGCTGTCAACAGTAGAATGAATGAATGTTCTGTACCGTGCTTAGGCACTCAGTCGTGTCCAACTCTTTGTGACCCCATGGACTGTAGCCTGATGGGATTCTCCAGGCAAGAATCCTGGGGTGGGTTGCCATGCCTTCCTCCAGGAGAATGAATGAATACATGTAATACATGAATGAATGTAACTTCATGTAAGAGAATATTATATAGAACTACACAATGAATGAGCCACTCCATGCAACAATATTAATAGATCTTATATTATAAGAAATAAGGCTAGATGGGGTGATAAATGGTCTCCCCTGATCAAATACATCAGAGAACAAATACATCAGAAATAAAATACATTAGAAAACCATCAGGAATGTCAGAATTTTCAAAGCTGTCTTAATGGAACACAAGACTCTGCTGTTAAAGCGTCAGTCAGTCAGTTCAGTTGCTCAATCATGTCTGACCCTTTGCAACCCCATGGACTGCAGCACACCAGGCCTCCCTGTCCATCACCAATTCCCGAAGTCTACACAAACTCATGTCCATTGAGTCAGTGATGTCATCTAACCATCCATCCTCTGTGGGCCCCCTTCTCCCACCTTCAATCTTCCCCAGCACCAGGGTTTTTTTTCAATGAGTCAGTTCTTTGCATCATCAGTGGCCAAAGGATTGGAGTTTCAGCTTCAGCATCAGTCCTTCCAATGAATATTCAGGACTGATCTCCTTTGGGATGGACTGGTTTCATCTCCTTGCAGTCCAAGGGACTCTCAAGAGTCTTTTCCAGCTCCACAGTTCAAAAGCATCAATTCTTCAGTGCTCAGTTTTCTTTATGGTCTGACTCTCAAATTGATACATGACTACTGAAAAAGCCATAGCTTTGACTATATGCACCTTTCTTGGTAAAGTAATGTCTCTGCTTTTTAATATGCTGTCTAGGTTTGTCATAGCTTTTCTTCCAAGGAGCAAGTGTCTTTTAATTTCATGGTTGCAGGAGGCGTGGATTTGATCCCTGGGTGGGGAAGATCCTCTGGAGATGGAAATGCCAACCTACTCCAGGATTCTTGCCTGGAAAATTCCATGGGCAGAGGAGCCTTGTGAATGACAGTCTATGGGGTCACAAAGAGTCGGACACCACTGAGCAACTGAACAGGCAGAGTATGCAGGGAAATAAATATTGTACGATTACATTTATACAGAGTTTAGAAACAGGCAAAGTGAATCTATGGTATTAAAAGGTATGGAGCAGTTGTTTTGGGCCTGGGGAGTGGTAATTATCGGGAGGTCTTTGGAAGATGCTCCTCAGATGTAGGTCACGCTTGGTTTTTTAGCATCGATGGTGGTGACGTGTCTGTGTTCAGGTTGGCATCATTCATCCGCCCACACAGGCATGATCTGTGCAGCTTTCTTCAATACATCATCCATCAGCCAGAAGCTTATTGACTTCTCGAAACCCCTTGATGAAGACATCCACATCTTAGATCAAAGGACTGGCTTTGAATGAAATCAACTCATGTCTGTATTAAAACAAAGGTAAACCAAAATCTCTATGAGATTTATTTTCTCTTCATTTTCCCTACCCCGTCTCATTCTTTCCTGCCCACTGGGGTTTTCTCTTCCCTTTTAGCAGCAGCCAGCATTACGAGGGTACAATGTACCATTTTCCAGAGGCTGTTGGACATGTCACCTGATTTTCAGCTCATTTCTGTCCTCGTGAAAATGGGTGACACTTGGTGTGCAGAGAGATTTTCAACTAATGTGTGGAGGAGACTTGAGACATGTACACACAGTTTGTTCTCCCTAGGCTGGTTTCAGTAAAGGAGATGTCTCTTCATCAGTTCAGTTCAGTTGCTCAGTCGTGTCCGACTCTTTGTGACCCCATGAATCGCAGCACACCAGGCCTCCCTGTCCATCACCAACTCCCAGAGTTCACCCAGACTCACATCCATTGAATCGTACTTTTTAAAAATTTTTACTCTTAATTGAGAAGGGTCTCTGAAACTCACTGACTCTTTCCTTGGTATGAACACTAAAGGGGGAAAAATAGGGCTTGTATTTAAGGTCTTTTCACAGTGTCTGATGCAATTAATTCCCTCTGGGGAGTCCCGATGTTGAAAAGTTGCCACTAAACAGACTCACTCAGGCCTTTCTGAGGCTGCCTTCTGCACGCTTACTCTCCTCACTCATCACATTATTTCTGATTGAAATGGTTGTTTGTGGACCATTCCACCATGCACCCCATTTTCTTTATTCCTTCCCCAATGAGTTTTACAATTAATGCCACATTTCAGCATGGATTCGAGACCACGTAGTACAAAAGGCTTTGATAAGCTATGCATACGAACACATTTATTTTTCTTGAGTTCAGTCACTCAGTCGTGTCCGACTCTTTGCAATCCCATGAATCGCAGCACGCCAGGCCTCCCTGTCCATCACCAACTCCCAGAGTTCACCCAGACTCACATCCATCGAGTCCGTGATGCCATCCAGCCATCTCATCCTTGGTCGTCCCCTTCTTCTCCTGCCCCCAATCCCTCCCAGCATCAGAGTCCTTTCTAATGAGTCAACTCTTTTGCATGAGGTGGCCAAAGTACTGGAGTTTCAGCTTTAGCATCATTCCTTCCAAAGAAACCCCAGGGCTGATCTCCTTTAGGATGGACTGGTTGGATCTCCTTGCAGTCCAAGGAACTCTCAGGAGGCTTCTCCAACACCACAGTTCAAAAGCATCAATTCTGAAGCACTCAGCTTTCTTCACAGTCCAACTCTCAGATCTATACATGACTACTGGAAAAACCATACCCTTGACTAGATGGAAATAGACTAAAAATTGAGTCAGTCAGCCACCTTTGGTTTTCTGTATCTTAAATTCTGTCCGTGCTGCTTTCTGATGTAGTCAGGCTTCCGAAGCCACATGTGTAATGTTGTTTTCAATAAGATCAACGGTAACAGTTTATAGTTTCTAAAATGGTAGTGGAAAGATACTAGAGACAATTTTGTAAAAGACAGAGATTGCCCCAGAAGCAGCCATTGCACTGGAAATATCCAGCAAAGACTTGAGAAATGGAGGTTTTTCTTATGGTACGTTGCCAGGGACGTGAGAGACAATAGTGTTTTCTTGGCTACTGAATGGCTGTATTTTCTGAAAGCTTGGGACACTGGTTTATCAGTTATAAGCATTAGTTGCTCATTCATATCTGAAGATATTAGTCACTCATTCGTGTCTGACTCTTGATGGCCTCATGGACTGTAGCCCACCAGGCTCCTCTGTCCATGGGATTCTCCAGGCAAGAATACTGGAGTGGGGTGCCACTCTGTTCTCCAGGGAATCTTCCCAACTCAGGGATCAAACCTGCATCTCCTACATCGGTGGGCAGTTTCTTTAACTGTCTAAGCCACAGGTGTTGTTAAATCCAAGTGCTGAGAATCATTTGATAAGAAAAAAAAAAGGGTCACCATTTTCAACTGGCAAACTCACCCCTCTTCTGACTTCAGTTACAAATAAAAATGTACACAACTACATATTCTGGAGAAAGCCAAACGTTTTTGGGGGCTCAATTTCCTTGTCTTTGAAATAGGGGTTGCAGTACTTGTACCTGTAAGAATGTGATCAAAATTAATACAGATGAATGAAAGCATCATCTTTATTGTTCAAGTGGCTTGCCTTTCTCCAGTGGTTATGAGAAGAGAAGGGTTTCTCTTAGGCCTGCCACTGTCTCCCCGCTTCTGTGCACGTCACTTGGTCACATCTGACTCCTTGGGATCCCATAGACTGTAGCCCGCCAGGCTCCTCTGTCCGTGGGATTCTCCAGGCAAGAATATTGCAGTGGGTTGCCATGCCCTCCTCCAGCGGATCTTCCCTACCCAGGGATCAAATCCCTGTCTCTTGCATTGGCAAGCTGTTTCTTTACCAATGAGCCACTTGGGAAGTGTGCACAGCTTCTCCTTTTCACCCCAAACAGGTAGAGTCCCCCCAAACGATGGTGGTTTGTCACCTCATGTTGCCACCTGTAGCTGTTTACCCAGAATGGTGAGCATCCTCATTGCTGGCATCAAACACTTGCCTACACACTGCACTACACTTTGGGAAAACAGGAGAGTGAGCTGATGAGAGCGGTTGCCAACAGCGCTGCCAGGCTGAGTATAGTACATGACTTTTATCCAGGGATTTGTGAGAGGTGTAGGCGGCTGCTGCTGGCAGTGGTGCCACAGGAATAAAGCCAGGAACTTGCCAAAAGAGAGTTTTCCAGTAGGGAAAAAAAAAAGAGGTCTGGCACTCAAGAAATTGCAGTAGAGGGGAGGCAACTTGTTCTAGAAAGCAAGGCTTTGTGGCCAGGAAAATGACAAGAACAATGTCGAAAATGTGTAGATAGCATGGCCTGGGAAGACACTGCAGGGCTGACTCTCGCACTGACAGCTCCGTTTACTGTCTTTCCGTTACTATCACACTCACATTTCTTTTCACTTCCTTTCCATCCGGTGGCTCAGAGGGTAAAGCATCTGCCTGCAATGCAGGAGACCTGGGGTTCGATCCCTGGGTCGGGAAGATCCCCTTGGAGAAGGAAATGGCAAGCCACTCCAGTATTCTTGCCTTCAGAATCCCGTGGATAGAGGAGCCTGGCAGGCTACAGACTCACAAAGAGTCAGACACGACTGAGCTACTTCAGTTTCCCTTTCATCACAGACACACAGACAGGCCTCTGATCCAAGTGATCTGCTTTCCAGGCTCACATCGTCACATCAGTATTTCTAGCTCTAGCTCGGACATCACTTCCAATGCCTCACCGTCACGTTCTCAGTGACCTGTTTTGTTCTCTTAATTTCTTTCTGCATGGCCCTCTGCTTGCTCTCTGTGCCTATCCATTCTGTCTGTGGGTGGATTTGCCACGGCGTCCCTGTGAAAGATAAGGCATTGATGTGAGACAGATGTCTTCATGAGACTCTTGTTTACTGTGTTGAAAAGTAGAAGCTCTTGTTCCGTGGAAAGAAGGAAGCCAGGAGAAGGGCTTGTGCAAGTCTCCAGCTGGGGCTTTGTGCAGAAGGCATGGGTTGCACATGTGCACAAGCCAGGACCCTGCCCCGGGAAGGGGAGGAAGGCCCCGTCTGTGGCTCAGTGGTGCTGCTCCCTGTCCTGCCTGGGGTCTCCAGGGCTCTCTGTCAGGGTCTGTGCTCACTTGTCCTACTGCCTTAAAACCAGCCTGCGGCAAAAGCCTGCCTTCTGCCGCTGAGCCAATCAGTTCAGTCTGTCAACGTGTCCGACTCTTTGTGACCCCATGGACTGCAGCACTCCAAGCTCTCCTGTCCATCACCATCTCCCAGAGTTTAGTCAAACTCATGTCCATCGAGTTGGTGATGTTATCAATCATATCCTCTGTCATCCCCTTCTCCTCCTGCCTTCAGTGTTTTCCAGCATCAGGGTCTTTTCTAATGAGTCAGTTCTTCTCATCAGGTGGTCAAAGTATTGGCACTTCAGCTTCAGCATCAGTCCTTCCAATGACTATTCAGGGTTGACTTCTCTTAAGATGGACTGGTTGGATCTCCTTGCAGCCCAAGGGACTCTCAAGAGTCTTCTCCAACACCACAGTTCAAAAGTATCAATTCTTTGGTGCTCAGCTTTCTTTATGGTCCGACTCTCACATCCATATGTGACTACTGGAAAAATCATAGCTTTGACTAGATGGACCTTTGTTGACAAAGTAGTATCTCTGCTTTTTAATATGCTGTCTAGGTTGGTCATAACTTTTCTTTCAAGGAGCAACTGTCTTAATTTTATGGCTGCAGTCACCATCTGCAGTGATTTTGGAGCCTCCCCCCCCAAAAAAAGTCTGTCCCTGTTTCCACTGTTTCCCATCTATTTGGAGGGAAGTGATGGGACCAGATGCCATGACCTTAGATTTCTGAATGTTGAGCTTTAAGCCAACGTTTTCCCTCTCCTCTTTCACTTTCATCAAGAGGCTCTTTAGTTCTTCTTCTGTTTCTGCCATAAGGGTGGTGTCATCTGCATTTCTGAGGTTATTCTGCTACTCACTCCGCCCACATCCTCTGTCTTGTCAAAGCTATGGTTTTTCCAGTAGTTGTGTATGGATGTGAGAGTTGGACTATAAAGAAAGCTGAGCACCAAAGAATTGATGCTTTTGAATTTTGGTGTTGGAGAAGACTCTTGAGAGTCCCTTGGACTGCAAGGAGATGAAATCAATCAATCCGAAAGGAAATCAGTCCTGAATATTCACTGGAAGGAGAATATTTTACTAAATATTGGATCCAATACTTAGCCACCTGATTCGAAGAAGTGATTCATTGGAAAAGACCCTGATGCTGGGAAAGATCAAAGGCAGGAGGAGAAGGGGACAACAGAGGATGAGATGGTTGGATGGCATCACTGACTTGATGGACATGCGTTTGAGCAAGCTCTGGGAGTTGGTAATGGACAGGGAGAACTGGTGTGTTACAGTCCATGGAGTCGCAAAGAGTCAGATACGAATGAGTTACTGAACTGAACTGATGTTTTAAGTATAGCATTGGCTGCTTTGGAGGTGACATCCTCTAATTAGGAGCAGGAAGCAGCATGGCAGGCTTCCCAGGTGGCCCTAGTGGTGAAGAATTGCCTGGCAATGTAGGAGACGTAAGAGTTGAGGGTTTGATCCCTAGGTAGGGAAGATCCCCTGGAGGAGGGCTTGGCAATCCACTCCAGTATTCTTGCCCAGAGAATCCAATTAACAGAGCAGCCTGGGGTGCTACAGTCCATGGTGTCTCAAAGAGTTGGACATACCTGAAGTGACTTAGCATGTGTGCACACAAGCAGAAAGGCGTCCTGCTCTGCAGAAGATGTCATGGAGGGTGGAACATTCTGGGCAGTGCAGGGTGACTGCCTTCTCCTCTGATGCCAGTTGACCTACAGGGCTTCCAGACTCCCCTTTGCCTTCTCTCCCAGTTGACGTCTTGGTTCATAAACTCTGAGGACACCACTCCAGGATCTCAGGAGACCTATCTTCTCTGAGCTGCCTTCATGACTCCCAGGCAACCTCTGTTCCTGGTGGGCATGGGGGCTCAAGAGTGAGAGCCAAAAATGCCCTGACCTGGCAGGAGACCAGGAGACTCATTCCTCTGGTTTGACAGGAGACACGGAACCAGCTGGGAGCTGGGGTCACATGGGGCCCTTGGTTGCTTTCTCATCAAAGTCCACATGAGCTCATGGTTCTGCCAGAAGCACACTGACTCTGCTTTACACCTGTGACCTTGTACAACAGATGGTTGAGTTTCTAGGGCCAAAGGCGGAAGTTGTTCATTTACTTTACAGATAAAACAACAGCAAAAAACGCCCTCGTCATTTGAGTGAAGCCCCTTGACCAAGTGTCTTTCCTTCTGCTCTCTGATGGGAACAGATGATCAGACAGAGAAGTCTGCACAGCAGTGTGTACATTCCCACCATGAGAGGCCCAGGACAACGAGGGACCAGCTTTCCCGTGTACCGCTGTGTGGAGGAGGTTGAACGAGGAGCAACAGAAGAATCTGGAAAGTTTTGCCCGAGGGCTCAGAGCTCAGACATATGTCTGCAAATGGACCATATGTCACAGTCTTTACAGAGGCCAGCATCCCAGGGCGTCCTGGGGTTTCCTTCAGACAGGATGAAAGTGCAGCAAATGCTGTCAACGCCGCTCCACTGACTTCTGCAGCTGGCCAGCCCTCCAGCAAATCAAGCATTTAGCCTCCAATAAACGTGCTTGTCTCTTTTCTTCCTCTCTGTTGCCTACTGGGTTTTCCTGGGAGTTCATGTCCCAGGGAAAACTGTGAGTGTGCGAGCATGCACGCTAAGTTACTTCAGTCATGTCTGACTCCATGCGAACTCCATGGACTGTAGCCCGACAGGTTCATCCATCCATGGGATTGTCTAGGCAAGAACACTAGAGTGGCTTACCATTCCCTCCTCCAGGGTATCTTCTCGACCCAGGGATCAAACCCACATCTCTTACATCTCCAGCATTGCAGCTGGGTTCTTTACCACTGAGCCACCGGGCAAGCCCAACTTTGAGTATGCTTGGGGCAAATGTTTATTTATTTGGGGTCAGAAGACATCAGAGAAAAAGAAGTCATGAGGGTTTCCCTGGCAGCTCAGTGGTAAAGAACCCACCTGCCAATGCAGGAGACAGAGGTTTGATCCCTGATCCAGGAAGATCCCACATGCCTCAGCGCAACTGTTGAGGCCATGTGCCACAACTACACAGCCCAGGAACTGCAATTACCGAGCCCTCCCGGGTAGAGCTTGAGTTCTGCAACTAGAGAAGCCCACACACCGCACGCAAGAGGAGCCCCCTGCTGTCCACGACTAGAGCATGCAAACAGCGTCGAAGACCCAGTACAGCTCGGAGATAAGCAAATACGTAAAAAGAGGCTGTGATCATTCGATTCAGCAACGCAGCATCTCCAAGTTGCTCGTGGCTTGCAAAGATCTGTGCCTCTTTCCCCCTTCTGGTGATCGTGGACCTCTCCAGGATCTGGGCATCACAGTCAAGATCGGCAAATAAAAGTGTACAGAAAGACCATTTGTCTGATGGAATCTTCGAGGGCTCTGTTGGACCCAGAGGCTCCCGCAGGCCACGGGAAAATGAGCCACATCCTTTGTGAGGTGCAAGCAGGAGAGAGGGCTTTTCAGAAATCTCCTGTCCCCCACATAAGTCACGAGCTACAGGGAACTCCTGGAGGGTCTGCCCCCTTCTCCTCCATGCACCCTACCCTTTCAACGCAAAGTTACACAAGCAGGGTGGGAGAAATGTCTGAGCTCTTCCTGGATGGGGCGGTCTTCTTCTCGGACGGTGCAGCAGTGGCCGCCGCTCTCATGGATGAGTCTTGAGACTGGAGAAGCAAGTTCAAATCATGGTACGGAAGCCACCAGAACTGGCCGTGCTTCAAGAAAGTCATAGCAACACTGCAGAGCAACGATTTAGGGCAACAGAGAACGAGGACCGTCAAACAGAGACTAACGCATCACTTCTTCTTCCTGGAGTGGCTTTGCTGAGTAACGGAAGGGAGAGATCACAGCTGTGGAGCTTCTGTTATTAGAAGTTGTAATGAATCCTCATGTGCGTTGTCTAAACGGGGGGTTCCCCAGGCTCCCGGGCCGTGGACTGGTACCACTCCGTGGCCTGTTAGGAACCGGGTCGCACAGCAGGATGTGAGCAGCGGGCAAGCTGGAGAAGAAGAAACTTCATCTGTGTTCACAGCTGCTGCCCATTGTTGGCGTTCACACCTCAACTCTGCCTCCCTCAGATCAGTGTCCGCATTCGTTTCTCACGGGGGCCCGAACTCTACTGTGAACGTCACACCCGAGGGGGCTAGGTTGCACCCCCTGCCCCCATTTTAAAAATCATCTCAAAACCTTCCCTCCACCACACTGTCTATGGAAGAATTTTCTTCTGTGTCAGAAGTCCCTGGTGCCCAAAAGCTTGGAGACCGCTGGAGGTCTCCAAAAGTTTGGAGGTCTTAACGATGCATGCTATTTCTCAACCCAAGCACCGCACGTGTGTGCTGAATCCAGCGTGTACTGTTCATCGTTCTGCTCTCAAGACAGAGCAGACACTCTAGCAATAAGGGCAGCTGGATCTGAGTAGCTTGAGCCCGGGAAAGTTTGTGTGGTAGCAACTCTGACCGTCTAGAATCAAGTTTCCGTCATTCACATTTGGTGAACAACCCTTCTGCCTGCCCTTCTGAGCCTCCACTCTCTTACCTCTAAATTAAGTACCATAATAGCCATTCCGCCTCACGGGCGGTCTTTTCTTGATTAACGGGCACAAACAGACCGAAATATGCATATGCATGACAGAGTAACGGAGAGAAATAGATGAAAGTGCTTTATGAACCGCAGAGCTCTGACACCAGTGAACCGATATTGTTTTCGAGGACCCCTGGGATTTGGTGCCCAGGTGGTCTCACAAGTAAAACAGCTCTTCCTGCTCGTGCCATCTACAGCATCCTTTGATATTAGTCACGATGAATGTTGAACTGCTTTGCCTTAGCTGGTGAGCCCTTACACCTCAGAGGTTGATTAGGGTGCTTTCAAAGAAAGTGATCGTATGAGTCCTTGCATGTGGGTGATGTCTGGCTTCCTCTGCCAAATCTATACCAGCACTTGATAACCTCACCCTCTCCTGATCAGTCAGATCATGTGTAATGTTTCACATTTAACTGTTTTTATAGACGTTGTCACTAGATGGTCACTGTAATCAGAGTTTGACTCCATTAAAAAATATAGAACAAGGTAAAAATATTTTTATTAAGATTTCAGGGGTAGGGGAGTGAATGACTCCACCTAGGTTCATCATAGAAGGGAATATTTGAATTGGGTTTTGAAGGGTGAGTAGGAGTTTTCCAGGAAAAGATCAGGAGTGGAACTTCCCTACTTGTCCAGTGGTTAAGGCTCTGCTTCCAGTTCAGGAGGTACCTGTTTGATCCTTGGTTGGGGAACTAAGATTCCCACATGCCAGGCAGCATGGCTAAAGATATAAAAATATGAATAAACATTTATTTTATATATAAAAAAGCCAGGAGCTAGTTGCCTAGAAGGTGGTGGGGAAATTCAAGCCAGGAAAATCCCAACTCTTGAACCTGTAGAAACCGTCTACATGGTCAAAGCCCCTGATACAGTAAAATCAGAGCCTCCTTGCCCCCTTCTTCTCATTTCACTCTGAATCAAAACTGAGCTTTTCTGCTCAGGAAATGCTCTGTTTTCTATCTGCATAACAAACTGTTTCATAGTCACGTGTGCCTGCATGTCAATGATTCTTCCATCCATCAATCCCTCGGCAGATGGCTGAGCGGCATCTATCAGAGGTTGCTGGTCTCCCGAACCATCCTAGCTAGCCTACTAAGTGACCATCATTAAACATGAAAGAGTGCAGAATTTCCCAGTGGCTCAGTTCAGTCTCTCAGTCATGTCCGACTCTTTGCAGCCTCATGAACTGCAGCACGCCAGGCCTCCCCGTCCATCATCAACTCCCGGAGTTCACTCAAACTCATGTCCATCGAGTCGATGGCTCAGTGGTTAAGAATTCGACGGCCAGTGCAGTGGGACACGAGTTCAATCTCTGGTCCAGGAAGATTCCACGTGCCACGGAGCAACTCAGCCTGTGCACCCCAACTTCTAAAGCCCACGCACCCTGTAGCCCACACTTGACAAGAGAAGCCACTGTGATGAGAAGCCTCTGCACAGTTGAGAGTAGCCCCAACTCACCATCACTAGAGAAAACCCGAGTGCAGCAGCAAAGACCCAACACAGCCAAAAATAAATAAACACAATTAAAAAAAAAAAGAAATTTAACATGGAGTTGTAAATAGATCAGCACACAGAACCCAGCTCAAGAGCTGTGGAAGATAGTTTTAAAGGACTCAGCTGCAGTTTCCCAACCAATAAACCCTGTGATCTCCCTACACAATTAGTCAAACACAACCACTTGCAACTGTCACTTTCAAATCTGCTTCAGATCCATGGCAGTGTTTTCAAGGGATGCGAGAACAAACCCACAGGCTCTGCTCATGTGTGTCGATATCTTGGGTCTCACGGTTTCAGATCAAGGCGTTTGAACTCCTCGTCTTAGCGATCAGCCAGACGGCGGTCAGCTTTGAAGAATACATTTTGATAATCGCCTGCGTTCTTGTCCATCAGGGTCGGGGCTCCAGGTGTGGCCAAGCTGAGACCCACAGGGTTGCTCTGAGTGTGTCAGCCAGGACCGGGGTCTCCTGTGAAGACTTGGATGGAGAAGGATTTGCTTCTGAACTCCTGTGACTGTTGGCAGGATTCAGCTCCTTGCACGTGACGGGAGAGGGAGGGAGAGAGACAGAGATAGGGAAAGACAGAGACAGAGAGGCCCTGCTGGCTGTTACCTTGAGTTGTCCCTGCATGTCTTGCCTTGACATATCCCTGTCCTTGCTTACGTCATCACAAGCCAGCAAGAGAGACAGGATCTGCTAGAAAGACACAAGTCACTCTCATATGTAACCTAATCATGAAAGTGCATCCCATCGTTTTTTGCTGGACTCCGTTGGTTAGAAGCAAGTCATCAGGGACCCCACCATCAAAAGAACAGATGAAAGATGGGAGATACGTCGGGAAAGTGAATGCCACTCAGTCCCGTCCGACTCTTTGCGACCCCGTGGACTATACAGTCCATGGAACTCTCCAGACCAGAATACTGGAGTGGGTCACCTTTCCTTTCTCCAAGGGATCTTCCCCACCCAGGGATCGAACCCAGGTCTCCCACATTGCAGGCGGATTCTTTACTGAGTCACAGTTCAGTCACTCAGTCGTGTCCGACTCTTTGTGACCCCATGGACTGCAGCACGCCAGGCCTCGCTGTCCATCACCAACTCCCAGAACTTACTCAAACTCATGTCCATCGAGTAGGTGATCCATCTCATCCATCCAACCATCTCATCCTCTGTCGTCCCCTTCTCCCCCCTCCTTCAATCTTTCCCAGCATCAGGGTCTTTTCCAATGAGTCAGTTCTTTGCCTCAGGTGGCCAAAGTATCAGAGTTTCAGTCTCAGCATCAATCCTTCCGATGACTATTCAGGACAGATTTCCTTTAGGATGGACTGGTTGTCTTGTGTGTGTGTGTCTTAGCTGCTGTGAATAGCTCTCAGTCTTTTTTCGTGATTGGACACTAAGGTACTTTTTCACACATGTGTTCCTAACTCACCCCTCTGTGAGGTTTTCACAGAAACACTGCTTCTCCGTTCTGTATTTGGGAACTCTGTGCATAAAATGAGTATGATTATTTGCACCTCCCAAGAAATAATTTTCAGCCCCTGGGAACGATACTGACTGAAAGAATGCATGGTCTGGAGTCAGAGGAGCGAGGTTTGTGATCAGTCTTCAGCTCTCTCTTCGAACTTTCTTGATTGTGAACGAGAATTACAGCAATACCGACCCGTCACAATTGTTGTGGGGCTGAAATGACACAGTGCATAGCAAGTACCTCTGACAGAGAGGCCGGGGGGACATAGCAAATGCTAGCATCTGCTATTGCCACCGGAGAAGGCGATGGCACCCCACTCCAGTGCTCTTGCCTGGAAAATCCCATGGGCAGACGAGCCTGGTGGGCTGCAGTCCATGGGGTCGCAAAGAGTCCGACACGACTGGGCGACTCCACTTTCCCTTTTCATTTTCATGCACTGGAGAAGGAAATGGCAGCCCACTCCAGTGTTCTTGCCTGGAGGATCCCAGGGACGGGGGAGCCTGGTGGGCTGCCGTCTATGGGGTCGCACAGACTCGGACACGACTGAAGTGACTTAACAGTTATTGCCACACTCAGAACACCACGTGCAGTGCTTCGGGATACCAAGACGAGATGGAAACAAGAGTCTCGAGGAGGTCTCACTGTTCATCACGGGAGACAGAAGGATGGCCAAGAGTACGGTGTGTGCTGCGAGGAAGCTACATTCAGGGTGATTTGGGCATAGAAAGAAAGGGCTGCCTCTTCTCTTGAAAGAGCGAGGGGAACAAAGGTGGTCTCTCAGAGGAAAGAGAGTTGAAGAAGGAGAATTGATTTGACAAATGATGAAGAGCTCAACTAAAGCCCTGTCACTGTTAACGACGGAGAGGAAGAAAAAGATGGGACAGACCCCCGTGTGGTAGAGAGGGATGTTTCCCCAAGAGGGTCGCTGGCAGAAGTGTGTTCCTTCAGCTTTCTTTTCGTTCATTCATGTAGTCATTCATCTACCCATTTACCCACACACTGTGAATCCATCTACCCAGGTTACTGATCGATATATGCATCCAAGTTTTTCCATCCATCTATCCATTCATCTGTCCACTCTATTTATCTGTGTATTCATCTACCTCATCTTGACATCCATCCCCAAATCCATCTTTCCTTTCTGTTCATCCATCCATCACATCCTCCTTTTCGTCCACCTACAAGTCTACCCATTCATGTTCTCACCATGCATCCACCTACTTATTGACCCATCCATCCCTACATCTATCCATCCATCCACAAATCCACATTTCTATTCATCCATCCATCCCACCCTTCTGTTCATCTACCCACCCACTTACCTATTCACTCATACACCCACTCACCTACATCCACTTTCCTACATCCATCCATCCATCCATCCCATCCTGTTCATCCATCCATCCATCCACATATCTACCCATTCATCCACTTACCTATGGACCCATCTGTCTCCCCATCCATCATTCAAAAAATCTGTCATCCATTCATCTACCCTATCCACCCCAAATCTATCCATCCATCCACAAATCCATGTTTCTATTCATTTATTCATCCATCCATTTATCCATCTCAACCTCTGTTCATCCATCCATCCACTTACCTATTGACCCATCCATCTCTACATCCATCCATCCATCCATCCATCCAGCCAGCCAGCCAGCCAGCCAGCCATCTCTTCACCCATCCATAAATCCATCTTTCCACTCATTCATCCATCCATCCATCTCAACCTCTGTTCATCCATCCATCCACTGACCTACTGACCCATCCATCTCTACATCCATCCATAAATCCATCTTTCCACTCATTCATCCATCCATTCAGCCCATCCTTCTTTTCATCCATCCATCCATACACCCATTCACCTACTCACCCATTTATCCACTTACCTATGGACCCATCTGTCTCCCCATCCATCCATCAATCCAGTCATCCACTCCATCCATCTATCCTTCCACCCACCTGTTTCTCCATTCACAAATCCATGCATCCATTTATTTACCCACCTCCCTGCCTCTCCATCTAACCATGCACCCATCCATACATCCATTCATCATCTCTCATTTTGCACAAATGTTTTCTGCACTTGTTTCCACATTGTCTCTTATTTTCCACATATGTTTTCAGGTGGTTTAGAAAGACACATAAAGTATATACAAAATAAATAAAGCAAGAGAATGATGAATGGAAGTCAGCTGAGCATGAAAAGGACAGGACTCAGATAGGGACATAAAGTAGAACCAGGGATTCCATTTATCCAAGCGTGCCTTCCTGTGACCCTTCCCACCTGCCACATGAGGGTCTCACAGGGTGCATCTTTTTTCTTTTAATATAAATTTCCACATCTTAACATGTTGGGTTACTTGTGCTCCCAAGTTGACCCCGTCTGTACAGGAATTTCTGTGTCCCTGCAGTCTAAATGGGGATCTCTCCTAAAGTGTTCACTCAGGTCTCCATCAAGTATTGATGGCATTTGAATAGACATTGACAAATACAGTCCGTCTCTCCATTTATCCTTCATCAGCATCTAAAGTGAGTTGGGGATTGGGGATGACATGAAACTGATTAAAATCTGGTCAGGTTTCAAATAATTTCTTCTGAAAATTCATTTCACTCCTTTGCTGTTAGCAGCATTTTCTACAGGGGGGAAAAAAAAGTACACTTAACATTTAACCAAAAAAAAAAAAAAACCCACCCTCTGCAAAATACCTAAATATAGATTGCTTCATTACCTTCAAATCAGCCCGAAAAGAATGCAGAGGCTGGTGCTCAGAGTGAACGGAGTGGCGGGGGAGCCGCAGTGCAGTCTGCAATCAGGAGGAATTACCAATTACCGCGCCCAGCACAAACCCTGGAAAATCAAAACACAGTTAGGCAGACGCTAACATCCCATTATAAACTACCATAATCATTATTAAGCCTTTTTCTCCCCCAGAAAATGAAGAATTGGAGACATTATGTCGTCCCTTTACCATTTTCTTTGGCTGGGTCATTATTCTTTATGATGCTCCTAAATATACTCATCACTTTACAAATCCCAAGTTCACCTTCCAGATACATGATCTCGTCCTTCTGTGTAAAGTTAATCAAAGTTGTAAAAGTGCTTTATTCCATATCTTTATTTTTCCCCGAGGGGATGGGGAAGTAAAACCGTGATGCATCGGAGAATCACACAAGTCGGCCAAGAAACCTTGAGATGTTATTGTCTCCTGCCGCTGCTCACAAATGACCCACTCTGAAATTAACCCTCTCCTGGAAAAATGCACATCCTAAGTGTTCTTGGAGAAGAGTTGCTTTTGTTGTTAGAAAGTTCTTTTTTTTTTTTTTTTTTCTGTTCAGCCTGGCTTCTTCGTGCTGGACTAATTTTTGTATCCTCAACTGAAACTTAGAAACTGGGTAATATCTTCTAGGACTTCCCTGGCGACTCAGTGGTAAAGACTCTGCCTGCCAGTGCATGAGGCATGGGTTTGATCCCTGGGTCAGGGAGACCCCCTGGAGAAGGAAATGACAACCCACTCCAGAATTCTTTCCCGGAGAATCCCATGGACAGATGAGCCAGGCGGGCTACAGTCCATGGGCTCATGAAGAGTTGGACATGACTTTACAACTAAACAACAACAGCAGTGTCTTCTAGGGCACTTAAAATCCTCTGAGACCGTGGCACTGATATCTAGAAAGGTGCTCATTTTCCCAAGAGTATCATTTTTTCTAGAACATGCCAGAATCAGACCACACTGAAAATTTTCTTTAGGGCACAGACTGCGTTGTATCCTGTTTTGAATCAACACAGTATAGCCCATTCGTGGACACACACTGGATATTCATAAATCTCTCTTGAAAGAATGAGTAAATCAATGAATCAATACTTCCTAAATTCAGTACAAACCACTTCAGACAATGAGACCAAAACACCCATTATTCACCTCTCACAATTTCCATTCTTAAAAAGGAAGGACAACGTAAAAAGCGAGTTCTCAGTAAGTAAATTATTTCTAGGTTGAACCACATGAAATTGATATTTTTTTCTTTGTAAGTAAGAAAGAGTTGAGTATCTGCAGCATGCTAATATTTGCATTCTTCTGCTGATATTTGGGACTTTTTTCTTTAGCGACAGCAGAGAAAGTAGTTTCAGATGAATCTGGGATATATAAATAGCATCTCACCTTGGGAAAACAGCCAAGTAAAGATCCAGTAAAAAGCTAAAATGTTCAGTTTTGGAATGGAATGCACTCTTTTGATTAAGGGATAAAACTTTGGTCACTGGTAGAGGCTTCTTTTAACATTTGTTCAGCAAGATGAGACATTTAGACCAATATTGAGATGACTTCCATCTTCTCGTGACATAGTCTGAAGAACTAAGGAATCAGTTAAAAATGAGTGTCATAGCGCAATATGAAAAGACACTTTCTTCCAAAAAGGACATACAGATAGCCAAGAGATACATGAAAAGGCGTTCAGCATCACCAATCATCAGGAGCATGCAAGTCAGAAGCATGGTGACATCTCTCATCACAGGCTTAGAGAGACCAGAGAGCTTTTTATCAAAAAGATAAGAGATAACAAGTTCTGGCCAGGAGGTGAAGAAAAATGAATCTTTGTGCACTCTTGATGAGGAAAGTAAACTGGTACAGCACCGCAGAAGACAGCCTGGAAGTTCCTCAAGTAGTTAAAAAAAAAACAACAACCAGAGTTACCATATGATTTAGCCATCCAACTCCTGGGCACATATCCAGATAAAAGTCTCATTCAGAAAGAGAGAAACACCCAAGAGTTCACTGCAGCACTATTTACAACCGCCAAGACATGGAAGTACCCTCAGTGCCCCTCTACAGAAGACTGGATGAGGAAGGTGTGACACCTATATTCAGTGGAATATTATGCAGCCACGAAAAAGAACTGAACCATGGCATTTGCAGCAAGGTGGATGCAACTGGAGATTACTAAGTTAGTAATCAATTAAGAAGTTAGTAGTCAATAGGAATTGAATACTTGAATACTTAGCAATTACTAATATCCATACTAAGCGAATAAGTCAGGAAGACAAAAACAAATACTGGAGTGCGGTGCCATAGCCTTCTCTAGGGGATCTTCCTGACCCAGGGAACATATATCATATATTACATACATATATATATGATATATATATGCATACAGAGAAAGAACTTATGATAAACGTTCAAAGAGAAAGACAAATACGGTATCACCCATATGTGGAATCTAAAAACTGATGCAAATCAACTTTACCAAAAACAGACTCTCAGATATAGAGAGGAGATTTTTGGTTGCCAGGGCAAGGGGGAGGGAAGGATTGCGAGTTTGGGATTAGCAGGTGCAAACTATTATATATAGGATGAAGAAACGAGGTCCTACTGTCAAGCACCAGGAACTAGAGTCAAGATCCTGTGACAAACCATAATGAAAAAGAATATGAAAAAGAAAGTGTATATATGTATGTGTGTGTGTGCACGTGCGCATGTGTGTATCTAAAGGGATCACTTTTCTGTACAGGAGAAATTAACACAGCACTGTAAATTAACTATACTTCAAAACAATGTTTTTCATTATTCATTTGTTCAGAAAATGTGTCAAGTATCTGTCAGAGTTTAATCTGGTGTTGAGGATAGAAAATGATGATACAGGCTACTGTCAAGAAATATATCACCTATTGGGAAGAATCATATATGTAATATACCTGCTCAGTCGCTTCAGTCATGTCTGACTCTGTAACCCAACAGGCTCCTCTGTCTGTGGGATTTCCCAGGCAAGAATACTGGAGTGGGTTGCCATACACTTCTCTAGGGGATCTTCCTGACCCAGGGAACATATATCATATTTACATACATATATATTTAATGTATATATATTCTTTTTATAAAGAAAGCTGAGTGCTGAAGAATTGATGCTTTTGAACTGTGGTGTTGAAGAAGACTCTTGAGAGTCCCTTGGACTTCAAGGACATCCAACCAGTCCATCCTAAAGGAGATCAGTCCTGGGTGTTCATTTGAAGGACTGATGCTGAAGCCGAAACTCCAGGCCTTTGGCCACCTAATGCGAAGAGCTGACTTATTGGAAAAGACCCTGATGCTGGGAAAGATTGAAGGTGGGAGAAGGGGATGACAGAGGATGAGATGGTTGGATGGAACCACTGACTCAGTGGACATGAGTTTGAGTAAGCTCCGGGAGTTAGTGATGGACAGGGAGGCCTGTCCATGGTGTTGCAGAGTTGTACTCAACTGAGTGACTGAAGTGAACTGAACTGACATATATCATAATATGCATCAGAGAGAGAACTTATGATAAACTTTTTAAAAAAGAGCTTCAAATCAGTTTGTTTGTTTTTCATGCAAGATGGTTTGGTGATATCTTTATTTGTCTTGGATCACTCCGTGGGTTCTTATGACACAATGAGGGTACTATGAAAATAGATCCAAAGTAGGAAGTAGAAACAGTTGTGCTCCCATACTTATATAGGACATTTTGCTCTGATGACTTATTGGGTTTATTCGGGGCGGCAGACAGGAACGAAAACCCCACAGCATGGCATTGGGAAGGTGAAGTTTTGCTGAGAAAGAGACGCAGTTTGTGAGACTTTTAATGGCTTCATCCAGTTTCTAGAGGGACAAAATTAGCTTAAGAAGTAGCATTTTCCGGTTCTGTTTCATCACTTGTTCTGGTGTCATTTCAGAGGAGAGTCAGCCAGTCTGAATGTCTCTGCTCTTTGGGTGGAGGGCTGGTTAGATGTGTGTTGCCAAACCCGCCCGCACGTTCCCTCCTTCAGAGTCACTGAATGCCTTTCTCATGAGGGGAGCCTCCTTTCTCTTTGCTGACAAAGGCCAGTACAGTTAAAGCTATGGTTTTTCCAGTAGTCATGCATGGATGTGAGGGCTGGGCCATAAAAAGGGCTGAACGCTGAAGAATTGATGCTTTGAACTGTCGTGTTGGAGAAGACTTTTGAGAGTCCCTTGGACTGCAAGAAGACCCAACCAGTCCATCCTAAAGGAGATCAGTCCTGAATATTCATTGGATGAACTGATGCTGAAGCTGAAACTCCGATTCTTTGGCCACCTGATGCAAAGAGCCGACTCACTGGAGAAGACCCTGATGCTGGGAAAGATTGAAGGGAAGAGGCGAAGGTGAGACAGAGGATGAGACAGCGGATGGCATCCCCGACTCGATGGGCGTGAGTGTGAGCAAACTCCAGGGGAGGTGGGGATGGACAGGGAAGGCTGGCGTGTAGTCCATGGGGTCACAAAGAGTCAGACACGACTGAGCAACTGAACTGAAACCATGCCGCTTTCAGCACAAGGTTCTAAGTGCTGTTGACGTGATTAACTCGAGGGGCTTCACCGGTTGTATTTCTCTGTGTAAACATATTTAGCAACGCTGATGATGGGTGCGTAGGGTCCGTTTTAATATACAATGGCCACGAGGTGCAGGGTGGCCCAGAAAATCCCAGTTATGACAACTTCCATAAAGGACGGTTTGGCAGCCGGCACAGTCGAAACCCGCACGTGACTCACCCCGCCCTGCAGCTTTCAGCCCCCCAGCCACGTGGGGAGATGAGGTAGGTGATTAAGCTCTAGGTAGCTCCACCAGCCAATCAGTGAAAGCTGCTAAAGAAACTGGGTCCTGCTCCAAACGGTGGCTCTGCACCTCACCAGGGCAGACAGATGCTGGCTGATGGGTGGAAGGTGGTCTCATGAGGAAGGGCTGAAGTCCGTGCTTTCAGAACTGCTGATCCCTCGGTCCTGATCTCGATTCTGGTGGACCGCCCCCCAGAGGCACTGCTTTTAGGAGTGTCGGGAACAGATGGGAAGAAGAAACGGAACAGACATTTGTCAGAAGCCGGATTCTGAGAGAGCTGACCTCTGTTTAGCATGACAGTACTAAAGTGTTAGTCGCTCAGTCGTGTCCGAGTCTCTTGAGACCCGCGTGGACTGCAGCCCGCCAGCCTCCTCTCTGCATGGAATTCTGCAGGCAAGAATACTAGAGTGGGTTGCCACTTCCTCCTCCAGGGGAATCGTCCAGACCCAGGGGTGGACGCCGCGTCTCCTGCATTGTAGGCAGATTCTTTTACACTGTAAGAAGCTTCCCTGGCGGCTCAGACGGTAAAGCGTCTTCCTGCAATGCGGGACACCAGGGTTTGATCCCTGAGTTGCGAAGATGCCCTGGAGAACGAAACGGCAACCCACTCCAGTATTCTTGCCTGGAAATCCCATGAACGGCGGAGGCTGGTGGGCTCACGAAGAGGTCACAAAGAGTCCCTGGGGTCACAAAGAATTGGACATGGCTGAACGATTTCACTTTCTCTTTACTGAGCCACCAGTGGAAGAAGGTAGGACAGACTCGGCTGGCTTCTGATTTGCCTTTGTAAGCTCTGTGTAGCTCCAAGCTGGGTTTCCTGTTTGCTGGGACAGAACGAATGCTTCTGGCATTAACAGCAGCAGAGGTAGGGGTCTGGGTGGGGGTGGGGGAAAGGCATATGCTTACCTATCAGGACCACTCGGAGAAGGTTAGCGCATTCGGGTGATGCTGGCAAAGGGGATGCTGAAAGACAAAACTAAACAAAGCCAGGAGGTTGAAACCCCAGAGATCAGACAGCAGCGATGATAGCCTGTGGCATCACGTTGCCTTGTCACCTCCTGCCACCCCCAACTCGAGGTTCCTGAGCGTCTGCCCAACCACCTCCTGGGACCCCCGTAGACCTTCAGACCCTCGGGGCCAGGCTGATCGTCCTCAGACAGGTACTCAGGCTGGGCTAGGTCGGGTGGAAGGAACAATTTCATCAAGGAGCGTTTTAATTATTATTTTTTAATTAAAAAGAGTCTTTGTGTTAAAGTGCAGTCGGTCTACTAATATCGTGAAGTGAAGTCGCTCAGTCACGTCCCACCAGGCTCCATGGGATTTTCCAGGCAAGAATACTGGAGTGGGGTTGCCATTTCCTTCTCCAGGGGATCTTCTGGACCCGGGGATCGAACCTGGGTCTCCTGCGTTGCAGACAAGACGCTTTACAGTCTGAGCCACCAGGGAAGCCTAGATATAGGATTTTCCAGGCAAGGATACTGGAGTGGGGTTGCCGTTTCCTCCTCCAGCGGATCTTCCCGACCCAGGAATCAAACCCGTGTCTCCCGCCTTGCAGGCAGATTCTTTACCACTGCACCATTTGGATGCCCTCATGTAAGTTACAGGTATTCCACAGAGCGATTCGGTGTTTCAAGGTTATATTGCATTTGTAGTTATTGTAAAATAGCGGCCGTCTCCTCTTGAGCTGTGCAATGCTTCCTGGCAGGTTAGTTTATACCCAAGAGCTTCTCACTCTTTCTCTCTCTGCCGTATTGCCCCTCTCCCCCTTTCCTCTCCGCACTGGCAACCACTGCTTTGCTCTGTGTCTGTGAGCCTGCTTCTTGTAACTCATAATCACACGTTTGTGGCCTTTTTCAGATTCCACATAGAAGTGATGTCACAGTGTCGTTGTCTTTCTCTGTCTTTTCCACTCAGCGTAATACCTTCCAAGTCCATGCACGCCACTGCAAAGCAGTTTGGTTTGTTTTCTTAATGAGTGTTCCAAGGGCATTCAAATACCTGGTCAAGCCTGCTCACCATGGCTTAGAAGGAGCTTTTTTCTTTTTTTTTTTTTAATTAGCAAGACAAGCACAGGCCAAGTTTTGGAGGAATGTGGGGAGTAAGTGGATCTGCAAGACAGTGTTTGAGGCACGAGGAAGGAAACAGAGCTAGCATTGTTAACACAAGTGTGTGAGATGGTGTAGAACGGGGAACCGGGTTCACAAACAAGGCAGGGTCCCCACGACGGCTCTGAAACACGCTTCCTTTAGAGTTGGGTGGAAGGCTGCCCCAATCCAGGGAAGGACTTGATGTTCCTCGAACCCTTACTAGGGCTGCAGTGAATGGACAAGAGGGAACCATGTGTGGTTCCAGCTGCTGGGAGGGCCACCGCAACCCCTGGCTTCACTCCCCATCCATCTAGACCAGAGGAACCCAAACTTTTCAGTATGTCCCTGTGTGAGACCCAGGCTTCCCGGGGAGCTCGGTTGGTAAAGAATCCGCCTGCAATACGTGGGACCCCAGTTCGATTCCTGGGTCAGAAAGATCCCCTGGAGAAGGGAGAGGCTACCCATTTATGTTCTTGGGCTCCCCTGGTGGCTCAGCTGGTAAAGAATCCTCCTGCAATGCGGGAGATCTGGGTTCGATCCCTGGGTTGGGAAGATCCCCCGGAAAAGGGAAAGGCTACCAACTGCAGTATTCTGGCCTGGAGAATTCCACGGCCTCTATAGTCCGTGGGGTCGCAAAGAGTCGGACATGACTTTCGTGATCATTTTATGTGATACTCTCAGGCACCTTCCTTTTCTGAATTATTTTACTGGATGATAGTTGCTTTGCAGTGCTGCGTTAGTTTCTGCTGTACAGCAAAGCGAATAAGCCATGCATATACATATAACCCCTCTTTTTTTTGGATTTGCTTTCCAATTACATCATCACAGAGTGTCTAGCAGAGTTCCCTGGGCTGTGCAGTAGGTTCACTGTGGTTATCTATTTTATGCATAGTATCTATACTGTAAATATGTCAGCCCCAATCTCCCCGTTCCTCCCACACCCCTTTCAACCCTTGGCGTCCATAGGTTTGTTCTCTATGTCTGTATTTCTGCTTTGCACATAGGTTCGTCTGTACTGTTTTTCAAGATTCTCTGCTGCTGCTGCTAAGTCGCTTCAGTCGTGTCCGACTCTGTGCAACCCCATAGATAGCAGCCCACCAGGCTCCCTCGTTCCTGGGATTCTCAAGGCAAGAACACTGGAGTGGGTTGCCATTTCCTTCTCCAGTGCATGAAAGCAAAGAGTGAAAGTGAAGTCGCTCAGTCGTGTCTGACTCTTAGCTACCCCATGGACTGCAGCCTACCAGGCTCCTCCGTCCATGGGATTTTCCAGGCAGGAGTACTGGAGTGGGGTGCCATTGCCTTCTCCATCGAGATTCTCTATATATGTGTTAATGTATGTTTGTCTCTTTCCACCTACCTCAGTCTGTTTTGACAGTTTCTGGGTCCATTCCCATCGTCTGCAAATGGCACAATTCTCTTCCTTTTTAATGACTGAGTAATACTCCATTGCCTCTTTGTACCACGGTTTCGTTAGCCGCTGCTCTCTTGGAGGACACTCAGGATATTTCTGTGTCTTGACTATCACAAATGGTGCTGCTGTGAGTGGAGGGGTGTGTGTATGTTTTTAAATGATGGTTTTCTCCCGGTTTATGCCCAGGACAGGGATGGTAGCATCATTTGGTAGCTCCGTCTGCCCACCTCCCTTCTGCTTTAGTTGCGCTGGTATAGTTTGACTTGGATCTTCTTATAAAGTTGTTAATGACATCAGTGTTTGTCGTTGACCTGAGGTTGATGTTCAGATGTGGACCTCCTGTCTCTCTTGAGGTCCAAAGGCTAGAACTGCGCTCAGCGAACTCCAAGGACCGCAATGCTGTATTTTCATGGGAAGATTGGATTCTGTTAGTTCCTAGCACTGACACCCAGCGCTTCCTGTCTGTGCAGACCTTCTTCTGTATGGGGTCATCAGCTGTAAATGACAGAGGACAGAGGCAGACGGGGCTAGGATTCTGAGACCCAGTGTCTTGACCCATTGCAAATCCGCTCCTTGTGTGATCTCTAGAAAAATCCCCACCCTGTCCAACCTAAGGGAAATCAGCCCTGAACATCCATTGGAAGGACTGTTGCTGAAGCTCCAATTCTTTGCCCACCTGATGCGAAGAAAGGACTCATTGGAAAAGACCCTGATGCTGGGAAAGACTGAAGATGGGAGGAGAAGGGGATGACAGGATGACACGGCTGGATGGCCTCACCCACTTCACGGCCATGAGTTTGAGTAAGCTCCATATGTGGTGGAGGGGGATGGTGATGGACAGGGAAGCCTGGTGTGCTGCACTCCACGGGGCTGCAAAGAGTCAGGCACGAGTGAGCGGCTAAACAGCAACAAAAAGATCTTCAAGTGCTCCGTCACTGAATGAAGGCCCTGGAGTTGAAAGGTACCCATTCCTCTTCCGATCTCCAGTCCCACCGTCTATCTTGTGGGTTCCCCTCCCTGAGTCATCCCTAGTACCAAAGCTTCACTCCGAATCTCAGATGGGAGCGTTCGCTGGCCGTCCACTGGTTAGGACGACCCAGTGTCACTACTGAGGGGCTGGGGTTCAAATCCCTGGGCGTGGAGGTGGGGAAACAAATCCCACAAGCCACATGTCACAGCCAAAAAAATTTTTTGAAAGTTCTCAAATGATGGCTAAACATCTCAGCCGTAAATCCAAACAGTGCACGATGCTCTTTATTTAGCTATCATGGACAAGTGCTGCATTCCACCCGCCAAGAGTCACCTCCTGAGACTGGACGTTCTCAGTTTGGCCCGCTGTAACAAAATTTCAACAGATGGGATGGCTTGCACATCAGATGTTTTTTCCTTTCATATTTCTGGAGTCTGGGAAGTCCAAGATCACAGCGCCAACACACTTACTGTGTCGTGAGGTCAGGCTTGCTGGTTCATAGACAGCCGTCTTCTCACGGGGATGGCCAGGGGTGTCCCAGGGTGACGGAGGTATCTGTGCTGTGCTCAGTAGCTTCAGTCGTGTCCGACTCTTTGCGACCCCATGGACCGTAGCACACCAGGCTCCGCTGTCCATGGAGATTCTCCAGGCAAGGATACTGGAGTGGGTTGCTATGCTCTCCTCCAAGGGATCTTCCTGCCCCAGGGATCAAACCCACATCTCTTACATCTCCTGCATTAGCAGGGCTATTCTTTACCACTGGCATCATCTGGGAAACACACAGAGCTCTCTGGGGTATCCTTTATAAAGTCCTAATCCCATTCAAGGGGCTCACGACCTGATCACCTCCTAGAGACCCCACCCCTTCATTCTATTTCACATGAGTCAGGACCCCAATATATGAATTTGACGGGCAGGCACAGACATTCTCTCTGTTGCCTGACTTAACTATACAGGGAATAAGGCAAAGGGCGCCCTTGGCATAATTAAAAAAAAAAAGAACCGAGGAACACCGTTATTCCACACTCCTCATTTCTCAGTCGCCAGCAAAATCTCTCATTAGAAGTATCCACAGCTTAATTAAGTCTTTGGGGTGAAGGTAAAAAAGAAAGATGACCTTTAAAACTGAATTGGCATTGCCTAAGTTGTAGACAAATGAGTTTTCTCAGCCTTGTTACAGTTATATCTGTGGGAGAAGATCTGTTTTTTTTTTTATAACTGCAGGGAGTGGAATTATACAGATGCCCCCAAGATCTCCACCACCCCTGGTCTGTGCATCCCATAAAATTCCCACCTTTCAAGGTCAGCCTGGCCCTTGCATCGCATGGATATGAGTCCAGTGATGAGGTTGCAGACACGAGCTTCCCTGGTGGATCAGTGGTAAAGAATCCAGCTGCCAATGCCCGAGACCTGGGTTCCATCCCTGGTCCAGGAAGATCCCTTGGAGGAGGAAATGGCAATGTGCTCCAGTATTCTTGCCTGGACAATCCCACGGACAGAGGGGCCTGGTGGACTACAGTCCACGGGGTCACAAAAAGTCAGACATGACTGAGCGACTGAGCAAGTGACTGTTTTGAAGGGATTTTAGGAAAGATGGCACTTTTTAATGCAGGATTAGGGTTTCCTACCCCAAGCACAGACTTTGAGCTGTCACTCAGGAAGAAATTGTTGTTGACAGATCTGATCACCTCCATGAGCCTTTCCAAAAGAAGGTTTACAGCCAAGACTCTCAACACAGCAGCGTCTCTCTGAAGCCACCCATTCTGCGTTTGACCGCCCCGAAGAAATGAATTCTTCCAACAGCCTGAGAGCTCAGAGGAGAATTCACCTCTGTAGATGAGGACTCAGCCTCTGGCTCTTTGTCTGGTAAATTTTAGAGTAAGACAAGGGCTCCCGAGAGCCAGGACACACGTGTGTTAACACCTGAGAAGTCCTCTCCAGAGCTTGTGTTAATTGTTCAGCTGTGCCTGACTCTTTGCGACCGCATGGACTGCAGCCCGTCAGGCTCGTCTCTCCATGGGATTTTCCAGGCAAGGATCCTGGAGTCGGTTGCCTTTTCCTTCTCTAGGGGATCTTCCAGACTGGAGACACCTTCCCAACTCCAGGGCTTGGCACCTGCTGAAATCAGTTCGCAGCTGGTCCCCTATAAGCAGTCTGGGTCTGCAGTCAGCCACCCCCTGGCCTGTGGCCATCCTTGGCCAGATTTCTTGCGGCTCCTTTGGAGGGCAAGGCAGGAGAATGACCTCATGATGGCCAGAGTTCTGACTTCTCAGAATATTTCTATTGTGACATCAGGGGGGCAAAAATTCTTCTCCACCTTTTTTTTTGAATCTGAAGCTGAGTCTGAAAAGGAAGGAGACAGGAGATGAACAGGAAAAGAAGTGTACATGTCTTATTAAAAGTTCATGTGAGATCCTTCACAAGGGAATGGAAATTGAAGAAAGGGACCCCAGCAGGGAACTTTTGTACCTTTACAGACAGACGGTGAATCTGTACAGAACTGACAAGACTCTAAGGGTTTGGGGCTTCAGACAGTGAACGGGTGAAGGGCAACTTTCAGTTCAGTGGCTCAGTCGTGTCTGACTCTTTGCGACCCTGTGGACCGCAGCACGCCAGGCCTCCCTGTCCATCACCAGCTCCCGGAGTCTACCCAAACTCACGTCCATGGAGTCAGTGATGCCAGCTTTAACAAGGAATATCGTCTAGAGATTTCTCCGCTCCACCCCAAACCCCCACTCTGGTGATAAGAAGAGATGCTATCTCCTCCTGAGGCTGGGAGGATGTGCCTCACGTGGCTGTTTCCTGACTGCTTGTAAGGACCAAGGGCAAGCTCGCCGGGTGGGCTAGGAGACCACCTGTTTGTGGTCTGTGCTTCCCTCTGACTCATTCAGCTCCAAATACTCAGGACGCCAAGCTTTCCTGCTGTAGGTTAGCACGCCCTGAACCCCATCAACAGGGAGACAGGGCTCCCAGCCCTGCACGAAATGAAAACACTCTGGCTGACAAGCATTATCCGTTTTTTTAAAAGAAGGATTTACCACAAGCTTGACAATATTCAAGCTCCGTCTGGAGCTGGCATCGTAAGGAGACTGGAAAGGTCAGGAAGCCGGCTAACTTCTTCCAAGACGGAGACTGACGCGTCATAAGATAGAGTTTTACCTTGTAATTGTTTTCTCAGTGGAAATTTGAAATACGTCTCTAGGCAGAACTAGGTGGGTGGAACTTTGTCAATGAATCTTCCTTGAGAAGGTTTTGCTGTGCTTTTTTTTTTTTTCTTTCTCTCCCCCCCCCCCTAAAA
>SJYF01000349.1:2835111-2897922 GCA_006410515.1 Procapra przewalskii
AAACTCCAGTACTTTGGCCACCTCATGCGAAGAGTTGACTCATTGGAAAAGACTCATGCTGGGAGGGATTGGGGGCAGGAGGAGAAGGGGATGACCAAGGATGAGATGGCTAGATGGCATCACTGACTCGATGGACATGAGTCTCAGTGAACTCTGGGAGTTGGTGATGGACAGGGAGGCCTGGCGTGCTGGGATTCATGGGGTCGCAGAGAGTTGTACACGACTGAGCGACTGAACTGAACTGAACTGATGTAAAGACATGTTTGAGTGTATATGCATGTATCGACATATACACACAGGTGTATATATTCACACATGAATCTATGTTACTGTGTTAGTCAGTCAGTGATGCCCGACTCTGAGACCCCCATGGACTGCAGCCCCACCAGGCTCCTCTGTCCTGGGGATTCTCCAGGCAAGAATACCGGAGTGGGTTGCCATGCCCTCCTCCAGGGCGTCTTCCTGATGTAGGGAGCAAACCTGAATCCCCTGCAATGGCAGGTGGATTCTTTACCCCTGAGCCAGCTGGGAAGCCATATCTGTACATTCTTTTCCATCCTGGTTTTATCCTGGGATATGGGACACAAGTTCCCTGTGTTCTGCAGTAGGATCTTGTAGCTGATGCATTCTCCGAAGGAGAGTTCGCCTCTGCCAGTCCCAGACCCCCGCTCATTATCTCCCACGCTCCCACCCCCTTGACAACCACAAATCTTTTCTCTAGGTCTGTGCGTCTGTTTCCTAGGAATTTTGTGATTTTTTTTAAACATCTTTTCTTGGGGCCAGTGATAACATCAGCTTTTGTGTCCCTCGATCACTGAGTTAAATAAAATTGTTAGAATGTGGATGAAACAGTTAGATAGCATCCCCGCCTCTGTGGTCATGAATCTGAGCAAACTCTGGGAGATGGTGAGGGACAGGGAAGCCTGGCGTGCCGCAGTCCACGGGGTCGCAAAGGGTCGGGCACGATGAGGCAACTGAACAACCACAGCAACAAAAACAGGTTCATTTGTACAAATTTTCACGTGAGCCTGACGATTTCACCTCTGTGAGCTTAACTACTTCCAGGGCAGTCGTTTCCTTGGAAAAGGACTCCACATTGGTGCTTGTTAATAAGATGGTAGTTGATATTGGCCTTGAAGTGGGTTTGCAGCCAATGGCTGCCCATTAACCTCCAGCGGGAAATATTTTTCTAGGCGTCCTCCCTCCAGCAAGCAGTACCCATGCCCTGACCCAAACACACACACACACACACACACACACACACACACACTCACAATTGCCCAGGGTCCAGGAGTTCTGAAACGTGCTTAGGATGTAACCCAGAGGTCCCCTTCTTGGGCTGAAAAGGAGTCTTCCATAAGGTGATGTGGGGAGTTGATATTTTCTCTTCTCCTTTCTGCTGCTTCTTTTAAATCTATATATATATTTAATTTGGCTGCTTCTGGTCTTGGCTGCACCCTATGCCATGAACTCTCTAGTCGTGTCTCAAGGGCTGCTCTGAAGCATGTGGAATCTTAGTTTGCCAACCAGGGATGCCAACCAGGCCCCCTGGATTGCAATATCTACAGACTCCAACCTGCTGAACTCCCAGCAAAGTCCTTCCACTTCCTGTTCCTTATGAACGTTTTTTTCCCATTTCAACTGCATGGCTCCCGAACCACACTTCTCTCTAATTTTGATTTTCCCCTTCTACCTTATATCCTTCCTAGCTGAGTTTTTGAGATAAGCAGAGTGTCTCCTGTTGGGAAGAATGACACATTCCCCTTTAAGCTTATTGGCTGGGGGCAGAGGCGAGTGACTAGCCAGAAACGTTGCCCTACTGGGATAGTTTATCCACTCTGGGCAGCACACTTTCCCTTTGCACTTGACTGTCTCGTATCACCTTAATACTAGACCTTGGTTCAGGTGATGTCCCAGCGGGCAGAGTGTTTAGGGGACCCAGAAAGGGAGAAGGGAGTTGGGAACACATGTCACGTGGACGTGTGTGTCCAGGGTCACACGTTCCCTTCGGCTCTCTCTCCTGCTGTGTGATGGTCTGGCTTCCAGAAATGCCCCTCCCACCTTGGGTCCTGCCTCACTTAACCTTGCAACTCTAAGGGATGAGCCTGTAGATCCCGTGGAGATGTGGAAACATCCCCAGAGACCAGCATTGCCAGGGGATGGATACAGGGAGAAAAAAAGCCTTCACAAAGACACAGACAGAAGTCATTTGAGGGGGGTGGCTTTTACCCCAAATTGTTGTTGTTTAGCTGCTAAGTTGTCTCCGAGTCTTTGCAACCTCGTGGACTGCAGCACGCCAGGCCCCCCGTCCTTCACCGTCCCCCAGAGTTTGCTCAAACTCACATCCGTCGAGTCGGTGATGCCATCCAACCATCTCATCCTCTGTGGCCCCCTTCTCCTCCTGCCCTCAGTCTCTCACAGCATCATGGTCTCACATATCCGATATCTGATCTTATTTTTTTAATTTCTTAAAAAAATGTTTTTAAAGTTTTGGTCACATGGGATTAGGGATCTTCGTTCCCTAACCAGGGATCTTGCAGTGGCAGCACGGAGTCCCAGCCACCAGAAGGCAAGGCCCAGCTGCGTAATCTTAGAAGAAGACATTTCAGCTCCCATCAGTGCCTGGGGAAACGGGAAGTTCTATGCAGTTAGGTACATACTGCATCAGGACAAGCGCTGCCATGTAAACACGCAGCAGCTGATTTTGGTTTTGAGGCAATGCAGGGGGGTCAGTTGCTGTGTCTGTAGAGCAGCCATCCATTGCAGTCGGACGAAAAGACGGCACAGACATCTCGAACGGCTCACGTGCAGGAAAACCTCGAAAGCTGTAAACAGTATACGGAGTCTCATCGTATCTGTGCTGCAGCGAGTGGCCTGTTTCACCGGGCGTGAGAGCCTCAGAGTTCATCTGTCTTGTTACCTGTATGGTCTCCTTCCTTTTTAAGGATGAACACTATTCTACTTTTCGCCTTTTCATACTGTTCACGGGGCTCATGGGATTTGAACTGCGGCTTTGGAGAAGACTTTTAATAGTCCCTTGGACTGCAAGGAGATCCAAACAGTCCATCCTAAAGGAGATCAGTCCTGAAGAATCATTGCAAGGACTGATGTTGAAGCTGAAACTCTGAAACTTTGGCCACCTGATGCGAAGAGCTGACTCATTGGAAAAGACCCTGACGCCGGGAAAGATTGAGGGCTGGAGAACGGGGCAACAGGGGATGAGATGGTTGGATGGCATCACAGACTCGATGGACATGAGTTTGAGGAAGCTCCAGCAGTTGGTGATGGACAGGGAAGCCTGGCGGGCTGCAGTCCATGGGGTTGCAAATAGTCAGATACGACTGAGCGACTGAACTGACGATTCTACTTTATGTATATATGGTATTTTGATTATCCATTGATTCATTTACAGAAATTTCTGTAGCTTATGCCTCTTGGCTGGGATTTCCAGGTGGTACTAGGGGTAGAGAACCCTCCTGCTAATGCAGGAGATAGAAGAAATCTGGGATTTGATCCCTGGGTCTGGAATATCCCCTGGAGAAGGGAACAGCAATCCACTCCAGTATTCTCGCCTGGAGAATCCCACGGACAGAGGAGCCTGGCAGGCCCTGGTTCATAGGATCGCAAAGAGTTGGACACGACGGAAGCAACTTAGCACGTACCTACACCTCTCAGCTACGGTGAATAATGCTTCAGGGAACATGGGAGTGCACGTATACCTCTCTGAGATCCCACTTTCAAGCTGGGTGGATATATGCTCAGAAGTCAAGTTGGATATTGTCTTTTTTTTTTTTTTTTTTTAAGGAAAACGGCCAACAGAGAGTTAAAATTCCTTTCAGCACATGAAATTGCTGACACTCAGGCAGATTTGGGTAAAGATAAGATCGGGCTCCCTGGATAAGAGGCTTCCATGGATTGATTTCCCCAGAGCTTTGTAAACAGAAAGAGCACTGAGCCTTGATTACAGAGAGGTATTTGAGTAGATGAAGCCCCTGGAAGCCACACAAATTCTGTATTTATCGCACCTCCTGTGACTTCACTCCATACATTTTTTTTTTTTAATGTGAACGGTGTTTCCACTGAATGGGCTTTTATTTATTTGGTTTGTTTGTTTGTACTTCTATCATGCACATGAGAAATGGTATGCCAGATTGTAGCGCATGGCTTATTATACTGTAGTGAGGAGGACGCAGTCGTCTCTAATACTCATTTGAAACTAGTCATTATGATAAGGAAGGAAAGGTTGGATAAGGCACAACTAACCATATGCCTCAGTGTGTTACTTCCTTAAAGGCTTCAGCTCTGAAAATGATTGTCCAAAGAACTGTAGTTTTTTTCCCGCCCCCCCCCACCCCAAAGGCTAAGATTCATCCTGACTTGAAAAGAGCAGAATGATAAATTTATTTTATTAATTTTACTGAAGTATATTTGCTTTACAATTTTGTGGTAATTTCTGCTGTATAGCAAAGTTATACATATATGTACTTTTAAAAATTATTCTTTTCTATAATGGTTCAATAATTGACACTTTTGCGTGTGGTGTTGGAGAAGACTTGAGAGTCTCTTGAGAGCCCTTGGATTGCAAGGAGATCCAACCAGTCCATCCTAAAGGAGGTCAGTCCTGGGTGTTCATTGGAAAGACTGATGTTGAAGCTGAAACTCCAATACTTTGGCCACTTGATGCAAAGAGCTGACTCATTAGAAAAGAGCCTGATGCTGGGAAAGATTGAAGGTGGGAGGAGAAGGGGACGACTGAGGATGAGATGGGTGGATGGCATCACCAACTCGATGGACATGAGTTTGAGTCAGCTCCGGGAGTTGGTGATGGACAGGGAGGCCTGGTGTGCTGCAGTCCACAGGGTCACAGAGTTAGACATGACTGAGCTACTGAACTGAAGTAAACTGCCAATGGTTCATCATAGAATATTTTTTAAATCTGTGTTTCCTTGCATCCGAGAATACATCTCATTTGAGTCTATCCTTTTATGGTTCCTGGTTCATCACAGAGAAGTGATTTTATGGACAAAACTCTTTAAACTTTTTATATTGTATTGGGGTACAGCCAGTTAACAAGGTCATGATAAATTTCAAGTTGATAGCAAAGGGACTCAGTTATACATATACATGTATCCACTAAACTCTCCTCCCATCCAGGCTGACACATGACATCAAGCAGAGTTCCCTGTGCTGGACAGCAGGTCCTTGTGGGTCTCCATGTTAAATACAGCAGTGTGTCCACGTCCATCCCAGACTCCCTGACTATCCCTTTCCCCATCCTCCCCCCTGGAACCATCAGGTTATTACAGAGGATTGAGCAGAGTTCCCTGTGCTGGACAGCAGGTCCTTGCTGGTTCTCCATGTGAAACACAGCAGTGTGTGCATGTCCATCCCAGATTTCTTGACTATCCCCTCCCCCATCCTTCCCCCTGTTGACCATAATGTTATTACAGAGTGTTGAGCAGAGTTCCCTGTGCTGTCCAGCAGGTCCTTGCTGGTTCTCCATGTGAGATACAGCAGTGTGTCCATGTCCATCCCAAACTTCCTCTCTATCTCTTTCCCCATGCTTCCTCCCAGCAACAATAAGTTCATTCTCTAAGTCTATTGCTGTTCAGTAAGTAAATTCACTTGCATCCTGTCTTTTGCTTTGCACATTCCACGTATGAGGCATGTCACACTGTGCTTCTCCTTCTCTATCTAACTTCCTTTACTCAGTAGGACAATCTCTAGGCTCATCCAAATGGCATTATCGCATTCTTTTTAGTGACCCAGTAATATCCCATTGTGTATGTGGACCACATCTTTATCAGTTCATCTATCGGCGGACATCTAGCTTTCTTCCTGGTCTTGACTATGGTAAACAGTGCTGCAGTGAACACGGGTGCACGAATCTTTTTGAAGTTTGGTTTTCTCTGGATATCTGCCCGGGAGTGAGATTGCTGGACACGTGGTAGCTGTGTTTTCGGCTTTCATAGGGCATTGAATAAAGTTCGCTGTGCCATACGGGAGGACCTTGTTGTTTATCTCTTCTATAGATCAGAGCTCACGTCCACTAACCCCGAGTTCCCCCTCCTTGCCTCCGTCTCAGTCCCTTCCCCTTTGGCAATCACCCGTCTGTTTTCTAAAGGATCGTAAATTGCGATGATGCAGCCCAAAGCAGGGAGAGACAAGTGTCAGCCTAAAAAATGCACAACATGATCCAACCAGTCCATTCTGAAGATCAACCCTGGGATTTCTTTGGAAAGAATGATGCTAAAGCTGAAACTCCAGTACTTTGGCCACCTCATGCGAAGAGTTGACTCATTGGAAAAGACTCTGATGCTGGGAGGGATTGGGGGCAGGAGGAGAAGGGGACGACCGAGGATGAGATGGCCGGATGGCATCACCGACTCGATGGACGCGAGTGTGAGTGAACTCCGGGAGATGGTGATGGACAGGGAGGCCTGGCGTGCTGCGATTCAGGGGGTCGCAAAGAGTCGGACACGACTGAGCGACTGAACTGAACTGAACTGAACTGAGCGTTGCCAGTTACACTTTATCTGGGGGCAAAACTGAGGACTGCAGCTCAGGAGTGGTCGTTTACTTGCTCAGTCCTGTCCAACTCTCTGTGACCCCATGCACTCTATCCCAGCAGACCCCTCTGTCCATGGGATGCTCCAGGCAAGAACACTGGAGTGTGATCTTCCCGATGCAGGGATTGAACCCCTGCACTGCAGAAGTAGCTCATCACCTCCTGAGCTACCAGGGAAGCTGAGCCACACCCCAGATAGTGCCAAGAAAGCGCTCCAAAGAGACAGGGTTAAGGTCAGTCTAAGTGATTTTGGTGAAAGGAGAGTTTGTGCAATCAAGCACATAGTTTTTGCAGAAGGTTTCACTGATCACAAGCAGCAGACATCACCGTGAAGGATGTTAGTGCTTTGCTAGCCATGAAGAGATACAGGGATCAGGTTCATAAAATCAGCTCCTGAAAATATCCATCTGAAGGCCTCTCCTGCCAGTTTTGCTCAGCACACAGAGGCCTCATTTCTGCTCTCCACCCTGAAGTCTTTTCAGGGGGCGTTGAAGGTCAGCTGCTTCAGCAGCTCAAGATTTTAATCCTTGTTGAGGTGGATGGCAGGGCCCCATGGCAAGTGCCGATGTGTAGTTGACACAGGACACACACAGCATCTGGCTGCTTCCAGCTGGGTAGGAGGAGCAGGAATTAGCAGATGGGGAAACTTCTCTCGTTTCTGTCCAAAGGGGGCATGGTTCACATCCCATGACTTTGTGTCCCTGCAGAATAATAACGATCATAAAGCTTGATCCTTGCCTGCTGGCGTAGAGCTCCCCAAATCCTTGGAATTTCCAAGTGATCAGACTGTCTTTTGTTATTTATAACAAAGGCTTTGGACCACACCTGAGTTTATGGTAATACATCACTGTAGATTTCTCAGCCAGGCTTGACTTTTCCTCCTCTCCGAGGCGGTGTCTGAAGACATCTTTAATTTTCAGAAGTGGGAAAGGTGCCCTGCTGACATCCATGGGATGGAGGTCAGGGAGGTTGCTCAAGACCCTACATTGCAGAGGCTGGCCCCACAGCAGAGCGTTGTCTGGCCCCAAAGGTCCATAGCTCTGAGCTGGACAGTGGCAAAGAACCTGCCTGCTGACGCAGGAGACTTCAGAGATGCGGGTCTCCATCCCTGGGTTGGGAAGATCCCCTGGAGGAGGGCAGGGCAGCCCACTCCAGTATTCTTTCCTGGATAATCCGATGTACAGAGGAGCCTGGAAGGCTGCAGTTCACGGGGTCACAAAGAGACGGACACAACCGAAGCGACTTAGCACGCACGCGTGCGCTGAGCTGGAGAATCCCAGCCTCTGAGACACTTGAGAAGCAGCAGATTCTAGGGCCCGGGTTTCTCCCTTGCTGCCTCGTTTCTCTCACCATTTCACTATGTTGTTTATTTTTTTCTAAAACATAAATTATCGGAATAGAGTTGACTTACACCGTTGTGTTAGTTTCAATGACAGAGCGAAGTGACTCAGCTATACATATGCAGAGAGCTGAGAGATTCAGTTATACATGTGTCTGATATTCTGTTTCAGATTCTTTACCCATGTGGGTCATGAGACAATATTGTCTACAGCTCCCTGTGCTATGCAGCAGGTCCTTGTTTGTCCCTGCGTGCGTGTTAGTCCCAAGCGGGGCTCCGCCTTAGAAGAATTATGTCAGTACTTCCAGTCGGTAGTCAGCCTGCCAGGTTGGCATTTGGAGGCGTTGGGCGTACTTCCCGAGATGGATTCAGATTCAGCAGAACTGAGATCAGACACGTCTGGTGCAAGAGAGCACCTCCCCTTACACGATTATGCATTCGAGGGTTTACAGAGGAGACTTTGCCTGGCGATGTGCAATCTGGTATATAAAAGGGGTTCTGATCGGTCGCAAAGGGTCAGACACGACTGAGCGACTGAACTGAACTGATCAGGTAGGAAGGCTGGAATAAAGCCAGCGCTCGGGTTTAGAAAGTAGAATAGTCACGCGCTTCATGACAGGTTTCCTAGGAAGGTCATTCCCGTTCTATTTATATTTTTCAAATCAAGCTCATAATGATTAATCTCTGCGTAGGCTGTTTGAAGTAATGTAACTGCAGGAGAATTCCACTTGGATATGTAAGGTCAGATAATGTGTTAGCGATTTGCCCTAGAGGCTGTGTGCTTTCAGAGGATCAGTAGCGTGAAGAAGGGGTCTGATGGCGTGGGATCCACATGCCTGCCTTTCATGTCTGCCCAGTTTACTCATCATATCCTGATTCCTGGACTAGACATCACTTTAGCATCATTTGTGAGCGTGTGTGTGTGTGTGTGTGTGTGCTCAGATGCTCAGTCATGTCCGACTCTTTGCGAGCCCATGGACTGTATCCCACCAGTCTCCTCTGTCCATGGGATTCTTCAGGGACGAATACTGGAGTGGGTTGCCATGCCTTCCTCCACGGGATCTTCCCGACCCAGGGACTGAACCCACGTCTCCTGTATCTCTTGCATTGGCAAGCAGGTTCTTTACCCACTGAGCCTTCTGTGTATAATCCCCAACTGGCTTGCGCCCCTTCCCCAAGGCTCTCTCTTGACGTTATCCAAGCCGTGTTGCGTTTCCACAGTTGGCTGGGGTAGAATCAGGTGGAGGACTCATGTCACAAAGCATTATTATTAATTCCGCACATGTTCACTGTTGTTTGAAGAGGCAAGCTCTTGTTTTGATTCCGTTCAAGCCAAGTGTTTGAGAGGGTATATTTGCATCCTTGAGAGTCTGTTATTTGAATATGTGCCTGTTTACTTGATGAAAAAGGTTTAATAAAGACAAACGAATTGCAGTTCATATAGGATGCTAAAAATAAAGCGATATGCGGGTACATTTTTAGTTCTTTTTCTAGGTTTCACTCACCCTTAGAGTTGTTTTTTTTTAATTTAATTGGAGTATAGTTGCTTTATAATGTTGTGTTAGTTTTTGCATCAGAGCTATGGAATCCACAAATATAAAACATCTGTTTATCCCAACATTATGTAGTTTGTGTCTGCCATTTAGTTACGGTAGCAATGAGTTTGGAGAAGGCAATGGCACCCCACTCCAGTACTCTTGCCTGGAAAATCCCATGGACGGAAGAGCCTGGTGGGCTGCAGTCCATGGGGTCGCTAAGAGTCAGACATGACTGAGCGACTTCTTTCACTTTTCACTTTCATGCGTTGGAGAAGGAAATGACAACCCACTCCAGTGTTCTTGCCTGGAAAATCCCAGGGATGGCGGAGCCTGGTGGGCTGCCATCTCTGGAGTCGCACAGGGTCGGACACGACTGAAGCGACTTAGCAGCAGCAGCAGCAACAGCAATGAGTTAGGTGCTGCAGATAAATTCCCCCATATAAAATAAGTGTATTTCCTATCTTGCGTGTTCCAGACACAAACTTAACTCAAAATGGGTCATAAACCTAAATGTGAGAGCTAAACTATAAAACTCTCAGAAGACAGCGTGAATATTTCTTCATGACCTTGGGTTAGGCGATGATGTCTTAGATATGACATTAAAAGCACAAATGACAAAAAAATAAAGGGAAGAATTGGAATTCATCAAAATTTAAAATGTTTGCTCTTCAAGAGACACCATCGAGAAAGTAAAAAGAATTTAAAAATGGAGAGAAAATATTGCAAAGTCATGTATCTGGTAAGGGACTTTATTCAGAATATACAAGTAACTTTGTAACAGAGACTAACTGAGTTAAAAACACAAAGGGACTTAACAGGCATTTCTTAAAAAAAAAAAAGATTCACAAAAGGCTGATACTCATATTTAAAATTGTTCAACTTGATTAGCCTGCAAATGAAGCTGTAATGAGATCACAGATCACACCCACTAGGATGGCTACAGTGAAAAACCACAGGCAATAACAAGTGTAGATGAACTGAATCTCTCATGTATCCTTGGGAATGTAAAATGGTATAGTTATTTTGATCGAATAGGCTGGCAGTTTTTCCCCATGTTAAACACAGAGTTGATTATCTGACCCAACAGTTCCGCTCTTAGTTAACCAGCTCACTTCAGTTCAGTTGCTCAGTCATGTCTGACTTTTGGGGACCCCATGGACTGCAGCACACCAGGCCTCCCTGTCCATCACCAACTTCAGAAGCTTACTCAGACTCATGTCCATCCAGTGGGTGATCCCAGCCAACCCTCTCATCCTCTGTCGTACCCTTCTCCTCCTGCCCTCAATCTTTCCCAGCATCAGGGTCTTTTCCAATGAGTCGGTTCTTTGCATCAGCTGGCCAAAGGATTAGAGCTTCAGCTTCAGCTTCAGCAGCAGTCCTTTGAATGAATATTCAGGACTGATCTCCTTTAGAATGGACTGGTTGGATCTCCTTGCAGTCCAAGGGACTCTCGGGAGTCTTCTCCAGCATCACATTTCAAAAGCATCAATTCTTCAGTGCTCAGGTTGCTTTATACTCCAAGTCTCACATCCATCACCATGCATCACCATGGGTGAATTTTGACCAAAAAAAAAAAAAAATCCCACTCACTAAAAAAGCATACATGACAAGGGGAAAAAGACAGAGTTATTGTTTAGTAGGTTCAGAGTTTCAGCTTTGCAGGATGAAATAAGTTATGGAGATGGTTGGTGGGGATGGTTGCAGAACATTGTGAATGAACCTAATGCCACTTAGCTGTTGACTTTATTTTTGTTTTAAATGCATTTTTAAAATTAATTAATTTATTTTAATTGGAGGCTAATTACTTTACAATGTTGTGGGTTTTTTTTTTTTTTTTGCCATACATCTGCATGAATCAGCCACGGGTGTACATGTGTCCCCCTGAAGCCCCTTCCTGAACCCCCTTCCCACCTCCCATCCCATCCCACCCCTCTGGGTTGTCCCAGAATAACAAACTTTGAGTGCCCTCCTTCCTGCATCAAACTTGCCCTGGTCATCTATTTTGCATAAGGATTATTATTATTATTATTATTTTGATGTGGACCATTTTGAAGGTCTTAATTGAATGTGCTGCCTTTGTTTTACTTTTTTTGAGCACGAGGCATATGGGATCTGAGTTCCCTGAAAAGGGTTGAATTCTCACCCCCTGCCCCAGAAGGTGAACTCTTAACCCCTGGTCAACCAGGGAAGTCCTGTTAGCTGTTAAACCCAACAGTGTTTCCCATGGCAACTTTTTATAATAAATGGATTTTGATGGCAGAGGAGTTATTCTTGCTGCAAAAATCTCCTCCTTCCCACTGGGTCAGTCTCCAAGATTCAGAGGGCCGTGAAAAGACTGCTTGTGAGTCCCTGAAATAATTAGTTCTGGGACTTTACATCAGGACACTTGGAGTAGGGTGGCCAAAAGCTACCGACCCTACAGTCATCTTGTCTACCAGCCACATAACTCTATTTGGCGTCTCTCCCTGGTCCAGCCCAGGTCTCAGTGGCCCCTGCTTCTCTCCCGTTGAGGAGCTTGGTGCTCTTCTCAGCAAAGACCAAGCAAACAGTCGTAACTATGGGACTGGGGGTGATAATGACTGATGATTGTGGCTTTACGCAAAGATGTGGGTCCTTGGGCTGCAGCTTGAGACAGGCAATGGAGTTGTTGAGTATGGATTTAAATACCAGCTCCAACACTTGTTAACCACAGACACAATGTGATGCTTAATCTCTTTAAACCTTACAACCACAGAAAAATGAAGATAATGGGTTGCTGTGTGTGTGTGTGTGTGTGTGTGTGTGTGTGTATGTAAGACGATTGTGAGAACTCAATGAACTTACGTACGATAAGTGCCACCGTAGCTGCTGGTCAATGTTCAGTGAACGTTATTTCCACTCTCCTTCTGTTTATCGTAAATGTCAACTCACCCTGCAGATTCAGGTGCTGTTCCAGATAGTTTTGAATGACGTTTCTCACCAGAGCAGGATTTTCGTGGTCTCCTAGAAGCCATGCTGTCTATATCCCTCTTTGTCTGAGTCAATCTTAACAATCAGCCACTGTTTACATCTCAGAAGCCACCTGGAGTGTAGCGATACCTGCTGCAACGTCTTCACCTTGAAACCTGTAATTTGACAGTTACTCCCTGTGATCACAATCACTCTTCTGATTCCGAAACGCCTCTCTGGCCTAACTTGAACAATCATCATCTTTCCTCAAGCATTCTTAACAACATATTGACGGTGGGGTTTTTTGCTATTGTTCCTTGGCAGGGTCTTCCACTCAAAGATCTTTTCGAAGCCCTAAGCCATTTTCATTCTAGACTTAGATTTACAATATGATGATGACTTTTTCTATGCCAAAGGGGGAAAACGATCCCGCCAAAGAAAATGATGCATTTGGGGTTGTGCTTGATTACTTGAAGTTTATTTGCATAATAACAGGATTTTGTTTGTCAAGAGTTGAGGGCACTGGCTGTTCATTCCCCACTGAAGTCATAATCTTCTGTGTGACCTTGCCATCATCTCCACGGCAACCAACTGCAGTTCAACAAATTGAGGATTACGGCGGGGATCGAGTGCGAGCAAACAGGTGGTACAGGTGGAGAAGATAAACTTCCCCCAAATAAAGATTTTGTTGTTGTTGTTAAGTTCAGCACTCACTTTAAAATATAAAGACATCCTGCTGAAAATATCCGTTCCATCGTGGCTTTCATCAGCCATCAGCCGAGTCCTCCCGAGGCTCACAGAGAGAGACTAACTTGAATCGCAGTAACTAACCTGCAGAGACAGGCAACGTGTCATTTGACTTGTCGAGATGTTGCTCATAAAAATTCATAAGTGGTGGGGGAGAGGCTTTACGATTCCCCAGTCTGGCATTTCTCTGTCAGGCTCTTGTAAACTGACAAAGGCCACGCTCTCTAGACTTCTCTGAGGGGTAGAGATTATTTAAATCTATATTTAGCTCCTTTTCTAATCACAGTGAACAGGTAGATGCCCTCCCCAAAGTCATCTGCTTGGAAATAATAACACGGCCCTGATTTTCATTTTGATCTTGTGATTGCACAGTGATCGTCTCTCTGGTCCCCCATGGTTGGCTATTAGCTGGGCAAGAGAAAGCCCAGACATCTAAAGGAAATATATTTTTTCTGATCCTCACGTAAAACTTTTCTTTTGAAACGTGGTTAGATTTTTTTTTTCTTGGTTTTGTTTAATATGTTGACGAGAGACTTGGGTTTGGGGAAACTAATTTTCACATATGTAATGTGTTCTTATTCAGAGTTCTGCAATCCAGGAGATAAGACTGGCAATCCAGTCTACCCAGCAGTCATTGAGATTCTATTCAACACCCTCAAAACACATGCATCCAGCCCAGCTTGTTACTTTCAGAATGCTCAGAAGCCAGGATTACTCATCCCCACGCACTCATAGGAATTCCGGTCACTCAGTTTCGTCCTCCAAGCTTGCCATATGAATCAAAAGATCGATACATGGGGCACTGTCATTCATCAGACGCTCTCATGCTGAGTGGCAGGGTGTAGGGGAAAGCGTGAGGGAATGCCACCTACATTTAAGTGGTTCTTCAGGGCTGAATTGTCCCCCGTGGTGCTAAAGAAGCCGCCGGCTGGTGCGGGAGACATGAGGTGCAGACTCCGTCGCTGGGTCGGGAGGATCCCCTGGAGGAGGGCATGGCAATCCGCTCCAGTTCTCTTGCCAGGAGAATCCCCATGGACAGAGGAGCCTGGAGGGCTACAGTCCACAGGGTCGCAAACAGTTGGGCATGACTGAAGTGACTTGGCATGCATGCAGCACCCAGGTTTACGTGTTGAAGCTCTACCTGCCCCCCCGCCCCCAGAACATTAGAATCTGCCTGTATTTGGAGATGGGGCCTTTAAAGGCATCAGTATACACATACGCACACACACACCTATGCACACACTCACAGATGAATGTGGATATTACAGTCAATGGAACTTGCTGACTGTTGCTCAGAGGTGATGAAAACGGAGAGGCATGCTGGGCAGATGAGCAAACACTTTCATCCTGAACACGACAGAGTGTCCAGCCGTCTCCAGTGCCTACGAGACACAGGTCATGTGCTCAGGGCTCAGGGCTGGTTCTCTGAAGTCTTGAGTGGAAGACGTGTCCTCCCAGTCTGGAGGTGAGAATTGTGGATCTGGGTTGAGGAGAGAGTTGAAGGCTGAGGACAGGATGTGACTGAGAGGAAGGGAGGAGTCAGGAGCTGGGTGGGTAAGTACTGGAAGGAATTACATGGACATCACACATCTCGGGAAAGAACGTACAACCTGGGTATCCTCCAGGCTGGCCTGTGACCCAGATCAGCCGGTAGCCTTTCAAGGCTGTTTATACTTTTATGTATTGGAGAAGGAAATGGCAACCCACTCCAGTATTCTTGCCTGGAGAATCCCAGAGACAGAAGAGCCTAGTGGGCTGCCGTCTATGGGGTCGCACAGAGTCAGACACGACTTAAGCGACTTAGCAGCAGCAGCAGCATACTTCTTTATAAATTACGCTTGCTCCTTGGAAGAAAATCAATGACCAGCCTAGACAGCATATTAAAAAGCAGAGACATTACTTTGCCAACAAAGGTCCGTCTAGTCAAGGTTATGGTTTTTCAGTAGTGGATGTGAGAGTTGGACTGTGAAGAAAGCTGAGTACTGAAGAATGGATGCTTTGGAACTGTGGTGTTGGAGAAGATTCTTGAGAGTCCCTTGGACTGCAAGGAGATCCAACCAGTCCATCCTAAAGGAAATCAATCCTGAAGATTCATTGGAAAGACTGATGTTGAAGCTGAAACTCCAATCCTTTGGCCACCTCATGCGAAGAGTTGACTCATTGGAAAAGACCTGATGCTGGGAGGGATTGAAGGTGGGAGGAGAAGGAGACAACAGAGGATGAGAGGGCTGGATGACATCCCCGACTCAATGGACATGAGTTTGAGTAGACTCGGTGAGTTGGTGATGGACAGGCAGGCCTGGCGTGCTGCAGTCCATGGGGTCACAGAGTCGGGAGGGACTGAGCGACTGAACTGAACTGATACTTCTTTATAGCATACGAGGTGACAGTGATGCTAAGCAGTGGGTACCATGATGCACCCCCAGAGCTGGAGTGTGTGACAGATGTGATTGCAAGCTGCCTGTGCTTTATCCTTCTTTCCCTCTTTAATTCTGTAACCCAATTGCGTTATGAGATAAAATAGTTATGCTCCTTTCTATGACACTCTTCCTACGCTATAAACATAGGAAGCCACACACCTTCCTCAAACCCGAAAGAGAACCCCAGGTTACCGGTGGAAAATCCTTGCGGATGTTAACAGTCGGCATGGAACTGATGAATCCAGCACAGCAGAGGTGTCCTTCTGCCTGAGGTTAGCAGGATGGAGAGGAAAACCCTCCCCTCTTTTCTTGCAAGCGTTGGACTTGAGGAATTTAGGTCGTTAGAGCTTCGCCAGAAAAGTGGGTCACGTAAGAGCAATCGTGGTACTCGTTCGGCTTCCTGTGAAGTGAAGGTAGGGGGTACTGAGAGCTTCCTTTTGTGAGAGTTCTCATTCTGGGTAGCTTAGCGTATAATAGATTTTCTAGTGTGTCGCTGGAAGGTGGAAATCTTTGACAAAATAGTAGAAAAATCTGTTCTTAGCAATGTGCTCTGCAGAGGTGCAAAATCAAGAAGGATTGAGTCAATCTACCAGTGATTGTTCATACGGCATATATATTATACGTATGCATTGGGGATACAGTACATATATTGTGTATATATATATATTAGAAATACAGCATATTGTATTGAAAATACAGCATATATATTATATGTATACATTGGGGATACAGTATATATATATAGTATAAATATTAGAAATACAGCATGTTGTTTTGACAGTACAGTATATATATTATATGTATACATTGGGGATACAATATATGTATATATTAGAAGTAGAACACATTGTGTTGATAATACAGTATATATATTATATGTATACATTGGGGATACAATATATGTATATATTAGAAATAGAGCATGTTGTGTTGATAATACAGTATATATGTTATATGTATACTTTGGGGATGTATTGAGGTTCCCTGGTGGCTCAGCTGGTAAAGAATCTGCCTGCAATGCTGGAGACCGGGGCTCGATCCTTGGGTTGGGAAGATCCCTGGAGAAGGGAAAGACTACCCACTGCGTTATTCTGGCCTGGAGAATCCCGTGGACTGTATGTACAGTTCATGGGGTCGCAAAGAGTCAGACATGACTAAGGGGCTTTCAGTTTCACTTTTTCACTTTCATACGTTAGGGATACGGTATATATATATTGCATATATATTAGGAATACATATATATATATATATATATATATATATATATATATATAGTGTCTCTGTGTATTATAAAATCGTTCCCCCTTATCCACAGGACATACTGTTGAAGACCTCTGGTGGATGCCTGAAATCACGGAGCGTACCAATCCCTCTGAGCATTATGGTTTTTTCCTATATGTCCACTCCTATGATAAGGTTTTGATTATAAGTTGGGCACAGTAAGAATCTTCTTACCGGCAGCATGGATGTCTTGTGCTTTGGGGCCATTATCATGTGAAGTAAGGGCTTGTTGAACATATGCACTAGGGTACATTACAGGCTGAAACAAGTCAGCTGCTAAGTGAGTAACAGGCCGGAGACAGGGGTGATTCACGTGGACCAGGAGGACCGCAGTAATAAAGAGAAAAACACTGATGTGTGAATACTTGCCACACATTGATTTGTTCCAGCACACGCCCAGTTAGAATTGTCTTATGAAAATCTAATATAGTACTTACTATTATTCCGAACTGCTTTCCGTGCCAGTTTCAGGATAATGATTTCAAAGAGCACATTTTATCTGAAATGTGTCATATTTTATATACAAGCTGGTCCCGCTCACACATATATGCTCAGCCGTGTCCGAATCTTTGCAACCCTGTGGACGGTAACCTGCCAGGCTTCTCTGTCCGTGGGATGCTCCAGGCAAGAATCCTGGAATGAGCTGCCATTTCCTTCTCCAGGAATCTTCCCGACCCACGCGTTTCCCGTGTGCCCGGCATTAGCAGCTAGATTCTTTACCATAGTGCCACATGGGACCCTATACAAGCTGGTGAAGGATCTCAATTCTGGGGGAAAAAAAAATCAGGTCCAAAAATCCCTTCAGGAAGACAACAAACCTACTGCAAATATTTAATCGGAATATTTAAATATTGCATGCTTTTGCACTTTTTTTTCACGCATCGGTATCTTGGAGAGGAATTCCTGGCACGTAGCAGCATCGTACGTTTGACCTTGTGAAGAATACTCCAGCGTTTCCCAAGGAAGGCTTCCAGTCACTGTTCCTCAAGGGATGTATTAGTGAATCCCAGTTAGGGAGAATTCTACCAGAGTTGTCGCGCCCCGTCCCTGCAGTTTTGGGTTGCCGTGTCCTGGGTTTTTTTGTACCTTCTTTTGGAGTAATCGCATCCTTCTGGTATTCTGTTGTACATAGATGATCTTTTCAGTATTCTGTTTTATCTCCTCTCTTGATTACATAGATGATAAATAGATAGATAGGGGTTCCTGGGTAGCTCAAACGGTGAACAGTCTGCCTGCAATGTGGGAGACCTGGGTTCGATCCCTGGGTCCGGAAGATTCCCTGGGGAAGGGCGTGGCAACCCACTCTGGTATTCTTGCCTGGAGAATTCCGTGGTCAGAAGAGCCTGGTAGGCTATAGTCTCTCTATATACAGACTTTATCGGCTTCCCTGGTAGCTCAGATGGTAAAGCGTCTGCCAACAAGGCGGGAGACCCAGGTTCGATCCCTGGGTCGGGAAGATCCTCTGGAGAAGGAAATGGAAACCCTCTCCAGTACTCTTGCCTGGAAAAACCCCTGGACGGAGGAGCCTGGTAGGCTACAGTCCATGGGGTCGCAAAGAGTCGGACAGGACTGAGCGACTTCACTTTCACTTTATATATGTAATTCATGGGGTCGCAAAGAGTCGGGCATGACTGAGTGACTTTCACTTCGTCTTACAGATGGTACGTAGGTAGATGAATAGGTACATACGGATGATAGATGGTAGGCAGGCAGAAACAAAGATAAATGGGAGGATGAGAGATACATATGGATAGATTAGAGGTAGATACACAGATGGCTCTGTTTTAATTGGAGGACAATTGCTTTACAGTGTTGTATGCGTTTTTGCACTGCAGCAAAGTGAATCAGATATATATATAGATATCTCCCCTCCGTCTTGAGCCTCCCTCTCCTCCCCGATCCCAGCCCTCGGGGTCATCACAGAGCCCCGAGCTGAGCTCCTTGCGCCGCAGGGCAGCTTTCCACTCACCGTCTATTTCACACTTGCTCGTGTATCTATCTCAGCGCTGCTCTCTCAATTTCATCACCGCCTCTCCTTCCCTCCCTACATCCACAGGTCTGATCTCCACATCTCTGTCTCTATCCCCCGCTTTCCTTTTCCTTCTCATCATTTTGTGCTTCGCTTTTATAGGCTTACATCTCACAGCGCATTCTTGTCATTTTTGTTTTAAACAGTGAATACTTATTAAAAGACACTTGGACAATGTAGATTTTTTTTTTCAAAAGGTGTTTTATATGTATTTATCCAGATAGTTACAGCTTTGCTTGTTATTCTTTTTGCATAACTGGGCTCTCATGTGCTACTTTTTTCTCCCCTTCTTCCTGAAGACCTTTTATTTTTGTATTTTTTAGCAGGTCTTGTGGAGTGGGTCTCCTGAAAAGGAAGGCCTCAGCTTTCATCATACCTGAAAATGTCTCTCTGTTCTACTTTTAGTTCCGAGGGGTATTTTCACTAGACGTCTAATTCCAGGTTGACACCGTTCTTTCATCGCCTTGGAGATGTCTTTCCATTTCTCCCATCGCCCTTGCTTTCTTGTGGTGAACAGCGAGCCGTAGCTCAGAACGCCATCTGCTCGCGTGGAATATGTCTGTCTGTTCCCCAGCTGCTTTCAAGGTTCACGCTCTTGTCTCCGGTGTCCAGGGTCATCCGCGAAATTGTCAGCTGCCCTTTCCTTTTGTGTTTCCCCTGTTTGGGGTCTGCTGAACACCACTGGTCTGCGTATCAGTACGGTTCATTGGTTCTGGAAAGTTCCTGGGTGTTATATCTTTGAATCTTCCTCTTAGGGACTTCGCTGGAAGTCCAGCGGTGAGGCTGCTTGCTCCCAGTGCACGAGGCCCAGGTTCCATGCCTGGTGGGGGAAGCAAGGTCCCGCATACTGCGCACAGTAGACAGAAAGGAAAAAGAAAATTAGAGGGGAAATAAAAATGGAGAACCTGTGTAATCAGTCTCTGCCTCCCTTGCTCCCCCGAATCCTCCTTCCACCCCTGCTTTTTAGCTCTTTCTCTTCTGAGTCCGACAGAAGCCCTGCAAACCGTAGTAGGGAGAGCAGAGAGCTCGGGAAAGCAGGGAAGAGACTGTCCAAGGTCTTTGAGAGACCACGCCGGCTTCCCTGAGTCTCACACCACTGTGGACTTCAGAATGTTTTCTAATTGATTTATTTTCAGCTGGAAGATAATTACTTTTCCAATATTGAGTTGGTTTCTGCATACATCCACATGAGTCAGCCATAGGCAGACATATGTCCCCGTCCTCTGGAACCAACATCTCCCCGCACCCCCCGCCACATTTTCTTCCATCTCACCCCTCTAGATTGTCACAGAAAACCAGTTTGAGTCTGCTGCATCAGACAGCAAATCCCCACTGGCTGTCTATTTTACATGGTGGCTTAGTTGCTATAAGTCCAAGTCTTGCAAGCCCATGGACTGTAGCCTGCCAGGCTTCCCTGTCCTTTACCATCTCCCGGAGCTTGCTCAGACTCATGTCCATCCAGTTGGTGATGCCATCCAACCATCTCATCCTCTATCGCCCCCTTCTCCTCCTGCCTTCAACCTTTCCCAGCATCAGGGTCTTTTCAAATGAGTCAGTTCCTCGCATCAGGTGGCCAAACGATTGGAGCTTCAGCAGCAGTCCTTCCAATGAATATTCAGGACTGATTTCCTTTAAGCTAGACTGGTTGCCGCTCGTCTCTCTCTCTCTCCTTTTTCCGTGATGTCCCCTCTTCTCTCAAGCATGAGAACTCTCCGCTCCCCACCTGGATACTCCGGTGTCTGTTTGCTATGGTCTGTCGCATCGGAGCAGTCACCTCACCCCAGGACAAAACCTTTGTCTCTGGAGGACTGTTGTTTCTGTGAAACTCAGGGACATCTGTGTACAGTTGCCGTCAGATCCACCGCTCTGATCCCTACCTTCTGGAAGAGGCTGCCTCCAACACGGGTGAGAACTCGTGGCGTTTATCTCTTCCTCCTTCCCTGACACGGGCCAGGCCATCTCTTTCCTCGGGGAAGATTCTTTTTTTTCCCTAACTTTTATTGAAGTAAAATTGCTGTACCGTACCAAGTTCGTTTCTGCTGTACAGCAAAGTGAATCAGCTATGCGTTGTTCAGCTGCTCGGTCGGGTCCAACTCTTTGCAACTCCACGGACTGCAGCACGCCAAGCTTCCCTGTCCTTCACCATCTCCCAGAGCTTGCTCAAACTCACGTCCATCGAGTCAGTGATGCCATCCAACCGTCTCATCCTCTGTCGCCCGCTTCTCCTCCCGCCTTCAGTCTGTCCCAGCATCAGGGTACATATATACCCTCTTTTTCTGGTTTCCTCCCCATTTAGGTCACCACAGTGCAGTGCGTACAGTTCCCTGTGCTAACCCACCCCCAAGTTCACCGGCACTCCTAGTTACAAAAGCCAGGACATGGGAATAGCTTAAATGTCTGTGGGGAGAGGCAGGAATACAGAAGATATGGTTCATGTAGAAAATATTCCTCAGCCATGAAAGAATGAATGAAACTAGGTCATTTGCAGGAGTGCCTGGCCACCCACTCCAGTACTCCTGCCTGGGAGAATCCCATGGACAGAGGAGCCTGGTGGGCTACGGTCCACGGGGTCTCAAAGAGTTGGACACGACTGAAGCGCCTTAGCACTCAAGCATGCACAGACAGAACTAGAGACTGTCATCCAGCGTGGAGTAAATCAGAAAGGGACAAACAAATATATCAAGGCAGGCATGTGGAATCTGCTGCAAAGATTCTCGGGCGATAGTTGGCCAGCGGTCGAAGCATCTGCTAAGACTAGGACTCCCTCATATTTCTCACGAGACTGGCCCTCCCGGGTTTTCAAAGTTCACTCCGTGCTCCTCCTGACTCTTAAACCTACAACAAGGTCCTCCCACCCAGACCACTTCCACAGAGATCAAAGTTGACTCCAGTCTCTTCTTTCCTGAAAGGAGCTTGCTACTCTTTTTTTTTCCCCCATGTTAATAACTGTTGTTTCTTTCTGTCCATATCATACCGTTGCTGTCTTCTTTCAGGTACTACCTTCCTTTGCCTAAAGAATCAGGTAACTGTCTCCTGGTCTCCACTCTACTTTTTTTAAACTGTAGCACTATGTAGGGGAGGAAAAATAACTTTTCCTCTACTTTTGTACCTCGTTGGTTGAGACCCACTGTAATAAAAGATGGGCTCTCACTGTCGGTGTCGGTTAGATATTTGATCATGTCCGACTGTTTGTGGCCCCATGGAGTGTAGCCCGCCAGGCTCCTCTGTCCATGGGATTCTCCAGGCAAGAATGCTGGAGTGGGTTGCCATTTCCTTCTCCGGGGAGTCTTCCTGACCCAGGGATCCAACCCGCATCTCCTGCACTGGGTAGGTGGATTCTTTACCATAAGTCACGAGTAAAGTCCAAAAGACAGATGAACAGGAGAAGAGCGAGCAGAAGCTGAGTAACGCGTGTACCTTCTGTATCCATGGGAAATAGCCAAGTCAACAGAAATTCCCAGAAATGGCCCAAGCCATCAGCTCAAAGACCATCTAATCATCAACGTAAATACCATCTCCAACTGAAGACAAAAGAAAGTGTTCAAGCGAGGGGGAAGGGAGCCGCATATGGGCGAGGTTATCGAAGGAGCTTGCCCGTCTTCCACGTTTAGTTGGCTGGGTTTCTCTGTGTCCTGCGGTTTTCGTGAATCTTTTTTTTTCTTAATTATGATTTTAAAAAAATGCTTCCAACATAGGTTTGGAGGCTTCCCTGTGGCTCAGATGGAAAAGCACCTGCCTGCAATGCAGGAGACCTGGGTTTGATCCCTGGGTCAGGGAGACCCCCCTGGAGAAGAAAATGGCAACCCACTCCACCCTGGATGGAGGTGCCTGGTAGGCTGTGGACAATGGGACTGCAAAGAGTCGTACACAACTGGGCAACCTCACTTCTATAGGTTTTGATCTGGAGGATGAGAGTGATGTTGTGTCCTGCAGTAAAAGTGGGCATCCTCACAGCGGTATTTAATTCTGGTGCTTTTTAGTTAATTGTGGAGGAAATGAAGTTTATGGTTCCCTAAGAAGGCAACCCAAATACTCATTACTCCGCACCGGTCGTCTAAAACACTCGGGCCTTTGTGCGCCTGCGTTGCTGTGCCTCGCTGCTTCTGCTACTCAGGCTCTGCGAGGCTGTTCTGACATCACGCTGGTTTAATAACTGCAGACTTCGGCTCGGAATCCTTCCTGCTCCCACTCTCTCTGTCCGCCACCCGTCTTCCTCAAACCGCCGAGACTGCTTTTATTCTTCCAGACGGCTAGAAGAATGATCTTATGACCCAAAAAACCCCACAAAAATTCCTTAGTGACGTTCATTCGCTTTGTACCTAACATACGTTCACTTTGGGGGAAAAAAAAAAACCCAAAAAACATGAAGATTGTAGCATCATCTCATCCAGAAACACGCTGCATTTGTTCATTTATTTTAGTTTCTTTCTCTACACCCTTCATTGCATCTTAAATTTTTCATCATAAAGAGTTTATTTTGGGGAGAAATGCAATGGAGAACAGAGAACTGTGTTAGGTGAGGAAGCAGTTGGACGCGTCTTAAGCCTAAGGCTGTGCTCTGTGCTTAGATGCTGAGTCATGTCTGAGTGGGACCCCATAAACTGCAAACCACCAGGCCCCTCTGTCCATGAGGATCCTCCAGGCAAGAATACTGGGGTGGGTTGGCATGCCCTCCTCCAGGGGATCTTCCCCACCCAGGGATCAAGTCCAGGTCTCCCGCACTGCAGGCGGATTCTTTACCTTCTGAGCCACCAGGGAAGCCCAAGAATACTGGAGTGGGTAGCCTTTCCCTTCTGCAGGGGATCTTCCCCACGCAGGAGTCGAACTCAGGTCTCCTGCACTGCAGGCAGATTCTTACCTTCTGAGCCACCAGGAGAAGCCCAAGAATACTGGTGTGCATTGCCATATCCTTCTTCAAGGGACCTTCTTGACCCAGGAATAGAGCTGGGGTCTCCTGCATTGCAGGCAGGTTCTTTAGCAGCTGAGCTATCAGGGAGAGTGAAGAAGACTCATCTCTGGTCTGTGCTAACTATTTCCTGTAACCTGTTTAACTTGTTGGCACCTTGGGCATACATTAACAAACAATCTGTTAATTTATGTCATCGTTGCAAGTCTTGGTTGTGGCTTGTGGAGTTTTGGTTGTGGGATGTGAACCCTTAGGTGCAGCGTGTGGGAGCTACTATCCTGACCAGGACTGGAGCCCGAGCTCCTTACATTGGGAGCTCAGAGTCTTACCCTCTGGGGGTCCACCACGAACTCTGCCATGGACACTTTGTGTTCCTTGTCCCCCTCTTAACCCCAGTCCCACAGCCCTCAGGCACGTTTGTCAATGACCGCTTTCTTCTTTTCATTGACTAAATGGGATTTTTTTTCTTCTCTCACATTAGCATTGAATAACGAATCCCAATGGTCCATTTTCCAGAAATAGGAGAAAAAAAATTTACCCCATTATGCTTTGAATATTAAATATTCTAATATGCATTTTAATAGGAAAATGTGGATGGCCCGATAATATACAACAGTTAGAACGTTCAAGACAAATGAAGAAAAATGGACGTGACTATTAAACTCCGTGACCTTGTAAAATGTTGAAAGTGTAATTCTGGCTGAATTCGGAGCTAAAGATTACAGTTGTTAAGGCCTGGCGCTGAAGAAGAGCTATTGTGCCATTTCGCATTATTGAAGGGTATTATCATGCAGAAAGCAGAAGCTGAAAGAATGCAAAAAGAAAAAAAAAATACATCACCCAAGCTCTGTGAGCTGACATTCACCTCTCAGGACTGACAGAACATTCACTTGTACATGGGTATCAATTAGAAAGCGCTGTGGAAGTGTATTCAGTGAATGTTAACTAATTAGCACCATGTTAATTCATCCAATTTTGTAGGTATGACCCACCATCAACATGGAAATCTTTCTCACGCTGTGTATGCCCCAGAATGTTACATGTGCCTCATAGCAGACCATTTTCATAGCAAAGCTGGAGCGGGCCAGGTTAAAATACATAATCACATTTTAGAGGAATCACATTTAAAAATCACATCTTTAAATTGCTGCTGTACAGTCAGACAATTAACACCACACGGTAGGAGAATATATTATCAATGTTTTCAGAGGAGAATTCATATATATATATATATTTTTTTTTTCCCCAGCCCGAAAGGCCCATGAGGGGTTGTTAGATATGCTTAAAACAATATTCTTTTCCAATAACTGCAAAGGCATTAGACTTAATTAACCTCATATCACTGAGAAAAATATAGCAGAGAGAAACTGGAGTCCGGATGGTGACATAAGTGCTGAGCACACTGATCATATCTGAACCTGAGGAGGAGTCGCTTTCTAGCTGTCTAGGCAGACACGTAGGGCTGGAGGAGAGTTGCCCTGCGGAAGTGAGCATTCCTGTCTCAGCATTCTGCCCTTCTTTAAGGTAGAACTAAGGCTTCCCTGGCGGCTCAGCTGGTGAAGAAAACACCTGCAATGCAGGAGACCCTGGTTCGAGTCCTGGGTCGGGAAGATCCCCTGGAGGAGGGATAGGCTACCCACTCCAGTCTTCTTGGGCTTCTCTGGTGGTTCAGTCAATAAAGAATCCGCCCGCAATGCGGGAGACCTGGGTTCGATCCCTGGGTCAGGAAGATCCCCTTCAGGAAGGAAATGGCAACCCACTCCAGCGTTGTTGCCTGGAGAATCCCACGGACAGAGGAGCCTGGTGGGCTACAGTCCACGGGGCTGCAGAGTCAGACTCGACTGAGTGACTAGCGCTTTCCAGTTCTAGACTAAGAAGTCACTCAGGGGAAGGCAGGCATATGATCTGACTTTTTTTGTTGCTTTTCTTTTAGGATGTCCTTATTTATTCATTTTTGGTTGCTGTCATTTTTTCAGCCCTCTGACCACGTCATGACTTGTTATTTATTTGTCTCTTTCCACTCCTAGACTGCAGAGTCCTTCCGAGGAAAGGCTGGCCTATGATTTGACTGTTTCTTTGTTCGTTTGCTTGTTTCTGCGTTGTTGACTATTTGTTTAGTTTTGGTCGCTATCCAGTCTTAGTTGCTGTGTGTGGGATCTTTCTTCGCAATACACAGGCTTTTCATGGAAGTGCCTAGGCATTTCTCTAATTGATGGTGCACAGGCTCTGTAGCTACGGCGTGAGGCTTAGCTGCCCCCCTGCATGTGGGATCGTAGCTCCCTAACCGAGGATGGACCCCCGTGTCTGCTGCATTGGAAGCGTGGAGTCTGAACCACTGGACTGCCAGAAAAGTCCACTGACATTTTTTATTTTTTACTTGTTTGGAAAGTCGTGGAGCCTCACACAGTGGCTGGGTGCCATGTAACAGCTTACTCAGGTATCATGCAGAGACAAATTCTGTGACACAGGGGCACGAAACCAGAAACTAACCGCAGAGAAAGAGAAATGAGACAGACCCACAAGCTACTGAATACCAAGCCCATGCATTCATCAGTTAATTTATGAGTGCACTTTCCTCGTTGCTTCTCAGCCTCACCAGAAACGCAACCCACAGTGGAGAAACGTGCTCGATCAAAGTCCATGTTCGCTTTCTTCCCTTCTCTACAACCAGTATGGAAACGGTGAGGATGGAGGATACACCAATGATCTGGGTGTTGGATTTTTCTCACTAGCATCCTGCGTTCCATAGACTGGTGTCTGAGAGCAGAGTTGTCCCACACCCACGTTCCCTGAGTTGGTGAAAAAGCACAGGCGTGATTGCTCCAGCTAGAAAGAGCAGGGTGTTTCCTTAACTCTTTTGTCTTCTTCAACACCAGGGTAGAATCCATGTCTTGGGCCCATTTCTCCATCTCCTGAAAGTTCTTCAGTCCACCCAGCTTCCTCTGTTACCGTGGTGACTGCTCCCAAGCTGGTCATTCTCGTGAAGACAGTGTCTTTAGCTCATGTGACATATGACATATTCTGAGATGAGGAGTCATGCATCTCTTCTCTGAGCCTCTTTTTTTTAAAAATTAATTTTAATTGGAGGCTAATTACTTTACAACATTGTGGTGGTTTTTGCCACACATTGACATGAATCAGCCATGGGTGCACGGGTGTACCCCCCCCCCACCATCCTAAATACCCCCTCCCTCTTCTCTTATTCTTAAAACACTCTTCACATAGCCTTTGCTTGCTTGCTTACTCACTCATTCATGTCCAACTCTGTGAAACCCCATGGACTGCAGCACACCAGGCTTCCCTGTTCTTCACTATTGCTCAGACTTTGCACAAACTCATGTCCATTACGTCAGCTATGCCATCCACCCATCTCATCCCCTGTCATCCCCTTCTCCTCCTATCTTCAATCTTTCCCAGCATCAGGGTTTTCTCCAGTGAGCTGGCTCTTCGCATCAGGTAGCTAAAGTTTTGGAGCTTCAGCTTCAGCACCCGTCCTTGCAATGAATATTTAGCGTTAGTGCTAAGTGTGAATTGTGTCCCACCCAACAAGAAATGTGAAAATCCCGAGCCCTGGTACTCACGGTACTGAAACGATTTGGAAACAGGTGGCGAAATTAGCCTCTGTAAATATGTTCAGTTTCTCAGGGGCATGTACACAGGGGATACCGACTGTACGGTTACAGGAACGAGTGAGGAGTAAGACACGCTGACTGTGTGATTGGAAAGGTCCCCGGGAGAAGGAAATGGCAACCCACTCCAGTACTCTTGCCTGGAAAATCCCATGGGCGGAGGTGCTGGAACACTAAGTATTCATTGGAAGTACTTCTGTCAAACTTGAAGCTCCAAAACTTTAGCTACCTGATGTGAAGAGCTGACTCACGGGAAAAGACCCTGATGTTGGGAAAGATTGAAGACAGGAGAAGGGGACGACAGAGGATGAGATGGTGGGATGGCATCACCGACTAGATGGACATGAGTTTAAGCGAGCACCAGCAGATGGTGATGGACAGGGAAGCCTGGCGTGCTACAGTCCATTGGGTCGCAAAGAGTTGGATATGACTGAGTGATTAAGCAAGCAATCAAGGGCCTCATGAAGAGTGCTTTAAACATGAGAGGAACAGAGAAGAGGCTGGTAGTCTACAGTCAACGGGATCGCAGAGTCGGACACGACTGAGCAACTTCACTTCTCTCCATATCTATGCACATGTCAGCTCACATCCAGGCGGGGAGATTAGAGACGGCAGCATCTGGTCAACACCTCCCAGGTCACATCAGCTGTCCATCCCGATCACAGGAGGACCTCTGCAGGTGCGGGATTCTGATGGAGGAGGCCCCAGCGAGGGGAAATCAAAGGCTGCCTTCCCTCTAAGCTGAGGGGAGGCGGGGACACAGAACTCCTTAACAGTTCTCTTGTTGTGTAGCTGTTAAGTCCTGTCTGACTCTTTGTGACCCCACGGACTTTAGCCTACAAGCTCCTCTGTCCATGGGATTCTCCAGGCCAGAATACTGGAGTGGGTAGCCTATCCCTTCTCCAGGGCATCTTCCCAACCCAAGAATGGAACCAGGGTGTCCCGCATTGCAGGTGGATTCTTTCCCAGCTGAGCCACCAGGGAAGCCCTGTCCATTTCCAAAAAGGCAGGTGGCTGACACGTGTTTTCCATCCTTCCCTCTATCACCGCGATGGCCGCCTGCATGCCTGAGTGTGGTCTCGCTTGGCTGGAATCCGTACCCAGTGAGGAGATGAAATAGGCAGTGATAGTCCCCCAGCTCTGCACAGATCAGTCTGGATCACTCCTCAGCCAACGCATGGTCCCTCTGTGCTTTTTGCCTCCAGCGGCATGTCACCTCCTTCTCCACCGTCCGTGAGATCTCATGACATCCTTGACACGTTTCTTTGGGGGCATAAACGTTTCCCCCAAAGTGCAGATAACCCAGCCTGAACGTGAGCTGAGCACCAGAACGGCACCGCCTTGGGCTTCGCCGGCAGCCACGCACCCCCACCCCCAGCATCCTTGTGATGGACAAGCTCTGCATTCCCAAAAAAGGAACTCTGGCGAGGTGGGGGGAGCCGGGAGAGGCGCTGCTGAAGATCCTTCCTACCGGGAGGATGAAAATCACAAATGAGAAGGGAAGGAACTGGGTCGGAGCTCCCGGCAGAGCTGCTGAAGTGTGCAAGGGCAGAGCCATGCCCCAAGATGGGGACTAAAAACCTGCTATCTTGCAGTCGCCTAATTAATCAGAGGAGGACCAGCCCCTACCGTGGCAGTGGTGGCTGCACACCCCCTGCCCCAGTCCCCTTGGCCGCGGGGGTTTTCATTTCTGTCCTCTCGACTGTGGCACCCCTGGCCAGCCCAGACTGTGGATCCTGGAGCGGGGCGGGGCGGGCCTGCGATCCCCACCCCCACCTCCCCGGGGCAGCATCACTATAAATAACAGGCTGAGCCCAGAATAGCAGCGTCCCTCATTACCCACCCCCTGCCGGAGCAGACGGCTTCCCGGAGCTCCTTGCAGGTCAGGACAAGGAGGTGAGAGATGGAAAGAAGCCTCGTGTCCTGGATGGAAGAGAAATCTCTCCATCTCCCAAATGGATCACTCCCAGAAATCTCAGAACGGGACCTGAGTCGCAAAGAGGGTGTCTGCAGAAGTTTAGGTATGGATCTCCGACGGAAATCATCCTTGGTTTGGGATGCGCCCCGCCTGCAGCGAGGCAATGGCAACCCACTCCAGCTGCCTCGCCTGGGAAAGTACCGTGGACAGAGGAGGCTGGTGAGCTAGCGTCTTCGGGGTCACAAAGAGTCGGACGCGACTCAGGGAGTCAGCGCATCACACTCACACACACACACACACACACACTCCATCGATGTCTGGAGTCCTTATACGAGGAAGGAGAGGGAGACTGGGCCAGAGAGACAGACAGAGAAGAAGGCCAAGAAAAGATGGAAGTGGAGTTTAGAGGGGCTTGCCCACCAGCCCGCCAGCACTGGAAACTGCAGCCTTCACCGGAAATAAGAAAGGGACCTTCCCCTAGAGACTTCACAAGGAGACCAACCCCCACCCCTGACACCTTGGTTTTGGAACTTCTTGCCTCCAGAACCAGGAGAAGATACAGCCGTCTTGTGTCCAGACCGCCAGGTGGTGGTAATCAGACACGGGCAGCCACAATAAACGCCCCTAGCTTCTCAGGTGACGCCAACCTGTCTTTCCCACGTCCTGGCCACAGGCTGGCTTCCAAACTCAAGGTTTACCAAGACCCCCCAGAGGCAGTTCCCTGCCTTGCCGAACTCGCTTTTCCTAGAAAATCACATGTATAACTGGGACCCCACAGATGGCTGCTGGATGCTGCTAGAGGCCCTTGAAAACGTCAATCATCGGCACAAGGACGGAGAAACAGAATTAGGAGCTAGCAAACCGGGCAGGCTGAAATGCTCCTTGTCTTGTTTCTCTGCACTGGGGAAAGAGCTCGAGTGAGCCCAGGCAGGACGCTGGGGGTGCGAGCAGGTGATTCCCAGCACAGAGTCGAAAATAAGCCGGTGTCTCACACCGCCCTCCCGCATTTGTTCTTTTGGCATAGAACCACGTTGTGACAAAAACAGTTTTAATGGCTTCACACCCTGCATCTCAAGGTACGTGATGGCTTTTGGGGGTAAAAATATATATATGTCGAAAATCAGCCATGCCCTGCACTCTGAATTTGTGGCTTGCTTTTTACAAAGTGGCATCGATGTTCTTGGAGAAGGAAGTGGCAACCCACTCCAGTATTGTTGCCTGGAGAAATCCCATGGACAGAGGAGCCTGGCGGGCTACAGTCCATGGGGATCGCAAAGAGTCAGACACAACTGAAGCTCTCTAGTGTCGCTGCTACTGATACCGATGTTCTTAGGAGGCGAGGTTATCAAGGTTCTTGTTATTAACGTGGTCCGGGCACAGGGGATGTTGTGGAGGAAACAGGTGCAGCTCTTTCCTTTCACCTTCACAGGGTCCACACTTGTCCATGCCAGGGGGCTCCCCTGACGCTTAGTGTGGGATGTGGTGACTGAGGAGACCCTGATTCTACGTAGGAGCCTTCTGCACCTCCAGCCTCCCTGGGGATGACTTAGTAATCGCGGCAGTCAGTGGGGAGGGCGATTATGACCTCTGGTATGAGACAGTCACAGTCACACCGTCCATAGCAATGTAGACAGCAATCAGACATGTAGAGATGTCTGAGAAACTCCCTACCATTCAGGGCAACCGTTTTCTGCAAAGCATGAGCATTCTCTTCTCCAGGGGATCTCCCCGACCCAGGGAATCCAACCTAGGTCGCCCACACTGCAGGCAGATTAGTTACCGTCTCAGCCACTAGGGAAGCCCTGTGAATTACACAGCCAAGGTTAAAACCAGGCACTTCCCTGGTGGCTCAGATGGTCAAGATTCGGTTCGATCCCGGAGTCAGCAAGATGCCCTGGAGAAGGGAATGGCAACCCACTCCACTATTCTTGCCTGGAGAATCCCCAGGGACAGAAGAGCCTGGCGGGCTACAGTCCAGGGAGTCGCAAAGAGTCGGACACGACTGATCTAACACATCAGAGGTTAAAAAAAAAACAGAAACAGTTTGCCCAGGGAGCACTCTTTGCTCCCAGAAGCTGCTGCAGTCCTTGCCATATGACCCCAGGCATTCCTTTTTCTTTTGTGGTTATTTCTTTATTTTCTCTTGGCTGTGCTGGGTCTTTATTGTTCTTCACGGGCTTTCTCTAGTTTCGGTAAACGGGCTACTCTTTTGTTGAGCTGCGTGGGTTTCTCGTGGCCCTTTGGTCTCTTCCAGGCCTGTCTTTCTGACCCTACCTTCTTCTGATTAGGTCAGGTCCATCCAGGTTTGTTGACCAACTCAAACGTCAAGCGCTGAGGAACCCGGTCAAGACGGTGGCGTTGACCATGCTCTCAGGTTCCCCCTGTTCTCCAGAGCCCAGGATTCTGAACCCAGAGACAGGGATCTCAGGGGGTACACCTTAGACTTCAGCCCTCCCACACCGGAGTGTGTGTTCATGAGGGGCTACCCCCGGGGGTCCGCAGGGTCTCAGCGGGACTGCAGAGTCCCTGGGAGACTCTGTGATAGCCATGTGGGGGCCCCCTCCCATCCTTTTCAGGGGAGAGGAAGCTCTGACTGAATCTCCTGAGCCAGTGAGGGTGGTGTCTAGGGTATCTGCTTTCTGGGTTTGCAGAGCAAGCACCCCCCCGCCTAGCTCTAACCTCCCACCCTTCATGCAGGCTGTTGTCCAGCCGCTCAGTTGCATACGACTGCCTGCGACCCCAAGGTCTGCAGCACGCCAGGCTTCCCTGTCCTTCCCCATCTCCCAGATTTTGTTCAAACTCACGTCCATCGAGGCGGTGATGCCATCCAGCAGTCTCATCCTCCATCGCTCCCTTCTCCTCCTGCCCTCAATCTTTCCCAGCATCAGGGTCCCCTGTATTGAGGCTGGCGGCCTGTCTCTTGGAGTTGATTTACCGCTGAGATGCAAACACTCCGTCTTGATCGCTGGGGGCACCTGGCTTGGTCGAGGTGAGGGCTGTGGGGTTTAGGACACACTCCTGCAATCCAGAACTCCTCTGGACACCCCCATAGCTGGTGTTTTCACCCATGGTTTGCAGTCAAGCTAAGCTGTTAAGACAGGTTGCCTGGTGACTCGGCTGGAGGACCATAAGCACTTGCTGTAGACTTCTTCTTTGAGCTCTCACAGAGAAGAAAATGCTTGGCATGGAACTTGACGGTTTAATCTTGGAACAGAACCCAGAACCCATAGGTTAGGGAACCCCTGATCTAGTGGAATGAGATGCAGAGAAATGTTTTTTTCCTCAGGAAAGCAAAAAATCCCTGTACGTCTCGCATGCTACTTGTTTGCAAAAAAAAAAGTAACTCTTGTCTGAAAAAAATCACAGGGAGAAATCCAAAGAAACTTTCAGAGCTTGAAATTTCACAGGAAAGAGTGAAAATGAGAAGCACTAAAACTCCTTTTTTTAAAAAATTGCTTAAATACAGTGTGGGAAAAAGCATGAGCGTATTTAAACTTGTATGCTACACGTGTAAAAATCTTTACAAGGGAAAACGACCTAATGGTGTTTTTTTTTTAATGTAATTTGACGCATACTTTATTGGGAGAGAATCACGCTCTTTGGCAATTACCAAAATTACCACTTGTCAGATTCTCCTAATTATTTCATGTAAAACATGTCAGTCTGGCCCCATTTTTCTTTTCTTTCCCTTTTTTTTCTTTTTATTGAGCAGAGATTTTAAATGTTTCCGTAGTACAACTGTGCAGAAAGGGTCGTGGTTCCCAGCGTGCAATTATGGGAGGGTTTCAGGTAACAGCATCTCTATAGAGCGTGGATCCGTCTCCCAGGGACTGAGAGGGCTTGTCATCTGTGTCTCCTGCACTGGTACCTCTCTCCACGTTACAGCTGCTTGTGTTTGCATTCTTAGCATCCTCTGCTAGGCGGACTCACAGGTAGTGAGCATTTCTCATCTTCACACTTCTGTGGCAGGATTTGTGCAAGGTGGGGAGGTGGGGAGCACCCACCCCAACGCCATTGTTATGCTGGGTGAGGATGACGTTTCTGTGGTGACAACCAACAGCCCATCTCGCCTGAGGAGCCACCCTCCAGAGTCTGGTAAACAGTGGTTGTCTTCTTGGAAGTTGGTTGGGATGGAAGATTCCAGGGGAGGAGACAACGGTTGGTCCACTGCCTGGCAGCTGGTCACTATATCACCCTTTGGTGTCCCATCAGCAAGATGCTAAAAACAAATAGGTGTCTTCTTTTTTAAAGTTTTTCATTGGAGCAGCGCTGATTTACCATGGGAATGTGAGTTTCAGGCGTACGGCAAACTGATTAATTTATACATATACATATATCTATCCCTTTTCTGATTCTTTTCCCATACAGGTCATTACAGAGTGCTGAGCAGAGTTCTTTGTGCAATACAGGAGGTCCTTGTTAGCTTCTATTTTATATATGAAAGTAAGATGAACGTGTTAGTCCTTCAGTTGTGTCCAACTCTCTGCAACCCTGTGGACTGTAGCCTGCCAGACTCCTCTGCCCGTGGGATTCTCCAGGCAGAGAGAATACTGGAGTGGGTTGCCATGCCCTTCTGCAGGGGATCGTCCAAACTCCAGAACCGAACCCAGTCTCCTGCGTTGTAGGCAGATTCTTTAGTATCTGAGCCACCATATACTGGTGTGTATATGTCAATCACAATCTCCCAGTTTATCCCTCCTTTCCTCTTACTCCTTGGTAACCAGAAGTTTATTTTCTACACCCGTGGCTCTATTTCTGCCTTGTAGATAAGTTCATTTGTACCTTTTTAAAAAATTTGTTCAGATTTCCCGTAGAAGTGATATCATGCGATATTTGTCTTTGTCAGACTTAACTTCACATAGTGTGACAGTCTCTAGACCCATCTGCGTTATTGCAAATGGCATCATTTCACTTTTTAATGGCTGAGTAATAGTCTGTTTGCTGGAGAAGGCAATGGCACCCCACTCCAGTACTCTTGCCTGGAAAATCCGGTGGATGGAGGAGCCTGGTGGGCTGCAGCCCATGGGGTCGCTAGGAGTCAGACACAACTAAGCGACTTCACTGTCTCTTTTCATCTTCATGCATTGGAGAAGGAAATGGCAACCCACTCCAGTGTTCTTGCCTGGAGAATCCCAGGGATGGGGGATCCTGGTGGGCTGCTGTCTGTGGGGTCGCACAGTCGGACACGACTGAAGCGACTTCGCAGCAGCAGCAGCAATAGTCTGTTTGCATGCTGTTCATGGGGTTCTCAAGGTAGGAATAGTGAGGCGTGTGGTTGTCATTGCCTTCTCCAGTGGACCACATTTTGTCAGAACTCTCCACCGTGGCCCGTCTATCTTGGGCGGCCCTGGATGGCATGGCTTATAGTTTAATTGAGTTAGATGATGCTGTGATCCCCGTGATCATTCTGGTTAGCTTCACTGAGACTGTGATGTTCGTTCTGGAGACCGTGGGATTGTAGTTCTTGCTTCTTCCATCTGGCCTCTGATGGATGAAAGTGGGAGGCTTGCGCAAGCTTCCTGATGGGAAGGACTGGCTATGGAGGCAGCTAGGTCTTGCTCTGATGGGCAGGCCCATGCTCAGCTAATCGTTAATCCAATTTTCTGCTGAAGGGTGGGGCACTGACAAACACATCTCTTGACTCCTGCTAGGAACTGGACACGACTCCAGGTCCTAGGAATATCGTGGTCTATGAGAAAGCCCTGCTATTTCCCACTGCGGGGACACAGCAGAGTGGACTCGAGGGTCTGGAAGAGAACTTAGCAAGTGAATCAGTAGGGTGTTGGGTGATGGGGCCAGACCCACAGGGAAAATGGAAGAAGAAAAGGATATGCTGAAGGCAGGAAGAATGAGCAGAAATTTTGCAAAAGGTGGGCGTTAGAGGTGTGCGTGAGACTGGGATGACGCTGATTGTATTCCAGGCTACATGAGCCTCCTGGCAGGAGCCCAGTGATCTCAGCGGCCACGGGACATTCGGGACCCAGAATAAACGCTGTGTGGCTGGACAGGTCCTGGGAGGGAGGCTGGGCAGTCTCAGGGACCAGATTCTTCAAGTCATGATATGAGCTTCAGAGCTCATGTGAAATGATTCGGGACGTTGTCAAAGTCACGGTCAGCGTCCAAGAGTGTCGTGATCAGATTCTCTTTGTGAGGATTTCTGTCACTGTGTTTTTGGAGGACAGAAGGGAAAAGCTTAAGACTGAAGATACATGCAACTCCGTAGGAATGGGAGGCTCAAGTGGAGGGTCATTGGAGAACCTTGCTGTTATCTGACACATAGTATTCTCACTTGGCAAAGAGAACATGCATCTGTTTCTATTCTTCATATATCGTATGGTTTTAATCCTCGGTTAGATTCTTTGTTTCGGAGAAGGCAATGGCAACCCACTCCAGTACTCTTGCCTGGAAAATCCCATGGACAGAGGAGCCTGGTAGTCTGCAATCCGTGGGGTTGCTAGGAGTCGGACATGACTGAATCGACCTAGCAGCAGCAGCGGCAGCAGCAGATCCTCTGTTTAATCCCTTGTTTTTCAGAACTGAAATTCGGCATCCATCTGATGGCCAAAACCAGCACTCAGGTTGACTCGCCACGTCGATTCCAAATTTTAATCCAAATCGTCCAACAGCCGTCTTCACACTGAAACTTACTTGGGATCAACTTCAAAGTTGCCCTTTTAAAAAGTTTTAGCATTTCATCCAGTCTGGTGTTGAACGTGCCCAGTGTTAAAAATGACATGGAGATCCTTAGTCCCTTGCCAACCCTGCCTTAACAGTCTGGCTTCATGAATGAGACTTATATCCATGAGGTGAATTATATGCAAGGGTTTCTGGTGTTTGACCTTTTCCAACTGGCTGAGTCTGTATCCATTTGGGTTTTGACTGAACGCAAATGAAGCTTGTTTTGGAACTTGGTAGAAAGATAAATCTACCGAGGAGGATGAGATGGCTGGATGGCATCACCGAGGCGATGGCCATGAAGTTGGGCGAGCTCTGGGAGATTGTGGGGGCACAGGGAGGCCTGGCGTGCTGCAGTCCATGGGGTTGTGAAGGATTCGATAGGACTAGGGGACTGAACAACGGCAGAAAGAGTATCAGGGGTAGGTTCGTGATATCTGTGTGAGGTTGGAGGTCAACACTTGGAATGGGAGGACTGAGAGATCTCTGGAGGCCCCTAGAAGCCTCTGGTCGGCAGGCTGCTCTGCGGTGCTCATTCTGTGCATCACTGCGCTTCCATCTGTCATCTCATCTTCATTACGTGCCCAAAAGCTCATGCCCTGCAACCCCACCAGGGAGCACGTACTTCTGTCCGATGTGGTTTCCTAAAAGAGACACGATCCACCGCTTGATACACCTTCACAGCCAGCTCACACACAACAGGAGCAAGGACGCTCCCCCAAAAGGACATTCAGATGCTGCTGTGGGCTGAGGTCTCTCTCCCCGCCCGAGTCATCTGTTGAGACCCTGGTCCCAGTGTGGTGGGTTTGAGGGGCACGTGCCTTTAGGAGATAATTAGGTCACAGGTCAGGGAGAGCTTGCATGATGGAATTAGCACCCATCTCAGAGGGATGGCTCAGATGATAAAGCGTCTGCCTACCATGTGGGAGATCCGGGTTTAGTCCCTGGGTCGGGAAGATCTCCTGGAGAAGGAAATGGCAACCCACTCCAGTATTCTTGGCTGCAAAATCCCACGGATGGAGGAGGCTGGTGGGCTACAGTCCACGGGCTAGCAAAGAGTCAGACACAGCTGAGCGACTTCGCTTTCACTTTCAGAGGAGAAGTCAGTGAGAGAACTTGCCCTCTGTCTCTGCCGTGTGAAGATCCAGAAGAGGGACTCACTCATCAGACCCTGGAACTGAACTGTGCTGACCCGCTGATCTTGGGGACTCCAGCCTCCAGAATCAGTCTATCCCAGGAAATAGAACTCGGTGGCCGTCCACCGCACCGTGCGGTACCCATGTGGGAGCATCAAGAGGGACTGCCCTGGCCATCCACTGGATGAGACTCCACCTTCCATCTAGAAAGAGGGTACCAGTCTCCAGGGCAGCAAGGGAGATGCAGACGTAGAGAACAGACTTTTGGACACAGTGGGTAAGGAGAGGGTGGGAGGAATAGAGAGAAAAAGACGGAAATATACACACGACCCCGTGGACGGCAGTGCGCCAGGCCTCCCTGTCCATCACCAATGCCCAGAGCTTGCTCAAACTCACGTCCATCGAGTCTGTGATGCCATCCAGCCATCTCATCCTCTGTCGTCCCCTTCTCCTCCTGCCCCCAGTGTCTCCCAGCATCAGAGTCTTTTCAAAATAACAATAACAATAATAATAATAAAAAGCTTTCCCTCTTCCAATGGCTTCGATTCCTGGTTGGGAAGCTAGGACCCAAGTTTCAGGGCCCTAAAAAAAACCAAGACATAAAGCAGAAATAATATTGTAACTAATTCCTTAAAGACTTTAAGAAAAAAAAATCCTTATTAAAAAAAAATTAAGCTTTAAAAGAAAGAAGCATTAAGAAACGTTGGCTAAGCACTTAGACCAACCGGTATAGATTTTTTTCTTTTTCCTATTTAAAATCTCTGTCTCAAGTAAGGAAGCACTGCTTTGACACAAGAGCACAAGTAAACATGTAGATAATTGTACCGTGAATGTGGTCGTACAAGCCTCCTCCTGTCAAGCAAACAGCCTCGATGGGGCTGGCTTGACGAAGATTTGTGAGAGGTAATCAGACATTGTCCCCTCCTGATGCCAGCTGAAATACAGCTACTGTTCTCTGATGGCCGAGGGAGCCCTAATAAGATTTAAGAGATAACATACAGTCTGCCCGTGGGTGAAGGTAGTTATTTCTCGCACCTTGCTGAGAATCCAAGTAAATTTCACCCAATCCATTACCCGCAATGCATCAGATTACACGTGACACCTCTTCTGTGTGACAAATGGGTTTATAAAGTGTTACTCAGGCAGCATAAGGGTAATCCGTCTGCTCTGTGGCTGGAACCCAGGCACTACGTTTTTCTGCAACAGTCCTAATTAATCATGTCAAAGCATTACAATGCATGTAAATATTTCTTTCTCAATGTGAGAGAAGTAAGGTATCAGATTTAAAGTAACAGTATTTCCCCCCCTCTCCAAAGTTGTGATGGGGTGGGAAAATTAACCAACCCTTCCAAAGCACAATAGATTTCAGTTCAGTCGCTCAGTCGTGTCCAACTCTGCAAGCTCATGTACTATGTCACGCCAGGCCTTCCTGTCCATCACCAACTCCCAAAGCTTACTCGAACCCGTGTCCATTGAGTTAGTGATGCCATCCAACCATCTCATCCTCTGTCATCCCCTTCTCTTCCCGCCTTCAATCTTGCCCAGCATCAGGGTCTTCTGCAGTGAGTCAGTTCTTCACATCAGGTGGCCAAAGTATTGGAGTTTCAGCGTCAGTCTTTCAAATGAATATTCAGGACTGATTCTCTTTAGGATGGACTGGGTCGATATCCTTGCAGTCCAAAGGACTCTCAAGAGTCTTCTCCAACACCACAGTTCAAAAGCATCCATTCTTTGGCACTCAGCTTTCTTTATAGTCCAACTCTCACATCCATACATGACTAGTGCGTCTCAGTAGTGATGAGGTGAATGAGTAGTCTTATACATGACTAACAGATCTCAGGGATATGAAAATATTCATAGGAGATTCTAAAACTGGACAAGTTCTCATTTATAGATTCGTGTCTCATTTTGAAAGATCTGTTCAATTGAGAAGTGATTCCTCAAGCATATATCCTACAGTAAGCTAGGGATGTTTGAATCCCTTATTTTTCAACTCTCTTCTTCCTAAATTGCATTAATTGTTTGCTTTTATTACAAATATATATTTTTAATGTGGACCATTTCTTTTAAAGTTTTCTTTGCATTTGTTACAGTATCGCTTCAAGGCAGGTGGGATCTTAGTTCCCCGGCCAGGGATTGAACTCATACCACATGCATTGGAAGGTGAATTCTGAACCCTGTATCCCCCAGGGAAGTCCCACAGTATGCTTTTCAAATGCATCTCTTTCTATTACTAAAGACCTAGCTATATTTCAGTGTTTACGGCAGAAGTGGCAACACTATTTTTCACCTCAATATTGGTATATTTCCATCATCCTACGCTCCAAAGGTGTGTGCTCTATAATTCCATTTCTAGATGAGTATTTTCAATCGTATTTCTTCCAATGATGAACAGCTTCATAAGCAAGGAGTTTTCGGCTTCATACAGACACTTGGAAGATTAAAATATTCTCCCAAAGGTTTTATTTCCCTTTAAATGGATGAGGTATTGGTATTTCAGGTGTGAATGTTTTAAAATTCTGGACTGAAAGATGTATCTTATATGGAAAAAATTAGCTTTGGGCAACTAAACTATTATTGATCATTCAAACATAAGGGTTTTCCTTAAAAGTAAAATCTTTCAGTCGTGTCCGACTCTTTGCAATCCTGTTGACTTTAGCCTACCAGTCTCCTCCGTCCGTGGGATTTTCCAGGCAGGAGGACTGGAGAGTGGGTTGCCGTTTCCTTCTCCAAGGGACCTTCCCAACGTAGCGATTGAACCCGGGTCTCCCACATTACAGGCAGATGCTTTACTGTCTGAGCCACCAGGGAAGCCTAAGGATTTTCCTCACGATATAAACAATTTCTTTTCCAAGTAGGGGGAGAAGAGGAAAGATTTGATTTTATATGTTGAGATTTCCCTTTCCATTCAGAAAAGGTTTTTTTTTTTTTTAAATGACTTTTTCGTGTTATTTATTTATTTATGTTGACCGCTTTTGCGGTTGGGTTCCTAGTTTCCCAACTGGGAATTGAACTCACACCCCTTGCCGTGGAAGTGTGGAGTCTTAACCACTAGACCACCAAGGAATTCCTAAAATTTGTCTTCCGTGTGTGTGTGTGTGTGTGAGTAGCTCAGTCGTGTCTGACCCTTTGCGACCTGTAGACTGTAGCCCATGGGGCTCCTCTGTCCCTGGATTTTTTTTCAGACAAGGAAACTGGAGTGGGTTTCCATTTCCTCCTCTGGATTTCTTTTCCTTGTTGGGCACGTAATTTCAGCTGAGCTGTGTATAGGGGAGGGGAGGGAAGCAACTGACCCTCTGTCTCGTACATTCTTTATGATTCAAGTAGAAACACTTGAAGCCGTAGAAAGTTCAAGTGGACCGTGAGCTCTTCATATTATATATCCTTAGGAACACACAATGAATTTTCCTCTGATTTTTTGGAGCCCTCTGTGGCATAAAAATACACACCTACACAAGACTTTTTAAGGAACAATTTCTTGTGTCTTTGGTGAGCCCGAGCGTGTTGTGTTGGGCTCCAAGAATCGTGGACCATCCTTGACTATGAGGGCAGAGCAAGAAGGGAGAATAGCAGGGGTATCAGAAAGATGCGTCGGAGCAGCATCTCAGCCGTGTGGACCATTTGGACATGTATTCTCTTGGCAGACTTCATGCAGACCAGCCACAGCCACGTTAGCATTCATCTTTCAGGAGTTGTTATGGACGGGGCGCCCAGTGTATGGACAGGAAGGCCGGGGGAGATTCTCAAACCTGGCTCAACTTCCTGCTTGCACTTAGTTTACTAGGAACCTGCCCAAGAGTGGATTGTAACAAGGACAAGGGAACACGTGGACCTTCTGAGAAAATACCTCCACCTCGTGGATCTCTAAGCATTCCTGAAATGGGTTGAATAATTTATACCAAAGGCTCAAAGGATAAATCAGACAAGGAAATGCCAACCCAGTCCGGTAGTGTTGCTGGGGAAATTCCATGGGCAGAAGAGCCTGACGTGCTGCAATCCATGGGGTCACAGAGAGTTGGACACGACTTAGCAACTGAATACTCAGGATGAAGGATTTATCCAACACGGAGGATAAATTAGAAAAGTGAGTCTATTACTGATAATCCTTCAGAGAAGGTACTATTCAAGACACACTTATCTCACAAGAGGTGGTACTGAAATTTGCTACTGACAGGTATGCGTCAGAAAAAAAAAAAAAAACCTGCCTGCAAATATCTTATTCAGAAAAGAACTTGTCATGAGTAAGGATGTCAAGAATAGAGGCAGCAGTTAGAGGCTGTAGTAATTGGGCAGGGACCACAGTCTATTAGGATTAAATTAAATGTGGCATTAGAATGTGTAAATATGGTACACCTCATCTAACAAAATGAGATGGAATGTTCTCATTATTTTTAGCAAAACATAGTCCTCTACTTCCAAATAAACTGGATTTCTGAGAAAAATACAGAAGGGATGAAGAATATCCATAGAAGAATTGGGAATGCAGTTCCGCGATAAAGTAACATTGATAATGAGTATGACACTGTGGACAGCTGACCTCGGAGACTGGAGTAAGCTTACAATCTATGGAGGAAAGATAGCCATGGAGGAAGAGATGGGAACATGAATCCACAGGCAGGAACTGGCCAAGTGGATGCAGTCAGAGAGCCAGGGTCTGGGAGGGCAGCCCTGCAGCTGAAACCCCAGAATTTGGGGGACGCCTGACATCAGAAGAAGCAGAGAGGGGCCATATCATGAGTGGTCTCATCATGCCCACGTGATGACACGCGGAGACACTGAGATGCTAAGATGGATCACGCTCAGATGGAGAAGGTGCTCTTGAAAACTCTGTGCCACAGCTCGACGGACGAAGAAGCAGAGAGGGGCCATACCTCGCATGGTCTTGTCATGCCTGCGTGATGACGTGCCGAGATGCTGAGACAGCAAGGTGGACCCCAGCTGCCTGCGACACAGCTCCACGTTTGACACGGGAAGAGGCAGAGAGGGGCCATGTCACCAGCGATGTTGTTATGCCAACATGATGAGACGCTGGGATGCTGAAGTGGACCAGAACCACTCGTGAGAACCTTAGTCCACACCTGGACACCTGGCGGAGGAAGAGAGAGGTCCCATCACGGATGGTCTTCCCATGCCAGTGGGATGAGATGCTAAGATGCTGAGATGCTAAGGTAGACTGTCACTGCTCTGAAAACCGCTGAACCACGGCTCAACGGTTGACCTGGGATGGGGCAGACAGGGGTCCTATCATGAGGGGTTCCGTGCCAACCTGATGAGATGCTGAGATGCCAAGGTGGGCCACGACTCCTCTGGAGAACTTTTGACCACCGCTGGACACTTGACATGGGAAGGAGCAGAGAGGGGTTCTACCGGGAATGGTCTCGGTCACAGCCACTTGATGAAACGCTGAGATGCTGAGATGGGCCATGACTGCTCGGAGAAGCTTGTCCCACAGCTCAACCTTTGATATGGGAAGAAGCAGAGAGGGGTCATCCCATGAACGGTCTTGTTATGCCAACATAATGACGCGATGAGATGCTGAGATGGACCAAAACTGTCCTTGAGAGAGCCGAAATGGGCCATAACTACGCTTGAAAACCCTGTACCACAGTCCTCGGCTAGATCAATGCCATCTGTCAGACCTCTTTTTTCCCCCTCTGCCTGTCAGCTTTCACCTACCTTCTCAACCAGCCCTTCCACTGTGTTGTAGAGACCCCTTTCATTTCTGCAGGTCCACCTGGTACCGCATCAAGTATTTTTTCCCCATGTGTGTGGGTCTCATTTTTTTTGCTATTTCTTTGGGCCTGTTTCCTAGCCAACCATTTCTCAGATGCATCCCTGGATATTAACACACTTGATGTCTTCTTTGGTGAACTTTACAGCTTATAAACACACCCCCACAGGCAGCATACAAAATAAGTCATATACAGAGAAAGAATGAAGAGCTGTCAAAGGTTGCAGTGGACAACTAAATGTAATAATGTGGAATCCTGGGTTAATAGCATCCTATCAATAATTTCCTGGGTTCATCATTGTCCTTTAGGATGATATACGTTCACATTAGCAAAGGTAGTGTTGAGCGTGTAAGACTAAATTGCCATGACTACTCTGGCAATTTTTAAGAAGCTTATAATTATCTCAAAATAAAAAGTTACAATGTACATAAAGCTGAAATTAAAAGGGAAAAAAAAATCCCAGAACTCATTCTCTAGCAGGTAAAAAGTAGGACCCGTATTATTTTTCCTTTGCTTAAAGTCTTTTTTTTTTTTAAGGCTGTATAAGCTTTTTATCTCTATTCCTTAGATGGTACTCACATTATTAGGTTTTGTTTCATGTTATTTCTATCACGTGCAGAAGAGCTTCTTTTTAAGGAAATGAAGGTAAAATTCACATAACATAAAAAAGAACCTTTATACAGTGTGGGACTTCTGTGGTGGCCCAGTGGCTAAGACTCAGCTCCCTCTGCAGAAGTCCCGGGTTCTATCTCTGGTCAGGGAACTGGATCCCACAGGCTGCAACTTAGACCCAGTGCAGCCAAATAAATTCAATTATTTTTTTAGATGAACCATTTTAAAGTGTGAAATTCAGTGGGAGTTAGTCTGTCCACAGTGATGTGCAACTATCTCCAGCATCTGGCTTGAAAGAATATTCAGTTCAGTTCAGTCGCTCAGTCGTGTCCGACTCTTTGCGACCCCACGAATCGCAGCACGCCAGGCCTCCCTGTCCATCACCAACTCCCGGAATTCACCCAGACTCACGTCCGTCGAGTCCGTGATGCCATCCAGCCCTCTCATCCTGTCGTAATTGCCCCCAGAAAACACCTGTTTAACAATCACGTCTCATTTCTGTGCTCTTCCCTCCAGCCCTTAGTACCTTCTGATCAGCTTTCCATTCTGTGGATTTAACATGCAAGCGTGCACATTCCGCAGGTAAAAGGGGTCAGACAACATGTGTCCTTCCTTCACTGACTGTCACGGCTTCAAGAATCGTGGATACTGTAGCAAGCGTCAGTGTTACACTCCTTTTGAAGACTGAGTACTATTTCATTGTGAGGATATACCGTCATCTATTTATCCATGCATCTGTTAGTAGAGATTTGAGACGTTTGCACCTTCTGGGGATGGTGCATAAAAATGCTGCTGTGAGCGTGCACGGACACATTTATGCATGGAAGTGTGTCTTTATTTCACTGGAGTATCTTCCAGGAAGTGGAATTGCTGGGTCCTAGGGTAATTCTGGGAGAAGGAGGTGGCACCCCACTCCAGTACTCTTGCCTGGAAAATTCCATGGACGGAGGAGCTTGGTAGGCTGCAGTTCATGGGGTCGCTACAAGTTGAACACGACTGAGTGACTTCACTTTCACTTTTCACTTTCATGCATTGGAGACGGAAACGGCAACCCACTCCAGTGTTCTTGCCTGGAGAATCCCAGGAACGGGGGAGCCTCATGGGCTGCTGTCTATGGGGTCGCACAGAGTCGGACACGACTGAAGCGACTTAGCAGCAGCAGCAGCAGCAGCAGCAGCAGCAGCAGGGTAATTCCATAGCTTCCCAGCTGGCTCAGTGGTAAAGAATCTGTCTGCAATGCAGGAGACCTGGGTTTGATCCCTGGGTTGGGTAGATCGTTTGAGAAGGAAATGGCAACCCACTCCAGTATTTGTGCCTGGAAAATCCCACGGACAGAGGAGCCTGGCAGGCTACAGTCCATGGGGTCGCGGAGGGTCGGACACGACTGAGTGGTTAACATATGCACCCACAATGATTGAAGCTCAGCACGTGCTCTTTTTTTTTAAATTTTCAGAATAATTCCATTTCTAAAAACTTTCCATTATAAAATGTAACACAAACATGAAAGATGACATTAAAAAGAGAAAGACAGAAAAATGAGTTGTAGCAAACGAAACCCCCCGAAGCCAGCACGGAGGTCAAGAAATGAAGTACTATAAATGGAATTCTTTAGCATATATCCATTTGAGTCTGATTTCTTTTTCTTAATTTCTATTGGAGATTGGTTTCTTCAGCCTTATATATACAGAAAACCCCTCCCTTGTGGACCTCCCTTTCAAGCCACCACAGTGTATGAAACAGAGTTGCCTTTGCTATGCAGTATCTTCTCCGTAGCTATCTGTTCTGCTCCTGGGTATATACCCAGAGAAAACCATAATTAAAACAGGTCCATCCACCCCAGTGCTCACAGCAGCAGTGTTCACAATGGCAAGGACATGGTCGCAACCTAGATGTCTATCAAAAGAGGAATTTCTTTTCTTTTCTGAATTCACCGTTATGGTCAGTAAATTTTTCTTTTTTAAAAAATTTACATGTACCTTTTATTTTTTAATTGGAGTAGAGTTGATTTACAATGTGTGTTAGTAAGTTTTTCGGGTTGAGGTCTGTCATTCTCCAGCTGATGCATGTAGGGATAGGTATATTATTTATCACTACTTCACTGTATAAATCCCTTCTCTGTATAGACCATGTAAGTGAAAACTGGTCTCATTTTCCTCTCTGAGCACAAGTGGGCCATTATGAACTGATTCTGAAATTTCTGCTGTATTAGAAACAGTTTTACCTGGTTAAACAGCCCCTTATTTCAGTTCCACAGATTATGTCAATTCTTGGGTTCCGGTGCAAACTGCACTTTCTCTAAACCTAATACTCGCTGGCATGAACTACGAGTAAATTGAAAGCTGTCTATATGTCGGTAATGGCGTGTCTATTACAGTTTTCAAAATTGCATCCTACACTCAGATTTCCAAAATGTACCCATTTGCGCTTCCATGGGCAATTTTCATTTAAGGGTATATTCATAATATTAATGCAATGCCAGCAGCCATATTTTGCTCCTTTTATTATGCCACAGAATTTAATTGAAAAGCATGAGCTATTTGAGTGATTTTTTTTTGCATTAGAGTAAAAATTATTCCCAATAGGATCCGTCGTACACTGCTCACATGCATCAACTGATAATTACGCTTTTATTCCGAGCATTCTGAAGTTAATCATGACTCACTCTACTCTCTGGCTGAAATAATAATACTAATCAACAGTGCACATGAACTGACAAAACAAATCTTAATATAGAGACTGAACGTACGGAGGGACCAAGAAAAAAGCAATACAGCACGTATTTCTAACATGACCATAGTTGATAGAGTCGTGGCTTTGAAGCCCAGATTTTGGTATAATTCGTGATTCAGCTTAAATGCAACATTCAGAGGGCTTTCTTGGTGGCCCACTCGGGAAAGAATCTGCCTGCAATGCAGGAGACTAGGGTTCAATGCCTGGATCGGGAAGATCCCCGGGAGAAGAAAATAGCCACCGACTCCAGTATTCTTTCCTGAGAAATCCCATGGACAGAGGCGGCTCGTGGGCTACAGTCCATGGGGTCACAAGCGTTGGGCATGACTGAGTGAGTAAACCATTGTCACCACTGCTAAGAGGGTGATTTGCATTCGAGTCTTTTATTTTTCAATTTTTTTACAGTTTTTTTTTAATGTGAACCATTTTAAAAATCCCTACTGAATTTCTTACGATATTGCTCCTATCGTTTATGCTCTGGGCTTTTGACCGTGAGGCGTGTAAGATCTCAGCTCCCCTGAAAGTGAAAGAGTCGCTCAGTCGTGTCCACCTCTTGATGAGCCCGTGGACTGCAGCCCACCAGGCTCCTCCATCCATGGGATGCTCCAGGCAAGGGTACTGGAGAAGATCCTTCCCCCAGGGGATCTTCTCGACCCAGGGATCACACCCAGGTCTCTAGCATTGCAGGCGGATTCTTTACTGTCTGAGCCACCAGGAAAGCCCCCATACATTCTGGTTTACTTCACAATACAGTTACTGTGTTCTATGTTGCCTTTGTATACGCAGACCTACTCAAGTCATTTCTAATGACTCATTATGGGAGAAAACTGAAAGGCAATACCATATTTTCTCAAGGCCTGTTGGGGGTGGGAGGGGGGCCTTAATGAGCCAGTGAAGAGGAATGAGGTGTTTGACTCTGAGAATTCAAGACTGTGAAACTGCTCTATCGCGGGAGGAAAACGTTAAGATTTTTCACAGAAAAATTCTTAATAGAACCAAGCAGGTGAATATGTTCATACATCATGTAAGCAGCGTAGATAGATTTTAGGGCTTTCATTTTTTTTTTCACTTCTAAATCTCTAATTAATCACCCCGCTGCAGAATAATTGAGTCTGCACACCTGAGTGCTTCACACACTCTATCACTTGCAAGCGCAGGTGGATTTTGCCTTCCTCCGTCTCTGGCTTCTACAAGGCTGGCGGTGGCTTGTACCTGGAGATCTCTGTGGTCCTAACAGCCCCCTTTCCCTCACTTGTGGCTGCCCATCCTGTGTCTCCAAGTCGGCCTTCGTGTCGACTTAAAAAGATAGTCCCAACGTTGAAGATGGGATGAGAGTTATATTTTATTTGGCGGGAATTTTTAGGGTGTCAAGCCCAGGAGATAGCATCTCAAGTGACCTTGAGAAAACTTGTCGGAGGAGGTATGTGTTTATGGCGGGGGGAGGACTTGGGTTATTTAGAAGTTTGCAACAAGGGGCAGGTAGCCTGAACATCAGGAAATTATTAATTACAGAAACCAGGTATGTCCAATGAAGGAATTTTGTGCTTTTCTATGTAGGGGAAGTTTCAAGAGTCTGGGCTCTCTGAAACCCTTCCTTTCACACGCATCTCGGCAATCCGAGGCCGGTATCCTGGTTTTTATTATTATTATTATTATCTTACTTTACAATACTGTATTGGTTTTGCCATACAGCAGCATGAATCTGCCACGGTGTACACGTGTTCCTCTGTCCCCGCAATCCCCAGGCCCTAGCTCTGCAGTGCTTGCTGTGAGCAGTGGCTGCAGCTCAATGGGTGGCCTGATAGCAGGCATTGTTCTTTTTATTTTTTTAAATTTTACTTTATTTTACTTTACAATACTGTATTGGTTTGCCATACATTGACATGAATCCACCTCGGGTATATACGAGCTCCCAATCCTGAACCCCCCTCCCGCCTCCCTCCCCATATCATCTCTCTGTATCATCCCCGTGCACCAGCCCCAAGCATCCTGTATCCTGTATTGAACATAGACCGGCGCTTCGTTTCTTACGTGATAGTATACATGTTTCAATGCCATTCTCCCACATCATCCCCCCCTCTCCCTCTCCCTCAGAGGCCAAAAGTCCGTTCTATACCTCTGTGTCTCTCTTGCTGTCTCGTATACAGGGTCATCATTAACATCTTTCTAAATTCCATATATATGTGTCAGTATACTGTACTGGTGTTTTTCTTTCTGGCTTACTTCACTCTGTATAACCGGCTCCAGTTTCATCCACCTCATTAGAACTGATTCAAATGTATCCTTTTTAAGGGCTGAGTAATAGTCCATTGTGTATATGTACCACAGCTTTCTTATCCATTCATCTGCTGATGGACATCTAGGTTGCTTCCACGTCCTGGCTATTATAAACAGTGCTGTGATGAACATTGGGGTACACGTGTCTCTTTCAGTTCTGGTTTCCTCGGTGTGTATGCCCAGCAGTGGGATTGCTGGGTCATAAGGCAGTTCTATTTGCAATTTTTTAAGGAATCTCCACACTGTTTTTCATAGTGGCTGTAGTAGTTTGTATTCCCACCAGCAGTGTAAGAGGGTTCCCTTTTCTCCACACCCTCTCCAGCATTTATTGCTTGTAGACTTTTGGATCGCAGCCATTCTGACTGGTGTGAGATGGTACCTCATTGTGGTCTTGATTTGAATTTCTCTGATAATGGGTGATGTTGATTGAGCATCTTTTCACGTGTTTGTTAGCCATCTGTATGTCTTCTTTGAAGAAATGTCTGTTTAGTTCTTTGGCCCATTTTTTGATTGGGTCGTTTATTTTTCTGGAGTTGAGCTGCATAAGTTGCTTGTATATCTTTGAGATTAGTTGTTTGTCAGTTGCTTCATTTGCTATTGTTTTCTCCCATTCAGAAGGCTGCCTTTTCACCTTACTTATGGTTTCCTTTGTTGTGCAGAAGCTTTTAACTTTAATTAGATCCCATTTGTTTATTTTTGCTTTTATTTCCAGTATTCTGGGAGGTGGATCATAAAGGATCCTGCTGTGATTTATGTCGGAGAGTGTTTTGCCTATGTTTTCCTCTAGGAGTTTTATAGTTTCTGGTCTTATGCTGAGATCTTTAATCCATTTTGAGTTTAATTTTGTGTATGATGTTAGAAAGTGATCTAGTTTCATTCTTTTACAAGTGATAGCAGGCATTGTTCTTGCTAGGCATCCTCTGAGCTTAGAAATTCACAATTGAAAGGCCAGCATGGCTGTGATAGCTGTGCCGGCCTTATCATTGATAATGGCAGGAAATACTCCATTTGTCATTAGAAAAACAAGGAGGGTGTTTTGGGATTGTACTGAAATGTTTAATAGGCTTTCCCCCAACAGTTGTTTTGGGACGTAAGGATAACCGTGAACATCCCTGAGCCTGTAAATAAACGAATCCATTTGGATGTCTGCATGAATGCTTGTTTATCCCAATCCTTGGAGTTCATCATGTAGTACAAAAGTAGGCAGTTTTTAAAATGCTTTTATTTTTTTTTCTGGACGCATAAGGAAAAAGCAGAAACATTTCCTAATACCAACAGTGACTGAAATGAAAATCACACGCATCAAAGAGATTCATGAGTGGGTCTTCTGGCTGCTGTATTTTTCCGACCTGACTAGAAGCAGGGTGTTAGCTGTGATAGATAAGAACACGCCTCAGGCAAACTGCACAACCCAGCTTGTGATAATATGACATTTTAGTGTCTACTGAATTCTTGCAGAGCTATGGTCTTATTTCTTTCTTACAGAGTGGGGCGGAAAAAAAGTCATTAGGCAGACCAAGAAAATAGTCTTCCTGTCGCTATTTGATAGCAGAAGGAACTGGAAATGAAGCTCGTTGGCCTTTAGCCAGCAAATTTCTATGGCCAGCCAACATCCAGGCCACGATCAGAATCAAGTGACATGGTCTGCGGGTGAGTTGCGAAAGATTTTCCAAATACAGAGCTTTTTCAGAAGGGAGTGACTTTATTAAGAGCAAAGAGCAGAGAGAATGTGGGCACTGTGAGCGCAAAAGGCCAAACTCCTCACAGGCCAGGGAGAGCCATTCCTTTGAGTGGGTTAATAACCAACTTTTTGACCCTCAAGACACAGAAAAAAATTTGTGCAGGAGGGGGTGGCACTGGGTGATTGGTTAGGATGCTGTGCGTGTGTGTGCGCGCAGTCATGTCCGACTCTTTGCGACCTCGGGGACTGTAGCCCACCAGGCTCCTTGTCCATGGGGTTCTCCAGGCAAGAATGCTGGAGTGGGTTGCCATGTCCTTCTCCAGGGCACCTTCTTGACCCAGGGATCAGGCCCTTGACTCTTATGGGTCCTGTATCGGCTGGCAGATTCTTTATCCACTAGTGCTGCCTGGGAAACCCTTAGGGTGCTATAGGGTGGGCATTTTACCCAATATGGAGGTGAAGAAAGGCTGGTTTAGGTCAAGGGGGCTCATAGGAATAGTTGCTATGGGGCTTGGTTAACTCTGGAGGTTTTTGTCCTGTGACCTTGGTATAGGCCTTCCCATCTGGGAACTTATGGTATGTCGTCTTCTATAATCTAGTTTCCTCTCCACTTTGCAGAGCAGGAAAGTTTACTAAATATCATTCTAGATTGTTGTTAAGTCATCAGTCATGTCCGACTCTTTGTGACCCCACGGACCGCAGCAAGTCAGGCTTCCCTGTCCTCTACTATCTCCTGGAGTTTGCTCAGACTCATGTCGATTGAGTTGATGATGGCATCCAACCATCTCATCCTCTGTCATCCCTTTCTCCTCCTGCCCTCAATCTTTCCCAGCATCGGGGTTTTTTCCAATAAGGCAGCTCTTCTCATCAGGTGGCCAAAGGATTGGAGTTTCAGTTTTATCATCAGTCCTTCCAATGAACAATCAGTACTGATCTCCTAGAGGATGCACTGGTTGGATCTCCTCGCAGTCCACGGGGCTCTCAAGAGTCTTCTCCAGCACCACAGTTCAAAAGCATCCATTCTTCAGTGCTCAGCCTTTTTTATGGTTCAACTCTCACATCCATACATGACCACTGGAAAAACTATATGTTTATGTTAGTTGCTGAGTCGTGTCTGGCTCTTTCCAACCCCATGGACTGTAGCCTGCCATGCTCCTGTGTCCATGAAATTCTCCAGACAAGAATACTGGAGTGGGTTGCCATTTCCTCATCCAGAAGATCTTCCTAACCCAGGGATCGAACCCAGGTCTCCTACAATCCAGGCGAATGCTTTACCATCCGAGCTACTAGAAAAACCATAGCTTTGATTATATGGACCTTTGTTGGCAAAGTGATGTCTGTGCTTTTAAATATGGCATCTAGGTTCATCATAGCTTCAGTTCAGTTTAGTCGCTCAGTCGTGTCTGACTCTTTGCTACCCCATGGAATGCAGCACGCCAGGCTTCCCTGTCCATCACCAGCTCCTGGAGCTTACTCAAACTCATGTCCATCGAGTCAATGGTGTCATCCAATCGTCTCATCCTCTGTCAGCCCCTTCTCTTTTATCCTAGGTTATTAAAGCCTTAAATGAAGAGAATTGACCTCCAATAGGCAGGGCTTTCTGGTATACAGCAGAGAATGGCTTCATGGAATGTGAGATCTGAAGGAAATACAGACCCAACCAAGAGCGCAAAAAAAGCAAAACAATTAGGACATAAACTAAAAGTACAGACAGTTCCGAGGAAATATAATGAAATTACATTGTGTGCGGAGTTTCTCATGAAAAAGTCTAGAGAGCTCTTCATCAAGACTTCTCCTTGAATAGTCATTACGGCTGACTCAAAATCATTTAACCTAAACCCACTTGGAAAAACAAAGCCCCTCGTAAAAGCGTTGAATTACATGAAAATGATGGTGTATAATCAGCTTCATATTTAAGAGAAAGGTCAATTAAGAATCGAGTCTAGATTTCTTGACATTGTTCTAAGACAAGAATACTGAATGATACTTCACAACTATTAACTTCTGCATTGATGAAAGGATTTATACTATATTATTAATGTTTGTAGAGGCTTATCAGAAGGAAGTCTGTGTTTTGATGCCTCTTGGAAGGGGAATGAAAGAGCTTTTATGTCGGTTCTGAACTGCCTCAGATTCAATGCTGTACATGAGCTTTTCTTGCTTAGAAAGTGAAGGTACCCTGAAGTAAAGTGAAAGTTGCTCAGTTGTGTCTGACTCTTTGTGACCCCAAGGACTATACAGTCCATGGAATTCTCCAGGCCAGAACACTGGAGTGGGTAGCCTTTCCCTTCTCCAGGGGATTTTCCCAAACCAGAGGTTGACCCCACATCTCCTGCATTGCAGGCAGGTACTTTACCAGCTGAGACACAAGGGAAGCCCAGGAATACTGGAGTGGGTAGCCTATCCATCCTCCAGCAGATCTTCCCAACCCAGGAACTGAACCAGGCTCTCCTGCCTTGCAGGAAGGTCGTTTACCAACTGAGCTCTCAGGGAAGCCCCAAAGGTACATTGAATTCACTTCAGTTTCTCAGTTGTGTCTGACTCTTTGCGACCCCATGGACTACAGCACACCAGGCTTCCCTGTCCATCAGCAACTCCCAGAGCTTACTCAAACTCATGTCCATGGAGTCAGTGATGCCATCCAACCATCTCATCTTCTGTTGAGCCCTTTTCCTCCTGCCTTTAATCTTTCCCAGCAACAGGGTCTTTTCAAATGAGTCAAGTCTTTGCATGAGGTGGCCAAAGGACTGGAGTTTCAGCTTCATCATCAGTCCTTCCAATGAACACCCAGGACTGATTTCCTTTAGGATGGACTGGTTGGATCTCCTTGCAGNNNGGGACTCTCAAGAGTCTTCTCCAACACCACAGTTCAAAAGCATCCATTCTTTGGTGCTCAGCTTTCTTTATAGTCCAACTCTCACAGCCATACAAGACCACTGGAAAAACCATTGCCTTGACTAGACGGACCTTTGTTGGGAAAGTAATGTCTCTGCTTTTGAATAGTGCTGTCTAGGTTGGTCATAACTTTTCTTCCAAGGAACAAGCGTCTTTTAATTTCATGTCTGCAGCCACCATCTGCAGTGATTTTGGAGCCAATAAAATAAAATAAAATAAAGTCTGACACTGTTTTCACTGTTTCCCCATCTATTGGCCATGAAGGGATGCCATGATCTTCGTTTTCTGAATGTTGAGTATTAAGCCATGTTTTCACTTTCACTTTCATCAAGAGGCTTTTAGTTCTTATTCACTTTCTGCCATAAGTGTGGTGTCATCTGTATATCTGAGGTTATTGATATTTCTCCTGCCAATCTTGATTCCAGCTTGTGCTTAATCCAGCCCAGCGTTTCTGATGACGTACTCTGCATATAAGTTAAATAAGCAGGGTGATAATATACAGCCTTGATGTACTCCTTTTCCTGATTTGGAACCAGTCTGTTGTTCCATGTCCAGTTCTAACTGTTGCTTCTTGACCTGCATACAGATTTCTCAGGAGGCAGGTCAGGTGGCCTGATATTCCCATCTCTTGAAGGTACATTAGAGAGAAGAAATAAAAGCAAAGACCCAAAATGTAAACCATCCATAAGCATCTCTGCAAGGGGATCTTGAAATGCAGTTGCTCAAAGAGACAGATTCAAAGACGTCCCTGGTGGCCCAGTGGCCAAGACTCTGCACCCCCAGTGTAGAGGGCCCAGGTTCAATCCCTGGTCAGGGAGCTGGATCCCACAGGCTGCAGCTAAGACTTGACACAGTTGAAAAATTAAAGAAACAAAATGTTCAAAGAGACAGGTTCTTATGAAGGAAGGCCAGCCGAGAATCAGGGAACTGGTAAAGACAAAAATCAGGACAAAAAATCACCAATCAGGACTTTAAGCAGAATGCAGACAGCCTGACATTTGGTTACAAGCACACAGAAAGCTCTGGAAAGGGAGAGAGTTGCAGAGAAGAGGGTTCTTCACCATCCTTGTGAGCATTTTGTGTATTTTAACAGCAGAGGTGACCTGTCAAGCCTAATGTCAGACAGTTGTCAGAACACAAGAGATTACCTAAAAGCAGAATACAGTGTTTCTTCTGCAAGAGAGAAATATCAGCATCTAAAGAGCAGTGATTCAGCCTGCTGGGTTATTCCAAGAGGGAGTGACAGAGAATTCATGAGCTAGTAGCACTGTTTACAATGGCTAGGATACGGAAGCAACCTAGATGTCCATCTGCAGATGAAGGGATAAAGAAGTTGTGGTACATATTTATACGTACGTACCAATTTATACATCCGTATCAATATGGTATGTGCCTCCCGTGGAATATTACTCAGCCATTAAAAGGAATGCAATCGAGTCCATTCTAGTGAGGTAGATGAACCGCGAGCATGTTATACAGAGTGAAGCAAGTCAGGCGGAGGAAAACAAATGTCACATATTAACACGTGAAATATATACAGAATGTAGAAAAATGAAATACATATGAAATCTAGAAAAATGGTACCGAGGAACCTATTTGCAGGGAAGAAACAGACGTACAGGACGGAGCTGTGGACGCAGTGGGGAAGGGAGAGGGTGGGGAGAGTCGAGGGGGCAGCATGTGAGGGGTGGTGGGTCCCTGGGAGGCTGCTCTGTGGGCCCAGGGAGCTCAGCCCGGTGCTCTGGGGCAACCTAGACGGGTGGCATGGGGTGGGGGAAGCTTCAGAAGGGAGGGCATGTGTGTGTGCTTGCTGATTCACGTGGTTGTATGGCAGGAGCCAACACCGTATTGTAGAGCAATTCTTGGTTTGTTCAGATGCTGAGTCGTGTCTGACTCTGCGACCCCATGGACTGCAGCACACCAGGCCTCCCTGTCTGTCACCCACTCCCGGAGCTTGCTTAGACTCACGTCCATCGAGTTGGTGATGCCACCCAACCATCTCATCCTCTGTCATCCCCTTCTCCTCCTGCCTTTAATCTTTCCCAGCATCAGGGTTCTTTTCCAGTGAGTTGGTTCTTTGCATCAAGTGGCCAAAGCACTGGAGCTTCAGCTTCAGCATCAGTCCTTCCAAACCCACACATGACCCAAATCTGTATATAACTACTGGAAAAGCCACATCTCCCGCATTGGCAAGAGATTCTTTACCACTGAGCCATCTGGGAAGCCCGATTCAGTTATACAGAAACATATATGAAACATCTTCCTTGATGGACCTGCGCAGAGTCAGACGCTGAGTGTTAGGATGGAATGAGTCTGTTGTTAACACTTGGGTCTTCCTGTAAGTTTTTGTTTAGCAGTTTGGGCTCATCTGTGCCACTCTCCGGGCACACCAGCTGACACTTATCTGTCACTAGAAGTAAATGTACAGTGGAACGGAGCTATGATAAGATCATTTCCTTCATGAGGCCCTGGAAACAAAATTGCTAAGAAAATTGGCTTGAGGTTACAAAAAAAAGGATGAATAACAACTGCATGAATTAAAAGCCTTCCATCTAATTTTTCCTATTAAATTTATATTCAAAAACTAGAAATATTAAAGACAACCGTGGTAGTGTTCCATTATTAGTTAGTTTTCAGGTGCAAAGAGATGGCACCCTCATAGAAGGCAGAGAATCTGCTCCTCACAGAGGCCCTTCTCTTCTGTCAAGAACTGGAGGATTTTTATTTTTAATTTATTCGGCTGCACAAGGTCTGTGTTGAGGCACGTGAGTTATAGTTTCCTGACCCGGAATAGAACCCAGACCTCCTGCACTGGGCATGCAGAGTGTTAGCCACTGGACCCCCAGGGAAGTCCCAGAAACTACGGGATTTTTTGATGAAATCCTTCCTTGTTAAGATATAGAAAAATAACAACAGATACTAAATGACAAGAGGAATTACTGATCAGCTTTATTACCACAAATTATTCATCTAGAATAAAGTAATTATTTCCTAGAAAATATGTTACTGATATTAACTCAATAAAAAAGAGAAAAACGCATCAATTTCACACTGCAAATTACAAGGGCGTGAAGATACACATACCCCAAATTGCATGACATGTGATTCATTCAAAAGGCACATTCTATGAAAATTTCAAGTTACATATGACTCCCGTGAATCATGCGACCCCGTGGACTGTAGCCCACCAGGCTCCTCCGTCCATGGGATCCTCCAGGCAAGAATACTGGAGTGGGTTGCCATTACCTTCTCCAAAATGAAATACAGGATAATTAAACTCAGACTTCCATCAAGCATACATAGGCAACAAGAAAAAGAAAACATTAGCCACTTTGATGCACTGGTCAGGAAATATACACCATTTCCAAATGGAGTTTATTCCAACAAAGGGATGATATTTACTATTAGGTCACAGGCTTCCCAAGTGGCGCTAACAGTAAAGAATCTGACTGCCAGCGCAGGAAACATGAGATAACGGATTCAAGTCCCTGGTCCAGGAAGATCACCTGGAGGATGAAACCGCATCTCATTCCAGTCTTCTTGCCCGGAGAATCCCATGAATAGGGGAGCCTGGTGGGCTACAGTCCATAGGGTCACAAAGACTTGGTCATGACTGAAGGGACTTAGCATGTGTATGCAAACACACACATATATAAATACCATATGACCGGTGCGAGATCAAATAATGCAATCAAAGCAAAGCATACAGGTGGAAAATTAATCCACATGAAACCACGTCAAACAGGGAACATTGCTTTTTGTTCAAGTCACTCCCAACAAACATCATATAATGATATAGTACTTGGCTACAGGCAGGTTTGGACATGAATGAAGTTTCTACAAGAACAATGCCAGTGTCTCTTTCTCTGAATTCAGGTAAATACCCAGAAATGCCCCCAAATTCCCATGGACTTGAGCCGAATATGAACCGAAATGATCCACCCCTAAAAAGCCCATGAAAGCCTTAGTCCAGTCTCCTCAGAGTGTCAGTGCCCTGTTAAGACGATCCAACCATTCCTCAGGAAAAAAAAAAAAAAACCCAACACCTTTTTTGCTGGTCTTTTACAAGTTGAGAACAATCTCTGATCCAGACTATGTTAGGGAAGCAACATGGGTCTTAAAAAAAAAACCACCCAAGCAGTAGGTGTGAACTGAGTGTGATGTGCTTTTGACACTGCAGCAAAAATCTATCGCAACATTTATATTTTCTGTATCTTGTTTTCAGGAGGGTGGGATATATATCATTAAAGTAGCAGGGGAATTTTTATGGTATTGGTTGGGTACAATGTACAGACTTATTCCCCAACTGTTGCATGGCTGCTGATAATCCTGCATGATATTAGTGTTTCACACGCAGACACTCACATACCCCCAGCTTCCCTGGTGGCTCAGTAAGAATCCTCTGAGCCAGCGTGGGAGAGAGAGTTTCCATCCCCAGGTCCTAAAGATCCCCTGGAGGAGGAAATGGCGACCCACTCCAGCAGTCCTGCTTGGGAAATCCACTGACAGAGCAGTCTGGTGGGTCACAGTCCATGGGGTCACAGCGAGTCAGACACGACTGAGCGCCTGAGCAAGCTTGCAAGTCACAATAGTTCAAGCATAATTCGAGAATCCTCAGATGACAAAATTTTCTTTTCAACCCAGTTTATCCGGAAAAACATTCCACACAATGAACATCAATTGCAATAGATATAAAAATAGATACTGTAGTCGTTTCTCATCTTACTGGAGCGCTTAGAGGTAGGAATTATCTACTACCAGAACAAAACCATGGATGAGGGACACAGAGTGGAAATGAAAATGGAAGGGGAAAAAAGCAGATGGCTGCTGGTTGTTAGCGTGAAAAACAACTTCCCGCATTATAGCAGGAAAAACATGAAAAGCATTTTACCTAACAAGCTGACATCTCATAAACTCTTAGTAGAACTGGGAACATTTTAGAATATTCCTGAAAAGCCACTCAAGCTCCGGCATTGTTTATGGTGTCCATGACGTTTGACCCACTAGTTTCACTGTTAGGAGTATTTTCTAAACAAACTGTCAGAAATGCAGTTAAGAGATTTGTATGCACCTGGTGGATCAGCGACTTAAAAAAAAAAAAACCCACTTGCCCATGCAGGAGATGGTGGTTTGATCCCTGGATCAGGAAGATCCCTTGGAGAAGAAAATGACATCTCACTCCAGTATTCTTGCCTAGAGAATCCCATGGACAGAGGAGATTAGCAGGCTAGAGTCCGTGGGATTGCAAAGAGGCACACACAACTGACTGAGCAACTCAGCAACAGCAACATAGTCATCATCATATTGTCTATTATACCCAAAAAATGCAAGAAAGTGAAAGTCTCTCAGTCGTGCCCGACTCTTTGTGATCCCATGGACAACACAGTCCATGGAATTCTCCAGGCCAGAGGACTGGAGGGGGTAGCCTTTCCCTTCTCCAGGGGAAATGTAAATTGTCTAAAGAATATGATCATGCTTTGATAAACGTAGTGTGGCCACAAAAGGAAGCAGTGCTTGTGATTTAACATGATGTAAAAATGCAGGATAAAGACAATTAACAGTTGGTCCACATTATGTTAAATATGTATTTGGAGATTTCAGGTTAGAGTATCAATATGAGTTTGAACATCTCACCTTCTGAACCCACTCAGATTTGTCCTACGTAATCAGCTGAAGATCTAAATGGCACAACTTGCCTAACTCAAAGGGGTAATCTCTAGGCCAGAAAGTATTGAAAGATGCAAGGGTAATTTTTTGAAAAGTTCTCATTCATTAACCCCCCCCACACACACACACACATCAACATACACACACACTATTCAAGAGGACGTGTATCTATAGAGTAGAAATGAAAATCATGGAGAAACAAATTGAAATTACAGATTAAAGAATGAAGAGCAAAAAAAAACACACACACACACACACACACAAAATAGTGGAGACAACCGCAGATGAATTTTTTATAAAGAAAACTGAATTGTTGAAATAAAAAAGCAATTATGAGGACGTAACAACAAGCCCAAAAAGTGGGAAAATTGAGCAGAGCAAGAAACAGAAAGATCAGTGAAAAACAGAGATGGGCAAGTGAGCATTCCTACGTGAGGAGACGCTGTAAACCGGAAGCTAAAGAAGGACAAGAACACTTTTGATCAAAAAAGGAATCTTGGGCTCTCCATCAAAGAGATCCACTCCCGGCCAAATAAAATCCTGCAAACCTGTCCCACCGCAGGAAGACTGTGAGCTGTGCTGGGCACCCCAGAACTCTGACCGAAGGGGACACAGCCTCCTAGAATCTGGGGCGGCGGGGGGAGCAGCCAGCTCAGGACCGCACGGTTCCCCGAGGACAGATGTTTTCACAAGAGAGGCGCCAACACAAGCTTCGCGAGGGAAAAGCCATGCTCTCCAGCTAATCATGTACTTAGAGATGTAATGCCAACAGCCAAGAAATCAACTTAGGAAGGAAACTGGGAAAGGAAATGCGGGTGGGAAAGGGCTGAAGTCAAATGTGTGAATCAGAATTGCTGTAAATATGCTCATAGGTGCTGAGTGGCTCAGTCATGTATGACTCTTTGGGACCCCATGGGTTGTAGCCCACCAGGCTCCTCTGTCCATGGGGATTCTCCAGGCAAGAGTGCTAGAGTGCGTTACCATTACCTACTCTGAGCCATCAGGGAAACCCAAGTGTGCGTAGAGATGAAGGCAAATGTTAGGAAGACTAGGCAAAGGGATGAGCGTCATGTTAGCAAGAACATAAGACAGCTTCGGTTAAGAAAGAAATACAGCCAGCAACGAGCCCCGCGGAGTTGAAGGGGTGTGTAGGTGTGTGCCCCGTTTGTGGAGGTTTGAAACATAAAGGCAACATATCCAGTCGCTGAGGGAAGGAAGAGAGGGAAAACATGCGTCATCACTTTAAAGCACCCAGCAAAATGATCCAGGCAGGGCACAGGTCTTATGTAGGAAGTTCGTCACAAACTGATGGTAAAGCTGAAGCTCCAGTACTTTGGCCACCTGATGCAAAGAGCTGACTCCCTGGAAAAGACCCTGATGCTGGGAAAGACTGAAGGCGGGAGGAGAAGGGGACGACAGAGGATGAGATGGTTGCATGGCATCACCGACTGGATGGACATGAGTTTGAGCAAGCTCTGGGAGTTGGTGATGGACAGGGAGGCCTGGCGTGCTGCAGTCCGTGGGGTTGCAAAGAGTCGGACACGACTGAGCAACTGAACAGCAACAAAAGAATTATAAGGAACATAAATCAAAGTTTAGTTTGACCTCTGTTAGAGAATGCTTTTACACTAATGATAAAGTTGATATGTGCTTGAGAGAATTTTGAGTATAAAACCGATCATATAAAGCAAAGAAACGAGATTATCACAACATTTAGGGGAGAGGAAAGGTTAAAATTCTTAATGTATCAATTGCTCCAGTAAGTCGATAAATCGCAACAACAAAAATGCTCAAATACAAAAAAGATTAACTATTTGAAGTTTGTTTAGTAAGGAAACAAAGTAAGTTTAAGAGTGTACCAAATATTTAACCTCATTAGGGCTTCCCTGGTGGCCCAGCTGGTTAAAAAATCCACCTGCAGTGCAGGAGACCTGGGTTCGATCCCTGGGTTGGGAAGATCCCCTGGAGAAGGGAAAGGCTACCCACTCCAGTTTTCTGCCCTGGAGAGTCCCGTGGACTGTATAGTCCATGGAGTTGCAAAGAGTCGGATACGACTGAGCAACTTTCACTTTCAGGAGTCAAAGGTAGATAAAGCAGAGCTATAAATGTGGATAGTATTTGCCTAGAAAACTGGTAAAAATGTAAAGTATATATTGACCAGGGTTGGTGAGAGGGACTCTTTCACATGGCTGTTTTTTTTTTTTTAAATATAATATCCAACACTTCTATTTCATGACCTTTGTGATAATTTGTGGTAACATAGTTATGTATCAGACTCAATGGGTTTTCTTGTCTCTTTGCTTTTTCTTTTTAATGGTTTTTTAGTTTTTATATAATTTTTGTAGGTTGCACTGGATTTACGGTGATTGCAAATGGCTGGCTCAGGACATGGCAGTAACCTAGATGTCCATCAGCAGACAAATGGATAAGAAAGCTGTGGCACAGATACACAATGGAATATTGCCCAGCCATTAAAAAGAATGCATTTGAGTCAGTTCTAATGAGGTGGATGAAACCGGAGCCTATTATACAGAGTGAAGTCGGTCAGAAAGAAAAACACTACAGTATACTAACACATATATATGGAATTTAGAAAGATGGTAACGATTACCCTGTATGCGAGACAGCAAAAGAGATACAGATGTACAAAACAGTCTTTTGGACTCTGTGGGAGTGGGCGAGGCTGGGATGATCTGAGAAAATAGCATTGAAACATGCATATTATCATATGTGAAATGGATCGCCAGTCCAGGTTCGATACACGAGACACGGCGCTTGGGGCTGGTGCACTGGGATGACCCTGAGGGATGGGATGGGAGGGAGGTGGGACGAGGGTTCAGGGTGGGGAACACCTGTGCGCCGTGGCTGATTCATGTTGATGTACTGCAAAAACCACCACAATATTGTAAAACAATTAGCCTGCAATTAAAAAAAAAAAAAGCTGACTCATTCCCTATGCTGTGCAACACATCCTTGTAGCCTGTCTTACATACAGTAGTTGATACCTCCCAGGTCCCTCTATTTCCCCAACCTCAGTGTCTCCACGGGTAACCACCCTTTCACCGTCTGCACAGGTTAGTCTGGATGACCGGGGCTGCTGGAGCGTCATTGCCGACACGCACTGAAGCCTTCTTTCCTCCTCAGCTACCAGATACAATTAAACAGAACCCGCCCGCTAGAGCCTGCCCAGCATGGACGGCGTCCGCCTTTTCTCCCCGGGCTTAGCTTACTATCTGTTGACGCAGGTAATCAGGGGGGAATTTCTCTTCCCCGTGAAGCTTCAATGCAGAGCAAACTGGTTTAAATTGCAGCCCGTGATTGGGTTTAGATAGGGATGATTAAATCCAATGCAGTTTGGGGTCTGAGCTCTGTGGTTTGTGTCCTGAAGCAGGAAATGTCATATTTGCTCAGACGCGTCTCTTAGCCGGTTCCGTAAAGAGGCGGGGAGCTGCATTCTTTCACGGCCTTGCTCCGTTTGAGAAATTCTCTTTAGGGTCAGGAGACATTGGGGGGTGTCTGCCTACTCTACATTTTCTCCACACTTGATATGGCCAGTCTTTCCAAACTTTCCAAATTTCAGTAAGTTAGTCATTCTTATATGTGGTGGTTTTGCTTTTCATTTCCCTGAGACTGAGTACCTTTAAATATATATATAATATATGTGATATATTGTATGTGTTCAAAACATACAACGTGAAAGTCACAGTGAGCAACATATATATATAATATGAACATTTGTATCTTAACAGACGTTTATATAATATATATAAATATAAATCAACATATGAAATGTAGTGGTATCTTAACAGACATCTATATAATATATATAAGTCAACATATGACATTTAGAGGGTAGCCTTTCCCCTCTCCTGGGGATCTTCCCAACCCAGGGCTGAACCCAGGTCTCCCGCATTGTGGGCAGATTCTTAACCAGCTGAGCCCCCCTGGAAGCCACATGACATTTATGTAATATATATGCAAATGTAAATCAACATATTTGTAATATGTAAGCATTTATATTTAAAAGGTTACATATGTGTGCATGTCTGATATGTGTGTGGTGGTCATTTAAGTGTCTTTCCCTTTTGTAGTATATATAGTAC